>PKRV01000493.1:723294-944819 GCA_003709505.1 Hyphantria cunea
ACCATGAGCGTCTCCGTGATTCGGAGGTCACGTTAAGCAGTCGGTCCCGGTTGTTATCATACGATAACAGTCGTGAAGCTTAGTTGGAGGCCTTCGGGCGGCTTAAAAACATCCAACGGCAAGATTTACGTAGCCACAACGTATTCTTGCCAGTCCCCAACCCGCACTTGGCCAGCGTGGGGACGAATGGCCTTAACCCTCTCCTGAGAGGAGACCCGAGCCCAGCAGTGGGACATTATGGGTTGTTGTTTTTTTTTTGAAGAATTATTTGAATCTTTCAAAGAGCGTATCAAAATTTTTATTTAATTACCTGCTGAACCGGCTAACATTGTTTTGTGATCTATAAAAAAAATGACGAAAAATAAAAATAAATATTTAGGGGTGGGGTCACCCTTGTCCTTTAGGGATGTGAAAAATAGATGTTCACATTCTCAGGCCTACCCGATAGGCACATAAAATTTCAAAATAGCCGGTCCAGCCAATTCGGAGGAGTTTCTTGTAACAATCACCGCGACACGAGTTTATATATTAGAAAGATTTTACGTTGACACAGACGCATTTAAAACTGCTAGTATTTTTTTGTTGCTGATGCTTTCCTTGTTGTCTCATTTCAATTTGGTCCAGTTCTTGAAGTTCAGTCTGTCAGTTAAGTCAAAAGTAAGGATGAAAAGTCCAACTGTGATCGTTTCCGTCTCTTTCCTAAAGGTACCACATGTTCCTCCAACACAAAGGAAGGATCCTCCGACCAGGCGAGGTGATCATGCCTGGCGGGCCACTGCCCAACGGTTGATGTTGGGAAGTTGTATATATGTTACTCGGCGCGAGAACTTCTATTGCGCGATTTAGGATTGGTAGTTTCTTAGTTTTCTTCGTTGCTCCGTAGTTCGATGTTTCTTCGGTAGATGGCACTGTCATATATTTTTATGTTGACGCTGTATGTGGAAGTCGCCACAGTACTTACATCTAACAGCTTGCAGAGTTCATACAACAACCTCTTAATCTCCAGCAAGAGAGTTTCTAAGTCATCCATCTTCCTTTCCAGTTCTAAATAGACTTTTTCCTCTTCTGCTATTTCTTCTTTTAAATTTGCGATTTGTTCCTGACCTCTGAAATAAATATAAATATATAATAGTTATGTATTAGGTAAGACAATATCATCAACAAATTACGATAATGATGTCGTTTGTGAAGAGTTTAGCTGAGACTTAAATCGCTCTAGAATTATATGTTTTTAATTGAGAGGTGAATTGGTTTGCTTAAAAGTGAATTCGAATGATATTTTATTTCAGTGAAAATCGAGCCTCTTATGGCAGGGACCTTGACGAAGGGACCCTAGATCCTTTAAAAACGTATAGAAACCTTTCTTGGCGGAACTGTGAAGTCCTATGCTGTTTTTACTATTATATTTCCGCAGGAAAACCTCAACCTGGCAACGGATGAATAACTTTTGGTACCTTTGTGTTATACATGAGTATGACCACATCCAGTAACCCCCCTACAAACTTGTTTGCAGTTTGGTGCGTTCAAATCAACAACCCATAATGTCCCACTGCTGGGCTCGGGTCTCCTCTCAGGAGAGGGTTAAGGCCATACGTCCCCACGCTGGCCAAGTGCGGGTTGGGGACTGGCAAGAATACGTTGTGGCTACGTAAATCTTACCGTTGGATGTTTTTAAGCCGCCCGAAGGCCTCCAACTAAGCTTCACGACTGTTATCGTATGATAACAACCGGGACCGACTGCTTAACGTGACCTCCGAATCACGGAGACGCTCATGGTAACATGCCACCAGCGGTCACCCATCCAGGTACTGACCGCGCCGTCGTTGCTTGCCCTCGATGATTGTTTCTAATCACCGAGTGCAACTGGGCTATGAGCGCGTTAAGTCAATCTAAAGCAAAATACAAATACTGAGATCTTTCCAAAACTCACTCATCTTTATCTTTAACAGAAGCAAATTTAAAAGCTTCAAGTTCTGCCATGAGAGAAGTCTGGCTCTGCTCCAGTTGTAATTTCTCTTGCTCCGTCGTCTGCTGAAGGTAAGCAAGACGTTGGGAGGTTTCCCGTTGTGCCTGGAACCTATCGAATATTTCCTCTGCATCGGTTACACCTGGAATAGATATCAGGTACGTTATATTATGTACTAGCTGAGCCCCGCGGTGTTACCTGCGGTTAAAAAAACGCCGCGGGGTAAAGCTGCTCGTGCCAATTCAGAAAGCTTTTGTGGGCTTTTGTGGGCACAACGTTTTGTTGAACATCATGGCATGATCAAATACATAGTTTACGATTCTATAAAGGACATACCGACAAACATTCATTTTTATCTAAACAGATTACAGCACGGTTGGCCTCATGGTTTAAGCAGTCGCTTCAAATTCTACTTGGGATAATATTTTGTGTGATCCACAAATTGTTGTTCTGAGTCTGGTTGTTCTTTGTGTCAGTTTCATGTATGTTTGTAAATTCCCCTGAGACTCAGGATGTATATTCGTAATGAGGGAGTTGTCCTTTAAATAAATAATATCGATGGTCCCGGGAACCGTGTCATCCATAATAACGACATTCTAGAATGTGAACTGAATTTGAATGTACTAGCAAATGTGTACGACAATAAAGGATTTTTAGGTTTGGCAAGTACGTCATCCATTCATCATCCATTTTTAAAGAAATAATCGGTTTATACTTACCTGTTAGTTTCATAAGTTTTTGGAATATATCTTCCATTTGCTGAGCTGCGGTTACCTCTTCTGTTACGGCCTCACCTTCTGTGGATCTCGTGGATTCCTGGCGCACAACCGGACGGGCTGTAATAATGATGCAAATTGTAGAGAGAAATACAACTTACATTACCAGTATGGGCATGCTTTGAAAGTTTGTTGGTAACTAGTTTAGGGGATTAATTTAAATACAATATGACATTAAATACAATTATTTATTCTGCTAAATGTCTAAGTAAATCAAATACCTTTAAATGGGAAATTCTTGTATATATAATAATAATAGTTTATTGCATAAATTTAACCATACAACAAGAAAGTAACACGGTTATTTCATTTACAATAACAAATTATATAACAAGTATGGCAAAGAATTATATGAGACCTCTGATCCTCAAACTAGGATTTCCTGTATTTTCCTGTTTTTATATATTTATATAAGCTGTATCTCAGATACGGCTGCAACGATTTTCATGAAATTTAGTGTCTAGGGGTTTCGGGGGTGATAAATCGATCTAGCTGAGATTCATTTTTAGAAAATGTCGTTTTATTCGTGTCTTCAACAGTCAACTTTATCGATAATCAACGTTCATCTAGCGCCATCTATCGCAACTCGAGCGAACTACGTTAAACTATACTGGAATAAGATCCATTGCGCTGTCATCGGTGCGGAATAAAGAGTAACAAGGCGTACTAAGAGAGATCACTGAACTTATTATTATATACTATATATTATAACCTATTTTTTTATTATATACTAATTATTAAAGGGATGCTATGCAAATATCATTTGTTCTAGTATCATTTGCGACGATAATTTAATATATTAATTAAAATTGAATTTGATGAACAATACAGCATCGCATGTTATAAATATAATATACATGTGAGTGTATATATACCATTTTTTTTAAATTCAATAACATTCATGAATTTATGAAAACATCGAAAAATCATACACTGACTTTAAACTACAAATCTGTGGCCTAAACCAAATAGAATAAAGGGTTTTATTAGAAGTGCTCAACATAATAAATACACTCATACAGTCATATTACAAGCCGATGTATAAATATCCTGCTGCAGACCTTTGCTTCAAAGAAAAAGATATTAGAATCTATGCTCATAAAAAAAAATAAAGACAGGCGAAGTACTAAAATAGGTGTCCGTAATAAATCTCACCTTGCGGAGGAAACACTCTTTTCTCTAATTTCTCAAGTTCTCGTTTTCTTTCAGCGAAGCGTTGTGTAAAGTAGGCGCGATCGGCCACTCGCGAGTGCTCGGCGTCGTGCGCACGCGCGGCCTCAGCGGCAGTAGCTGCTGTCGCACGCAAACGCATCTCTGCTGCTTCTTCTCGGACCCTCTAAAATAAATACATTTTTCCAACCAAACTAAAAAATGTGAACTTGATAAAGAATATATTTTTACGTTATTTTTTATATGAACGAGGCGCTAATAGCCTATTTGCACTCGGAGATTAGAAACAATCACCGAGGGTAAGTAATGACGTCGCGGTCAGTACCTAGATATGTGACCGCTGGTGGCATGTCACCATGAGCGTCTCCGTGATTCGGAGGTCACGTTAAGCAGTCGGTCCCGGTGTTATCATAGGATAACAGTCGTTAAGCTTAGTTGGAGGCCTTCGGGCGGCTTAAAAATATCCAACGATAAGATTACGTAGCCAGAATATAGTCTTGCCAGTCCCCAACCCGCACTTGGCCAGCGTGGGGATGTATGGCCTTAACCCTTTCCTGAGAGGAGACCCAAGCCCAGTTGTGGGACAGTATGGTTGTTGATTGATTGATTGAATTTATATGAATCCGCCAAAATGGCTGGCAAAAATCCAAGAGTGGTGGTTACCATCTTCGTTGCGAATGCAGACAATGCAGCGTAGTGACCTGCACTATCGCGGCCTAATGAGACGCTTTTTCACGGCGATGAAAAGGATCCAGGCTGACGGGATCATAGTGGCAGGGAATTTGTGTGTGTCGTATTAATTGTACTTAGTGTACATATATATGTGTAACATCAGATCGTATATTTGTTTTTTTTTTAAATTTCATCGGTTTTTGTCCATAATTTCATCAATCAAAATCAAGTAAATAAAAATATGAAACGTATTCTGAACATTTGTATAGATATATTTCAAGCATACTAAGCAAGGTACTTACGTCTAGTTTGTCAATTTCCTCCTTTTGTTTTCGTAAAAGACTTTCAATATGTGTCAGTGAGCTTTCAAATTTCACTGAGTCGTCTATTAGGGCTTGCCTGGAGAATAAAACAAAATATTATATATATATATATATATATATATATATATATATATATATATACAGACCATAGAAACATTTGGTCCAATGTGGGTATCGAACCAGAGACCTTCAATTTGTACAGCAGTTGCCTACGCTACCACTACGCCAGTAAGGAGAAATATTGACTAATACGCCTATATGAGCGAAGGAATATGCAGAAGCATATTATATTTTGCATCACATACTCGTTTAAGGGGCGAGCCTATTTTCGACCATCAGGCACTCACTCATACATCACACGTTCATGCTTTATTATTTCATCGAAACATTGAGAGTATGCTGAATATCGTATTCTCTTTTCTTCAGAAATTAGGGTCAATTAAGATAATCTATTTTATAGTTTTAAAAGACAACTTCAAACTAGAAGTTTATCGTGCGTCGCGAGAGTTTTTACATACTAACATGTAGCGGACACAAAAACACCCAGAATTAGAATAACAATTTTGTGAATGAAACAAAGTATTGCCACCTTTGGGGATCGAATCCTCAGTACTCATCGCAGTAGAAAGGGGCGAGGTGACCGGTTAAACCACTACGCCATCCATACGGGCAGAATAAAGCGAGTTTTTCTAAATTCCTTTCTTTTATGTATTAACTCTTCTTTCATGTCTTGTCATTTCATGTCTATGTTGCAGCCAACTGGCTTAATAGACACGATGCCAGTAGCCAAGAACCACTAAAATTATGTATTTATATCAGGAAATAGGGTTCATAGAGTATAAAAATCGTATTTATTTTCATATTTAGAGCATTCTAGAGATTGATAATTAATTAAAGACAATAAAAGACAGTTAAGTTGAACACTAATCGGAGATAATTACGTCACGTACCTATGTGTAAAGGTTATGTGTACTGTGTTCTGATTTAATCGACGATTACTATACTGTTTTTAAGAGCTATAATTGACTCTGGTTGACAAGTGGTGACGTCGCGTCTGCAACGTGACGTCACAAAATGACGCCATGACACCACCGATCGTTTTGGCGTGAATTTTAAACTTTAAATCGCAACTGTTTCCTTCCGAAACTTTGTTTTCTGTAGGAATATAACTGTTTTTAACAATAGGAGATACTCCCGAACATCATAAACAGTTTAGCAGTTAAATCGACAGCCTAGCCTCAACTAGTGGTTAGGTTAGGTTTTTTAAAACAGGCAGTCTCCTTCGTAGGTTGTTACTGCCTTTCTCTAGTTCCTGCATTCGCAACAGTTGAACGGCGCTGTCTTGTGAAGAGGCTAGGATGTTGATTGAACGGCTAATTAAGCTAAGTAAATATAAATTACGTACATAATTATGTACATTACCTAATGGACACATATTTCTTCTTGACTAACTCAGCTTCGGTCCACTGGATCAAGACTTTGTGAATCTCATTTTCTAAATGCGATACGTTCTGAAAATCAAACACGTGCGTAACGTGTCGTTAATTTTAATCCTTAGAAGCCCCTAGAATTAGATCCATCAACGATTTCCCTATTCCAATATCTCATATTGAAAGGCGGAATCGCATATACTGTATAAAAATATGTTAAAATGTTCTGTCTAAAAACAATAAGTTTTTTGATTGAAAATTTGAAGCAATACACCCAAGTAAGCACAAACAAAGAACTATGAAAATGCAAAAAATAAAAATAAATAGGACTAAGTAAATAATGAGTTGTGAAAAATCTTTTTTTATTTTAACTTAAATTACATATGTTACAATCTTAAGTCTGCCAAACTGTAGGATAGTTTGTCGGCAGAAGTTCTCTTAAATATACATTATATAGTTTAAATCACTACATCAAGAATATTAGTTGACTATATTTACAAGGCAATCAATGGCCCATAAAAACGAAAAGAAAAAGAGAATGTTTCCCATCAGTTAGGGACATTGCGACAGGTAATATTTATGAAGTTAATTTTTGAAGTGCTTTTTCGAATGTACTAGTTTTATTAGCTTTACTTACTATGTTCGGCTGATTCATTCAACCACACACTAAAAAATTGTTCTGTATAGTCATGTAACAGAAAAACCACTTACCTTTCTAGCTCGGCTGTTATTTTTAGACTTCACTAATATACCCTTGTTAGCTTCAATGAGTAAGTATTCGTACTCCTTTTCTAAACCTGACAGTTTTTTCTTCTTACTCCCCTTCTCGTATTTTAAAACGTCCAACATCTTCCTCTGTTCTATCACTTTTAGATCTAGATTGTGTATGATCTGAAAAAAAATCTTAGCATTTACTATAGATGGTTACCGAGGGTAGGCGGAGAAGGAAAAGGTAAAAATGGGTCACATTTAGGTACATTCGTCGAGAATTTATTGAAATTGCCTGATACATTTTAAAGCGCTTGTGCCCTTTTAGTAATATACTTATTTTGAAGATATCTTTAATATTGAAATAACTCTAAATACGCTAAATTGACATCACGTGTGAGAACAGCCTTAAACCTTTAAAACAGATCGTACGTTTTTTGTTGACAAAAATAATAATGAAACGGTCAATGTCGAGTCTTACTCGGCTATTGAGGGTTTGTTGTACCGAAGGGTAAATACAAGTTATTGGATAATTTATTCATCTTGTGAGTGTATTCTCAAAAACTTTTACCCTTTAAATCGACAACGCCCAGAAATAGGGTTGTTTTTCGAGTTTAAGAAGGTATAGCAAATAAGGTAGCTCTGTAGCCTGATGAATATTGGTGTTTGAAGTATTCTTATGCCTTATCCACACGATTGCCACTTGGCACAAATTAAAAACCTATACAAACGCTTGGATAAATTAGGTGATCAAAACAGTGATATCCACACGTTTACGAGTCCAGCGTTGTCAGTTATAATATTTGGTTAAACTTATTTTTATTTCAAAAATAAAAGAAAATGAAGAGATAGAAAATAAAAGTAAACGAAATATTACGCAAGAAAGATGATAGATGACAGAAAAATTCACAGAAATAAAATAAATAAAAAATATTTTTATTAATTGAAACTACCTAATGCACAATTCAATAAAAAGTTTCTTTTTTCCTGGGACTTCCCGAGTGTCATAATACGATATGTTCGTGGGTCACTGCTGTTGATCCTGGTATATAGGAGATATAGTGCTGACCGTGTGGGCGGAATTTGTCCCATAATTCAATAAAAACAATACGCGTCTCCTCGCTACCAGTGCACCGACGAGAATGAAAGCACACAAATTTTTAGACGCGTGGCAAGTGCTTGCAGCGAATTCCCTTGGATTTGTGTTAAAAACCGATACTCGGTTAGATCGATTACAAATCCTAGCAGACATATACAAACCAAGCCAAACACCCTATCTACACGATTGTCTTTGATAATGTTTGTTGAAGTTTGGCAAGCTTGTAGATCCGGCATACGATTCATTTTAATTGTGACAGTGACATTGGGTTGGTATTATAAAAAAATAATCGCTGGTTTGTCTATGTAATTATACACTTTTGGATAGTTTTTTTGTTTCAGTTCATAAGTGACCTATATCTTGCAAATTGAAAATTACCAAAAGATGTTAAATATGTTTTTTTTTGTTTAAATTGAGAGATCTTGTATTCTTTCAAAGTTTTCGAATCTAGATCAATAGCAAGTTCAGTTTGCCTTGTAATATATATTTTTTGGTTTTATTTTGATCAGTTTGTGCCTAATTTTTCACGATAATTTCAATTGAGTATCTTTACACATTACCAAGAAAGAGGACCATAGATAGACGGACAACAAATTGATTCTTTTTGTGTTACTTTTACTTCTGTCGTCAATCCTGGTATCATTTAAACGATTTTGGTACCTGTTCGGCACTCTTGTTGCCCATCGGACAGACTTCATTAAGATACTTCTTGATTTGGACCTCCTCCTCCCCTATTACTGCTTTTGCTTGAGTAAGTTCAGTCAACCGCAGTTTAACTTCTTTCTTCAGAGAATCTATGAGTTCATTGTTCTGTTGTTTTTCGGCCTCGTTTTCTTCGTAGTTCGATTTTCTCTGGCCCTCTGCAAACAGAATTTTAAATATTTTTGACAATATTAATTGTTAAAAAAATAATTTCACTTCAGCGTGTTGATTCCCTGTGTGATATCGGTAGCTTTCTGGTGGGCCGGTCCGTCGATCGATCGTGTTTCCCGGCGGACTGATAGTTGCTGGAGCCGAAATGTGTTAGAGTGAAGACCGGCATTAATTAAGCAACCGAGAATTTGAGGAAAATAGCTGGCCGCATATCGATCTATACTGCAAAAGACCGAGAAGGCTCGCTTACTTTCGGAAATGCCTTCGTACAGCAGCGGACGGAAATACGGTGAGGTAAGTAAGTAAAAAAAGAATTTAAGCACAGTTTCTACAGAAACATTATTATAGATATAGAAATAGCATTTTACAGTATTTGAGTGCTTTGTAGCATAAACAAAAAAGTCGCCTTTAATCAAAATCAAATTAAACTTTGCTGAAATCCTTCCATGCTCTTAAGTAGTATAATTCCAACGACAGACACACTGAATATATTTCTTGATTTTCAAAGAAAGTTTTTAAAAGAAATGTTAAAACTTATATCATCATCATCGGTGGATGCAATAGGCTTATTGAAATCTACTGCTGGACTTGGGCCTCTCCCATTGCACGTACAATGCGCAATTGCATTCAATTATAGTCAAAATAATATTTTTACACATGTATGGTACGTAGTAAGAACCCACACCCACCTGACAATTGTATCTTCTTTTTGATCTCAAATATTTTAGTGTTTATAGTAGTCAATCGATCTTCTGATTCTATTTCGAAGGGATGTTTTTGATAACAAGTCGCCATTGTGTAAATATTTAACTTCTAAGAACCAGCTAATGTTATTATGGCTTCGAATGCACTGATGTTTCTTTGGTAACGTATTATTGATCAAACCGTATTAGCAGAATTAAAGTTTTTTATAAATAGATTGTCATTGTTATCAAATTATAACAGCTATATGAAATATGAAAATATTTATGACACAAAGTTATTTCAAATGCTAACTATATTATCCTTTAAAATAAAATCTACCCCTATTTTGAAATGTAGGATAACGCCATCTGTGTAGAGGTAGGTAAATGACAAAGTTCAAAAGCTTTTCATTGGCTGCGTGCACTCAGCGCTGTTGAATCGCTTGATTTCTCCATTGAATCAACATTCCTTCGCGTACGTTTGCATGTGTGAGTGATACTGTTCTCACGGGGTTTCACGCTGAAGTGTTATTATTTATGACTTAAATTAGTTGTTATATATCATAGAATAGTTGATACTAATGCTTTAGATAGTGGTAACAGCTTACGTTCGTTAAAATGTATTGTTACAAGATGCGCACACGCACACAAATATGCCGTCGGCCATTTTGATTTACCGTACGTTGTGTATTTACGGACAAAGCCGTCAGATGCGAGCGGGACGCGGCTGCGCATGTTCCTACCGGGCTTGTCGTTGTTTTCGAACGTGTTTTACCGCTAAAATGTCCAATAAACAAATGTTTTCGACGTAACAACAGTTCAAAAACAAAATGAAGTGTCAGTTTTTACATTTAGTTCCGTGAGTGTTGATTATTTTGTGTTCAACGACATAGAAGGAGTAAAACAAATGTGTGTGATCCATGTGTGAATGTTGTGTTACAAAATGTGGTCGAGGAACTTTATACCGGATTATGGGATTCAATTGCTCTCATTCTTCGTTTTGCTGTCGACATTGGCCACAAGGATCGATGGTGTCGAAGGTAAGTGCTAGATAAATAAGTAGTCGAGCTTATGAAAGCGCGGTCTGCAAGGTGGCGCGGCCGAGTTGAGTTGGCGCTTAACCTTATGGAGCTTTCGGTGGAACGTTAGCGTTTGCAACAGGTCGGGTTACCGGTCGGTTCTCACAGTAGGGACTTGTGAAACGAGTCGTTTTAAAAACTGGAGTGAATTCAACGCATCGCATTTTTTCATATTTTTTAATTGCACAGCATTTGTTGACGTTAAACTCGGCCCGTAACCCGATATGGTGTTATTTCATCGGCTCACTTTCAGCTCTGTAGATTGCGATCAGTGTGTATTTTTGTTGATTGTAATTTATCAATTTGATCTAGTATAGCTGCTTGTATGTATTTAAATAACACTTAATTAACAATTAGTTGTATTAGCACAGAACCCTAACTAACTCATTAAGTACTTCTAGAGAAATCATTAATTATTGTTTATCTTTCGCTGTTTACCGTCGCTCCAGCTATCTTTCGAGATCCCACTCTTCCTTTTCTAATTTCAACATTGCACTTAAATTGTTCAATAATTTTTATTTCGATATCACTCAGTAGCTAGGTAGGTACACATTTAATTCAATTGTATTGTTTCGAACAATGATCGAATCTCATCGACAATAGACGTTTGAAGAGTCAATTATAGCTTTGGGACGCTTACGCTCGTTCGACCGAGCCTATTCATAAACAATAGGACACCTATGTACTTACTAATTTTTACCATATTGCTTTGGCTTGTACAATTAAATTTGGGCGTTGTTTTTATGATACATAATATGTTGCTTGGAAAATCTACACGTTTTGAGTTCAATCGTAATTAAAACCTTGTTTTCTCAGTTTATTCAATGTAATAAGTCCTATGGTCTCGAATACAGGTTGTTTTTAATAATTATCACACGTGGAAAATATTAATCGACAGTGTAGATATTCAAAACTTGTAGATTAAAATGTAATATGTACAACGTAATGTCGCGTTAACCACAACATCTCAATTGGGGTTTAAAGCTTGAATATATTCCTTGTAAAATAGCAATACTTTTATATCTAATAAATTAAAAAAAAAAAACAAATTGAGATAAAACTTTTTCAGAACATAACGAAGTAAAAAAGCTTAAGAAAGAACACGTCTTATTATTTTATTTTTGTCTTATAATAAAGTGCCATTAAACCTGACCATCGATAAGCTAGCCCATTGAGTTACAATAACTTCATTCCCAGAAATTGAAAAAAAATTCGGAATATCCTAGATTTAGAGATAAGAAATAACAGTTTAATTCTGTACACAATCTAGGCAGCGTGTTCGCTTGTACTGAACGGATGAATACAAATTCAAGCGGACATATAGTTTGTATTCGATGCATCTCTACACGATTTCTGTGGTCGGGACTAACTCGGGACAGTTTGAATATTGATCAGCCTCCAGTACTGACATTTTACAGTTTAGAAAAGGACAATATGTATATAAATTCTCAATTTTGAGGGAAAGTTCTTTCGGATTTGGAAATTGTAACTCGTTTAGTATGCAGCCTGTAGGTGCAAGGCGTAATTCAACTTAAATTTGCTGTGTGATTTGATTTCATATGGCGTATTGTGAGAATATATTGTTTATTTACAACGTGGTTTTGGGAAAAAGTGTAAAATTTTACTTTTTAGGGGTTTCATGGGGTATAAATATTTTTAACACAGAATGATCTCGGCCAAAATGTGGTCCAATCATTATATTCTAAAATGCTTACTGCTAGTGCTGTGTTTATGTTTAGTATACATATATCTGTATCCAATTTTGTAATTTGGTATCTAGTAGAAACGATTTACTTAAAAAGCAAAACGTTTCAGGGCCACGAGTTTTGATTCGTGACCCTGAAACGTTTTGCTTTTTGAGTAAATAACAACACACAACAGAACAGTATTTGTACTGTTCTACATAGATTCCACTGGGACCAGTTTTGGAACTCAACGTCCATCGTTTGAGAGGTCAAACCGTGTCGATTATCGACTTATGTTGATTTTAGTGCCTTTTCATTATTGTGTTGTTTGTTTAAAATTTGGATTATCTCATTATAGTCAATCTTCTAATGTGATCGTTTTAAGTCGATTATTTATTGATCTATATGTATCTATTTTAGTATCATTGGTAGATAAAATAAAAGTCTTTGTGAATTTTTCTAGACAAGTGTTTGTACCAAATATGTACGATTCCATTCATGTTCTCTATTGATCAATAAGCGTTCGAAACTGCAATAGAACCCTCTTTTGCCCCCTTCAAGTAAACAAGTACTATTGACGAAGCACAGTTGCAGCTAAAAAACGCGCCCCCTGCTAAAAAAGGACCCTATCAAATATTTTTCATAAAACACATTCACACATGTACTATCCCACATGTTGCTATGTTGAATAAACAGTCGCTCGTCTTCAATTCTATAAACACAAGCCAATTAATGACCAATTGTCCAGTATCATTGGTAGACGAGTGGGGTCACTGGACACACTTGTCACTTATAAATCTCAACTAAAACAGCGTACTTGACCAATTTCAGTTTAATCTATATCATTTGCATCATATTACTGTTTAGTTATGAAACTCAACTGTATTTTGTTAGAGTTAAGTGTCAGTTCTGTTTGGGAGCAGTCTATCGGGTGTCCATTGCAAGAAATTGTTCTGCGAATCGCCTTTACTTATTTGTTGCGTTGAAAGTCTGAGAAATATTGAATATTTGAAGAGTTCCAAGTCTTCAAATGTCTTTGTTAGGCAGTACCTACTTACTTTTGTTATATCTTTTATTTTACAACATACATGAGCTCTGTGTATGAAGTAGTATACTTTCTTCGTACCAGTATGAACGTAATGGTACATATGTGTATATAACTTATATTAACGCAAATACTATCCCTAAAGTTTTATACATTACCTTTTTAGACCCCGCGCTACAAGTAAATAAGCTTTGGCTTATCTCACGCGTTTCCGAATTTTGATAAGAATACTTGAAGTGTTATTCGAAAAAACCTCTGATTGTAGTATAAACAAAAAAAAAACTGTCGGGGTAAAACTTTTGGCTAACAAATACTGCAAGTTTGCGGTATACCTTTTACCGTTTAGCATTGCTTTGACTTTTAATACAGATTTATATTTCTCAAGTCCGGCACTGACATAATTACTACGGCCATTTGTCCTAAATTTGCCACACCTAAAATAAACCCGATATAATCGAACTGTAATCTCACCAAATACAGCAATTTTTTTGCGTTGTAGGACTTTGTGAAATCTTAAATGGTATATTAGGACGACTTGAACACCATATAAAGAGCGGGTCGTTTGGACCACACGCATGTGTTTACTGTATTGCTGATTTAGTAATTAGACGCTTATAACCACGAGGCATTAACTGTAAAGACTTTCCGCGACATAATGGTCCTCTTAGTCTATATACTGATAATGCGGTAACCAAATGTGAACAGAATTGAGCATTCAAATGCTCAAATGTTTTTCTCTGTTTTAGTTTTTGCTGTTGTTTAATTTGGTTGATAAGCACATGGTAAACACATTTCATTATAAATGATTTCTGGTATCAATGACATTATTCATCTCTACGTTTATTAATGCGTTGTTAATAAGCAATTTTCCACATGTATTCGCCGTACCAATTACAAATTAACAATTTAATTTTAAGGGCGCTCTTACAAAGCTTGGCAAGGATATGTTGAGATCATTGAACGCAGGAAAGTGCAGTAAAAGTAACAATTTCTTTAAGCAACGCATGCGTCGATTTCCACAAGCTGTCGTAAAGTGATCAGCGTAAACTTAACAACTTAATTGTTTTGTATAATCAGTTCTCGACATAAATCTGTGCTTGTAAAGTTGTAGTGCATAAAAGTTACAATGAAAAACATTATAACGTAGTCGATTAAGGATTTATTCAATGATCCTGCAGATTTTACAGAGAACACACTTCTAACATCAAGTTCCGTAAACTGTGTCTTTTACTAGTAAGTGCTCGAATTTGCCTGTCATTATAATTTTCACATCCCTTGAGAACTTTCTGTACTACTTATAACGCTTAAAATACGAAATAAAGTTCCTAGATAATAGAATATGAATATAAATATATCTATCAACAAACTAACTGTTGCAAGTCTTCATATAGTAACTGATCATTCTTAAAGTGACTGATCTTACAAACATAGCTATTCCTCTTTATGTACTTACTTATAGATAAGTAGATTTACATTTTCAAGTAAAAGAATGAGCTATTTGTAAGTAAGAATAACATTCAACGCCATTCTACGTCTACGCGGTAAAATATTCTTCAACTATTTTACGAACAACTTTGATAAAAGAGGTAAAAAGGTGTTCTTAGCATATTTTATATACTTTTTAAATTCATAACCGGCCGTCCAAGGATTTATTGGCTATGTCACATACTGCTACTACTCTTAAAAGATCAGTAGTGGCCATATAAACACTAATGAAAATGTTATGTCAATACAGCAGTATGGCTTGTGTATACTACCGTCCTGTCATATAGTTCTCGTTGTGAGGTTTTTTATTATTTTGTAGTCCTCCAACGTCGAGTTAAAGCCAACCCACTATTTAGTCGCTGTGACACAAACTAAGCGAGATGCAGCCTCTAACCGTGGTTATCTACATCCATTCTTGTTTGCACATAAAACAGTGCCGGCGCAGCTTGCTCAAACATACTGTGTTTGGACCTCACGGATGTTGAATAGGGCTGGCATGTTATAAACTTCGAGTGGTTTTTTTTATTCTTAATTCAAGTGGATGGTTTCTCTTTCCAAAAATGTAAATGTGGTTCCACTTCACATTTTGAATAAGTTCTTATGCTTTGTCTTATATCGTAAAATTACAATTGTATTTAATTAGTTCAATATTATTTGTACTAAATATTTAATAATTTAACTGCAATGAAGCATGGTGTAATTTCAATTCTCTAATATAATAATATTAAATGCATGTTGTAATTATTTTTAAACTATGTTCAAGAAATAAAAAAGGTAAACGACGGCTTTGCATTCAATACCGTCATCGAAATATTAAAGCAACTGTCAATAAAAATGTGATAAGGAAGCCTAGATGATTTCAATTACACTAAGATGGGGTATGATTTAAATAGGTATGAGGTATGATCTTGTAGTTAAACAGAGTGACAACCCTATTTCTCGTGTTTTTGACAACACACAAGAAAAAAACGTGTAACCGATAAATCTCTTTGAACGTTTTAGATTTTTATGTATATCGCACTGTTTCAAATACATTATAAATAAATAAATGTAAATTAACTCCAGAAGGAAAACTAATAACTAATAAAAAAATGCCTTTTTATGAAATTTTAGCCTAATGGATTCTATAGATATTATCAATTTTAATTGGTGTCATTGACGCTCAGTTTCAATAACTAAACAGCATGATTGTTAAGTAATATTTAAAAAAAAAAACAATAGGAGACTTTCGCATGAGAAACCGCCATTTCCCATACAGTCCCGCAACGCATGGTCGGTAAAAACTTGTCTCCATTTTATTGCCAGTGTGGAAAACCTCAAAACTATTATTTTGCGTGGAACACCCGCATGATTGTAACTTTGACTTGTGAGAACAACATACTTCGCTGGCTTAGCGACCCAAAGTGTGTCTTGGTGAGAACACAGATTATAAATATTTTTATGATCTGGTGACACTTTTGCCATTTATAAAAACTGGAAAAGAAATAAATCCAGTTTTTTTAATATCTTAGCTTAATGATCAAAAGCTTCTGTGCATTGTATTAAAAATGTTTTTACATCCTTATATAGATTATATCATATAATTAAAATTCAACACGATTACAATTTACGGCTAGCAACAATAATACATACACTGATTAGTTTTTTATTTTATGCTTTAATAGTTTGAATGTGTATGATTTAGACTGATATATAAAATATACAGCTAACCATAGTCTTTTTTATAAATAGAATGACAAGCGCGATTAAAAAGAATTCGGCAATATGTAAAAGTGTAAGTTATTTTCTTTTTGTAACTAAAATAGTATTTATTTCAGGCAACTTTGGCAAATAGGTTACAAATTCCTCGTCTTTTTGTTAACACTCCGTAGTATTGCTTATCAACTATTCTTAAGATATCCACACGCGTTATATTCCAGTGTTTACATAGTTCATGCATATGCTAGCGGTTACCGGCCCGTCCGTCCGTTTGCTTTAATAATAAGCCTGCGCCTGCGCCGGTGTCACGAACTCCAAACATAGCCGCGAGCTAAGCGGGTTTCTGGAGGATACAAAAATGAAAAAGTGTTAAAATGTTGTTTTTTTTATTCTTTCTTCACCTTCTATTAACATGGAAATCATCTTTGAGAAAAAAGTGTGAGGTTTCGATCTGGTTTTCGACTCTAGTGTAGGGTTATTTGTGGAAGTGTAATGATAGTCTGCGAGCGAAGATTCTACTTTTAAACGCAATGATAGTTGTCTGTCTGTCAGTCTCGAAACTTGCAGTAAACTGACTAAATTACTGCTCTAGAATAGTACGATTTTGCTGTATAGGCAAAGTGGGTGTGGCATAATGGCGAAGGTAGGAGCCAAAACAATAAAAATCCCCTCAATAAAGTAGACTGCCTTCTCATTCCGCATTCGTTACATCTATAATCTTCGGAAGGAAGACCATGTGTCAGCTTTAAGCTCCCAAATATATTATGTATATATATATACATACATATATATATATATATTTATTATTAGAGGCGTTCATAGCACAGTTGCACACGGTGATTAGAAACAATCACCGAGAGTAAGCAACGACGGCGCGGTCAGTACCTGGATGGGTGACCGCTGGTGGCATGTTACCATGAGCGTCTCCGTGATTCGGAGGTCACGTTAAGCAGTCGGTACCGGTTGTTATTATACGATAACAATCGTGAAGCTTAGTTGGAGGCCTTCGGGCGGCTTAAAAATATCCAACGGCAAGATACGTAGGCACAACGTATTCTTGCCAGTTCCCAACCCGCACTTGGCCAGCGTGGGGACAAATGGCCTTAACCCTCTCCTGAGAGGGGACCCGAGCCCAGCAGTGGTGCATTATAGGTTGTTGATGATATATATTTATTAGTATTTATGACGAACTGTTACTTGTTCGTTTATCTACTGCCTAATATGTAACCTATACATACCTACCTTATAAAATTTCTCCACCACCCTAAGGTCGATTGGTAGAGAATGCCTGCGACCATTAAGTCCGCTGATGTACGAAAGTGCATAAAGTTTATATTAAATCAATAATGTTGTGTCTGCGAACGTAAGGGTCTAATTCTAAATGATTTTTGTCTTACTCTCCCGAACAGTTTCTGTCACAACATTTCAATAAATATTATTAACTCTCTAATGTCCCCTTTGTGGTCATACGTAATAGCGGAAACCTTAGCCACCGGTTTTAATATTTGTAAATATAAAAATGGAGTAGTTTCTAAGATACAGAGTATATTTGAAGAATATTCCATTACCTCATAATATATTCTGATCGTTCATTCAACGGATACAACTGTCTTTTAAAGTATTTGTTTACGATAAGTTTATTTGAATTTTCGGAAACCTGATAATTTCACTAAAACTCAATGTAAATATATCGGCTATTAACTTTTATTTGTACTTTTTGGGTGGCTAGTGTGTTATGCTTAAACCAAAGGGTTACTTACCATATCGAATGTCCAAGACCTCTCTCCCATAGCTTTTACCGACAAAAGGTTAAATACACGTAAGGCACGAACTTTACAAATAAATATATTTTTTAATGCATAATGGTTCTCAGAGTAATGGATTAATTTCTAGAATATTTTTTTATAATTATTTAACTAGTAACTGCAGCAGTTTAAAGATGGTAAAACGCATTGAGCATCCGTAAAAATAAACACACACACTCTTTAATTTAAAACGGTTGTCACGATCGTATCATCATATCAGACATAAACACACAGATGTAAACACAATCCTACATAAAGTTATACTTATTTCGTTTTATTGTTCAAAATGTACAAAGAAAAAGATGGCGGCTTGTCATAATTCTACGCCTGTCCCGCCATATTTTTTGGTTATTTATAAACAGCTAATCGATATGCCATTAGTGCACTTTATCGATGGTACGTCTATCGAATGTATATCGATAATTACAGCTTTTTCTTTTGTCTTCTGTTCCTCGCTATTCATTATTATTATTTAGTTGTGACGTACTCTGAATTATATTTTTAATCTGTAATTATAAGCTCTTTTGAAAATCAATTACTCTTTGGTATGCTGAAGTTGTCCATTCTTTATTTAAAATTATATTCGACTTCCTAATTAATATTTCTTTACGCTTCACTGCATATTAGTTTATAAGTTATTTTTTTTATTCTAGTTAGATATCGTTTGGCAATTAAAAAACGACTCATGAATTTTGTGGGTAGTCTGTCGGTTAATTGCAATGCTAAAGCCGGTCCAGAGACGTGCTCTCGTGAAAGTATTTAAATCTTTATCTTGAGTTATGGCAATCACTGTCTGAGATCTGATTCTGAACTATTATTAAGTCATTTTGAATACTGATATTCTACAATTGTTATATTTACGAAGTCGCTAAGCGTTACTTAGGATCCATTAAAATATGTTTTTTGTTGTATATCAAAGCTTGAGTTTAATAACTTTCTATAGTGTGCAAATTTTAATTGATATTTTTATTCATTTATATAGATTTTTTTTGCAAAAAAAAACTTTATTAATAATGTAATAATAAGTACAAATTTAATAATGTAGTAGCTTAAAAATGAAATAATTTAATATTTGTAAAAAGTTATTTTTGACAAAAATTTTATTGCATTCTGAGAAGCAGAATATGGACTTTCTAACACACGGTGTAACAACAATGTAACCCATTACACAAGTTCGCAATAAACAAAGTATGAAGATTAACAGTTTTACCGGGTTTGGGTATGTTTTTCTGGTGATGGATAAATATTGATCAATCTCTTGCAGTCAACCGCTGAGCATTGAGTTCTCTCACTCGATCAGATAAGCCATAAATAATACTTGCTCTTCCATTATTCGTTCAGTACGTGTACTGGACGAATAGTGGAAGAGCGGCCAAATATACCTCCATCTAACTTCCTTAGGTTGTCAGCTCATTCAACTCAAAGAGGGTTTTTCGTTTACCGAATCGTTTATCGTTTTCTGCACACTTTTGATAGGGTTGCTTCTCCGATTGGTGTATATAATCTCAAACTCTACACAAACTCTGCCGGTGTCTTTGGTGTCGGTGGTAACTAATGATTGTTTCTAGAAAATATTTTATTTGTAGTTATGAATAAATACCTTCTTAAAGCCTTCAATTTATATTATTTATTATAAGATGTAGTACTCGGTCAAGTCAATAGTTTTTTTTTATAAACTCCAGACAATAGACTCTGTCGTGTGAAATAATAAAGTATGACTTCATATTTTTCTATTGTTGTAACATTTGACTTAGTTTAATGTTTAAATTATTATATTAAGCTGCTGTTATAAAATGGAATGTAACGTGGGACGCTTCGGCATGCATGGGCCGGCTCGACCGGAGTGATACCACGGCCTCACAGAAAACCGGTGTGAAACAGCGCTTACGCTGTGTTTCATCGAGCGAGTGAGGATACCGGAGGCCCATACCCCAATCCAACGCCCCCTATCCCCCTCACCATCCCCCTTCCCCCCAGGCCGCCATAGTGTGGGTTACCATGCTGCATTGTTCTTTTTCGCATTGAGGATGGTGACCACCACTCTTGGATTCTGCTCATGCTTTCCATCAGGCAGGGCATGGTCATTTTGGCAGCTTAAATATATATAAAAAAAAATAGTAATATTTAAGCAGTCATGGGTTTGCAGAAATTACACCATGTCAAAACGTTATTCATATCACATCGACACTATAACAGTCTCTAAGAGTCTTTTTTTCTTTATTTTCAAAAGACAACTCCCGCTTTAGGAATATACATTCCTGTGTCACGGGGATCTTTACAAACATTCATGAAACGGACACAAAGTACACCCAGACTTAGAACAACAATTTATGGATCACACAAAGTGTTGTCCCGTGTAGGATTTGAACCCACAACACTTGGCGCAGTAAGAAGCGGTGTGGCGTCCACTGAAACCACTAGGCCAACCGTGTAGTCGATAGAATCCATAGTCCTCAGAATCCTCCCTCCTCTCTTCGTAATTTTAGAGAAACATCGAAAGAGCGTAATAAACATGTGTCTCAGCTGGTCTTCACACGATGAAAATTTAACCTATTTCAGAATTTTCCGTTCAGGTTCTCACAAAGTAGTTTTATCTTTTTGTAAGCAGCAAACACACATTTCCATTCACACACAAGACATGGATACCGCATACATCCACACGAATAAATCACTCTACAAAATACGTCCACTTAAGACAGTGTGGAATTTGTGACCACACATAATTGATTTTAAATTATTCCCAAATACATTGTGCCGTGTAGATATACGTGTAAAGCATTAGGATGGCCTCTGATAAACCCGTGAGTGTGATCCAACCTTTAGCTTCGGGTTTTATGGTCGCCATACCCACATTGTACACTTAGGTTAAGTTTTATATATTCCCCATTTGCCGTAAAAAGGTTTTGGGGTTTGTACTACCAGGCGACTTAAGAAGGCTAACTTTTTTTGTATTTTCTTAAGGTCTCGGTAACTATGAGTACCATAATGAATCGTAAAACACTGATACTGTCGTTTTTATTTATCTATATGGCATATTTATAATGGAATAAGGTCAAATGAGTAGCCGGGTCCGTGACTCAAGGACCTGCAAGTCGAGAATCATTAACATTGCGTTGTTTAGGGGGGGTTCACTACCGGAACCCTCACACTCTTGAAAAGCAAAGACATAATTTCTTTACACAGATTTGCTGGCAGTAGAAACGCGGTTCTCCCACGATTTACTTCGAAACTTCTCGATTTTTTAAGCAAAAGTCATTTGATTAATTCCAAATTGAATAAGTATTTCATTATAAGATGATTAATCCAAATGTATTTTTTTCAAAGTTACTTCATTACGCTACTCTGGTATACATATTGTTAAGTGTACATGTAATCCATCAAAATCGTGTGTAGAGAAAACATCTCGTTCATATTACACGTTTATAAATCACCGACATCTCATTGAGATCAAGTTTGTGAAACTGTTTTGTCTTTAAAATCATTAGTGAGAAAGTAGGAGCGCTTTGTACAGTACTTTTTAGTAACTTGTCATTAATCAACTATGCTCTTACAAAATTGTTATTTCATTCTTACCGTTACAGGAAAGGTTAGTTTTAAAGTTATGGCACAGGGAAGCAAACTTGCTGACGGGTTACATTTTTTTTTAATGGAAGATATTTGCAAACGAGCAGATATATACTGCTGCCCATGGTTACCCGCAACACCAGAGGTGTCACAAGTGCGTTACCGGCCTTTAGTGGATGGATAGGGAGAGTGCGGGGAGGGTTGGGGTATCACTCCGGTTGAGCCGGCCCATTCATGCCGTAAAGTAGCTTGTTTTATTATGATACCTTACGGATGAGACTATTGCCGACAATGGCCTCTTGGCATCCTTTGTTGTTTGGGTTCCGAAAACCTCATTCGTTCAGAAGAAAACACTTGTTTTTAGCAGGGTCTGATTTGACAAGAAGAATATTTTTTATATTTGTATATAAAGAATATGTGAGTGCAGTCCCTCCTAATACAGGCATTTTTTTCCTTAAAAGGAGGGTCCGACTTCTATTGTACGACATTGTTTTTTTGTTAACGAAATAAACTATTTTTGATTTGATTTTTTTTTTGACACTATTTCATGAAACTTAGAAGGGAGAAAAAAGAATGTTTAAAAAGGCTGACTTAAGATTACGTATTTCTCATATTCCATTACAGACTGGAATAATCGTGACGTAGCGAACGAAAGTAGCACCCCAACATGCCTTGGAGCACGTCTCAAAACTGTTGGTAACATTGTCATTGTCATCCATAGGTATTTACATCGGTATTATATAAAAAATAAGCTTTCTGTACTTTACAGAATACATAACATTAGGAATTTCTAGTTTCCATTCCTCCGTTTGACAAAATTGTTTCTTACATTTTATCATAAAAGAATATACTTATGTATGTAATGGAAGAACTAACATTTAGACAGTAACGTTACAAAGTGCATCAATACAATGAGTCGGGTTGTTTATATTTAAACAAATACGATTATTCATTAGATAAACAAGTGATTACGAGTGATAGATTATTGTCGGTGACCTTTTATTGTTTTGTGTCGGTCATCGGAAGCCAGTTAACGGTCACTGACAATCAGTGAGATATTATAAAGAGAAACTTTGTCTATATTCAATTAGATAGTAGGATTTCCCTGACCCACTAATGATCTCATTAATAATTTAGTTCATAGTTCTTGAAGCGGTATTTTCTATAATTGATTATAGTAGGGTACGAGCACTAGGCGTGGTCCCTGGTGTCATGGTGATTCAACAAAACTGGTCGAAACGACAGCAAGTCAGAGGTTTGTTACATTACTTATATTACTAGTATTATGACCCGCCTATATGGCTGGTGGTTAGCGATTCGAAATTTTTCTGTGTCTGGGTATAACATGTATGTATTAAAAAGCTAAAACTAAACAGCAGACTGGTTATTATATTAAATACTGAAAGGTTTGAATGCAAACTGCCAAGCAGAGTAGATAAAGAATGTCAATTCTCATATGTAATTAAGTATATGTGCGGTGCTTGAAAAGTTAGTATTTAACAATGAGTCGTCAAACTAAGTTTTGAGTTGAATATAATGAAGTACTGTAATAATTAAAATTTTGCTGTGCCCTTCCATCATTATAAACAATTTTCTATGACTATAATGCATACTCGAGTTAAGATTTCAATGTAATGTTAAAGCAAGTTCAATGCACTATACATCACTACATACATAACGAAAGACATTCATACGACAAACTTATAACAGCAATGAAAGCCGACTAAAAAGACTCCTAATGAGCACTTGATTAAACCGAATGATTAGTGTCTGAGTTGTCAATCACAGGTGTGATTGTGGTATAAGGTCGCAGACAGTCTGAGAACGTAATTGGATTACAGAATCCTTAAATAACTGGTGCATGATGTCTGCTGGTAACTAGCTCTTCAATACCCCAGTGCTGTTGTGACTGCTAGATTGTTTTAATCCTTTTAATCGCGAGATTAAGTGGACTCGTCAAGGCTGTCTAGTGGTTCTAAGTTTCTTGAACTTTGACGTGAAATGTTGCCAGACGCAGCTGACAAATAATATTAAAACTAAATGCCTTGACGTTTTTATTCTTTCTAATAAATATATTAATAGCCGACACACACACGTAAATAAAATACCAGATTTAAGGTGAGACAGGGTTTAAAAAAATGGCGTGACGACATTTGAGTTATGTTTTAATTTAGAAGAATGTTATTTAGAAGGTTTAGTTAATTATTCTTGACATAAATTAATAATTAGTATTTTTGAGATCTGTAGGTAAACCTGTACCTACACATAAAATTGTAGATCAACGAATCTAGTTGGCAATCATCAATAATTGTATGATTAAACTGTTTCATCAATAGTCACCAGTGATTAGATAGGCAGTTAACTCGTTTCTAATGTCAGTGAAAGACGCCCGATGTGGGCGTATCTGGTAACTTTAAGAAATTAATGAGATCGAAATTGAATAATGTTTATTATATTGTCGCATTTACGGCCGGCAACCAGTTCCATTCACTCTTACGACTTCCGTGGAAACATTGCAGACAGGCGCTTTCTCACTTGATCTGTGAACTCACCGTCCCACAGATTTCGTCAGTTATCCGATAATCTTATAAAACAAACAAAGGCAAGAAACATCAATTAATTTCATGTGAATATAATATTTTCGTAACGAGTTGCGCACAAGTATAATGATGGGAGTGTCGCTCTAGTAAGGAAACATTGCCAATCGCTGTGAGATCGCTTCACTTTACATCTTTGTATTGTTTATCCATATTTCACAAATATTTTAATGCTTGGAACATAATTATACTGTTCAAGAATTAGACGTATCTATGAGTTTCCGATTACTCGTTTTGCTGAATTTTATGGTATTTCTTTTATTAGCAAACCCTACTTACCTTAAAGTACCATACCTTGAGGAATTACGTACCTTGAAGGTCTGGTTGTAGATTCACAAAAGTTTCTCTAGCTCTGAAAAATATGAATAATATTATAATTTTATTTAGAACCAAACCAGTCCATAAAAATTCGTACATTTGCTTGAGTCGGTTTTATGACAGTCGGTAAAATAAATTGACAGCTACAAAACGACACAAGTGTTTGACATGTGATGTGTGACATATATAGAAAATAATAACCCGACCTTGATCTAAATGTTCAAAAATGGCACAAAACCATCATTATCAAAGTATATCGTTATCAGGGTAGTACAAGCATGTTGTTTGCGGTGTCCGGCGGAAGTGTCGCGATAGGGTGGTTCAGGTTCCAACAAGTCCACGACGGAAGGGCGCTCTCGGAAGCGTCGAGTGTCGTACCGTGTGAACTGCGCCGATAGCTGCGCAAGCGCCTAAAATAGTCAAAATTTCGTTCGGTAACTGGATACTCGTATTATATTCAGTTACATGAACGGGTAGAGAGATAAAGAGTAATAAATAAGTCCGAAAGTTTTTTCATTGTGATCACTCGGCGATTTAAATAATATGTAACTAAATAGTATTTCTTGTTAAAGATTTTTATTTCTCTTTGAAACATAAGAGGCAATGTATTCAAATTATTATGTATCAAAGAATATTAGTTTGGATTATCTGCCCATCATTAGAAAAACGAAATTTAGTATCTAGCATAGCAAAAGAACATTGGTTATTTCTTACAGGATTTGATTAACACACAAAATTATAATGATCTCGACCCACATCCTACTACCTAATATATCAATGGTTTTTACTCGTTACGTACAAATAAAAATCATAAATAAATCTGTTTCTCTGGCTCAAAATCTCAAAATTAGCTAACGAAATAAACAAAAACAGTCAACTGTTACACTTGTGACGTTTATGTTTTGTTTTCATGATTTAGGATCATGAAAACAAAACATAAACGATTATTTTATAAAAATAGAATACGATCATGAGAGAAAAGTCTTACATACCTTATAGGAAACTGAAAGACCGCAAAAGCCGTACGCATCTGTAATGCACCGGTAGGGTCTTATGAGTCTGGAAAGTTTAAAATACTTGTTAACCCTACAGGTAGCTTATCCCGTCTACCTGTGCAGATTTATACTATATGATAAGGATTAAATCCTTATTTAGTTTTAAAATGAACTTTATTTCCATGTGTTAGCTGACAAAATAACTTTTCTGCCTTATGTAAAGCATGAGTAGTATCCAAGAGTGATGATCACCATCCACATTGCGAATGCAGCATGGTAACCCACTCTATGGCGCCTTAGTGAGATGCTTTTTACGCGCCGGTTAAAGGATCCCGGATTATAATAATCGTGAAACTCACTGTCTGCTAGTAAGTTCCAGGTTTTAGTTGGGCAAAAGAAGGAGCGGAACCGTTTAGTTTGAGAGCGTGTGTTTACTTCCAAGGCCAGCACGTGTTGTCGTGTAGAGGAAGAAAGAAATGCATCGACGATTAAATAACTAACATTTCTGGTTTTTTCTTTCTCATTAAAGTGCCTTAGAGTTGTTAAGTAGTATTAATATCCGTGTCCAAATAGTGGATACCCTAA
This sequence comes from Hyphantria cunea, assembly GCA_003709505.1. Lineage (NCBI taxonomy): Eukaryota > Metazoa > Arthropoda > Insecta > Lepidoptera > Erebidae > Hyphantria > Hyphantria cunea. Next base: position 749,851 of record PKRV01000493.1, read on the forward strand.
CTACATTATAAGGTGACCTCGCTAGCTTGTCGAAAACCAACGCCATTGGCCAACAGTGTGATCTAAATCATATCGCTTGTGAACGGTTCCGGATTTACATAGTTGTATATACTAAGCGTGTTTTGATTGTGCGAACGATATCGTTTATTAAATACCGATTAATTATAATTCACGGATAGTGACACGATTTATTGATTACCAGGAAATCTAAATTGAAAATATTTTGCTTGTGATATAAGTATGTCACTTAATATGTGTTCAAGGTTATGTCCCACCTAAACAAACAAACAAACAAACAACAACCCATAATGTCCCACTGCTGGGCTCGGGTCTCCTCTCAGGAGAGGGTTAAGGCCATACGTCCCCACGCTGGCCAAGTGCGGGTTGGGGACTGGCAAGAATACGTTGTGGCTACGTAAATCTTGCCGTTGGATTATTTTAAGCCGCCCGAAGGCCTCCAACTAAGCTTCACGACTGTTATCGTATGATAACAACCGGGACCGACTGCTTAACGTGACCTCCGAATCACGGAGACGCTCATGGTAACATGCCACCAGCGGTCACCCATCCAGGTACTGACCGCGCCATCGTTGCTTACCCTCGATGATTGTTTCTAATCACCGAGTGCAACTGGGCTATGAGCGCCACCATGTCCCACCTAAACATTAAATTTTAATTCACTATACCACAGCTGTTATTCAATCTATCCCAGTACCTATTTAGGTAAACTTACTTCCCTTCGTAAAGGCAAGGTAAACTTTAAAGCTATGTTAGATTCTTCTTTCTAGCTTTGAGTTCCCAGTAGTTCAATCTAACAAACCATAGTATAAAGTAAATCGTGTTTATTTAATCCTAACTTTAGCGGTGACTTTATCGTTGCCCGTGCGATTCTAGACAGAAGGTATTTAATAATCACAAAGAATTAACTTTGTTTTTCAATTTGTTAATAAACCTGGAAACATCTGCTTTAGTTACCCACTAGCCAGGAGTTCTCTCAAAAGTCAATACAAACTGGCACTTTATTTCTTAATTACCTACTTCAAAACAACCACTATTGTTTGTGTAACACTTTAGTAAAGGATGTGGTAAGGGAAGCTCTCCAATCCGGTAAAACTACGGACGGCGCTGAGATTCATTATACGGCCGTGTAAACAATGAGGGACCATAAACTTGTACACTTGTTCTGCCTACCTGCTTACTTTATTGTCTGCGTAGTGGGTATTTTAGTACAAAGTGACAGGCAGATTAAAAACGCCTCCGCCATAGAACTGCCTTTGTAGTTTTAAGATATTGTAGCTATTTAACCAAACCTAGAGTTCCCAACTTAGAAATATGTATTTTAATGTATATATGTACAACGAAATCACATGTTAACTTGAACATTACCATATGGGTTTAGAATCAAATAAAAGGTTTTGTTAGAATTTAGAAAATTTAATTTAAATTATCTTGCAAAGATTATTAGGTTCTCGAGATACATATTAATTCTAAAACCGTAATGTTGCCTCCTATAATCTTTATAAAGTCCGTTAAGCCTAACCAGTACGCTTTAACTGTCTTTTATATTTCCCTCTAAAATTTAAATTACATTGCTTCACATACGACCCTAAGTAACATTCAACAGTCATCTTAAAAAGGAAATGTAACTGGAAGAAAATTAAAATCTAGAACGTTCTGCAACTGGTACTAAGTTAACATTTAATGCTTTAAACGTGCCTTAAAACCAGATCCCGGTGAAACAATACCACTTAATTATATGGATTATCCTTTATTTCTTGCGTACTTGCATGTCGTGTTAATAACGGTATGAGTAAATCGACATCTGGTCCGCGAGCCCGGACCGACTGACACGCGTAATTGCTTAAGTATTATTATAATGCTACTGAATCCAGAAGGCCAGTAAACGTTGACGGCAAAGTGCCTATTACAAACCGTGAGACAATTTAAATCTGTTAGATTCAACATCTGCATAAAGAATTTCAATCCAAAAGTTTGGTCAATAATCGCGTGATTACCTTGCGTTTGAAACACCTGGGAAAATACCACGACCTCAACAAATATGGTAGAAAAATGAAAATTATTCAACAATATATCAAATTTAAACTCAACTAAACTAAAATACATCATTTACACGACAATTTAATGAATAAAATAACCTCATGTGAGATTTCGACACACATAGTAATGGTTAATTATATAATACTCGAATATCGTGTCGGTAACCGCTGCTGTAATTAATGCCTCTAAACCTATTCCATGGCTCGTTTTTTGTCTGTCTGCTGATGATTTGTGCTGAGAATGTTCTCCGGTGGCGGTGCTACACGAACGGCGCGCATGCGATGTTCAGTAGTTGCGTCACACATAACATCTAAGCATTTTCTTTTCTGTATTAAGTTCATCATATGAATAAATATTGTTATTACAGAAAATAGAACTTAAAATTTTTGCGTCCAGAACTAGTTTTACTCGATGTATTGTCGTCTGTTGCAACAGTAAGGGACCGTTTACCTGCTATTCTCCCTTCGCCCGAAGGCGTCGCACCCTCCGAGATTTGCGCCGGGTGCGCAGGCGCAGGTGCTCGACGCACGACGACGGTACTAACCGTCTATTTTATAAAAACGACAAAAAGGCCCGGCCCTGAGCTATGGCAACCGTGTCATGTTATTCAGTCGGTTTATATTACAAAAACGAACGGAGAATTTGGCCGTTTCCGCTTTCTCGGAACAGTGATTCACCTCGCGTGTAAGCCTACACTATGATTTATACACAGATTGTTGTTTGCGGTCAAACCTGAATGTTTTATGCGATTAAATAAATTTTGTTAGAACATGATTTTTAATATTCAAGTTTAATAATAATGCATGCTCGGTATGGAGGCCGGCTAAGTCTTCTAAAGTATCTCTAAATTTATCATTTAAAGCTTCTCCCACTTTCACCGCCGTAAGTCACGCAAGCTTTTACTAATAAATATCGTTAAATTCCACTATTACAGGACATAGGGGAATTTATATCAATTCAAATTATGATGATGTATTAATATTTAAAACCATTTATACCAATTTGAACGCTACTTTGATATTACTTAATCAGGTATAACATTAAATTTAGGCTGTTGGTGGTTGTGGTGTTATTTAAATTCAGAAATACTCATAAGAATGATTGATTCTGACTTTGCTAATAACCTTATTTCAGAAAAATTGTTACGTTAGTGAAACTAGTATAAATCATAAACACGAAATAATACGAGTATACTCACAAACTATTTAAAGTTTAAAACGGGTTTGATAAGGCTCTAGGATACACACAGATATGGATGTTTGTTCACTATTGAGATAAGGTGGTTCCGTGTAAAGTTTGACTTGTGGCGTCTGATAAAGAGCTTTTGTCTTCACGATACTTTTTTATTGAAAAATATAACTTCATAATTAAAGAATGAAGTTTAAAGTATTAAAACCTTCTTTGATTTTTATATGAAAACTACTCCAATGAATCTAAATTATGGTCATCGGTTCTCAAAATGTCGCTGTTTTCCTCATTTTCCGCAATCCTCTCCGGATCCCAAGCTTCTTTTTAGTGTAATTTTGTCTAATTTGTTGCAGCTGCCTAGTTTTAAAACAGTGATTACTAAGTAAACAGGCAGTAACCCTGAAAATTATTGTAAACAATTTCAAATATATTCAAATGCAGCAATCAGGAAAGTGTCTTTACTCTATCGCGGGCAAAACAAAAATACTGCACCAAATCTTGGAAATATTGTGATTCAGAATGTGTCCTCATTGACTGGCCATACTTTATCACACAAATCATTACTAATATGTTTCGTAAATTTGGTTTGTATATCGTAATCATTAAAAGCGTAATCACCAAAAGCAAGGAGTCCATCTAACTAACATGTTCAAATGTATATGTTAATTATGTTAATCACATACGTATAATGAAATTGATAAGAGTTTTGGGAACAAGTATATTTTAAGTAGAACCTTTAACAGATTATGGCGGTGACTTTAGATAAACAACCGGTTGTTTCTCTTAAATTTCTCACTTAAATGATTAAAGTAAACCTTGCAAAATCACACAAGGGTACCAAAAATAACAGGCTTGTTAAGAAAATTGTTTGGATCTTGGCTGTCGGCCTAAATATGCCATTTACGGTCTTTTAGTCCGGGAACCACAGTAAATCGTGGATCCAGGCCATTGTGCTAGACATATACGGCGAATTCTGATTCATCAGTGGTTTAAGCCTGCGGTTCGCAAACCATTTCATGAACTTTAGGAGAAAATTGGACAGTACAATTGATTCTAATAACGGGATGTTTTGTTTGGTTATTGCCGTATATGCAAGAATTCAGTTGGTAGTTTGTGTATAACGTTTCCTTCTGTACCTTAGGGATTATCCAAGGATCTTGTTCGTGCAGAGATCATGAAGAGATTTCAACGGTCAACGAAATACTGAAATAGAAGGAGTAACTATTTCAACACAACTATATTCTGTCGGATATAATGACATAATTTACGATCACCCACATCCATAATTGGCACACGCAACAAATCTATTTCATCGCGACTATTAGTCATTGTTAACTCCGAGGTCTACAGACCGGCTCATAATTCCACTACTCACACTGAAGAATAATCTTGACTCCTATGAATCATTGTACATATGTTTAAGATGTAAAGTAGGCAATTTAAAACACATTTTGAAATTAATGTTAATATGGAATACGCATAGTCAATAATTTTGGCTGCCTCCTTTCAAAGTCACCTGGGTCCCTGACATCAAACCTCCATAGCGATATCATAGAATTTGAGTTAGTTAAAAATGAGTAAGAAATACCGATAGTCCAAGATGTTCCCGTCGTATAAATATATTTAACAAGGATATTATTTGTGTAATCAGAACAACGGTAAGGCATAAAAAGAAATAAAGCATGTTTGTAGCAACATTTTTTTTTCTGGTAAGTAAATTACCAGTCTAACGGTTTTGTAGATCAGAAGCATCTTGTACTTTATGATGTTTTTTAACTTAAAGACTTTCGAAAACTTTTAATAAGTTGCCTAAGAAAAAATAAACTGTAATAAGAAAGACGAGAAATTACATGGACGTCAGAGTTACACTAAACTTGAGAAGACATATCTATATACGTTCCTAACGCCATTAGTACGCTTCGTACTAATATCCGATTTACAGACAGACATGTAGTGATTAATTAAGTAGAATGCCGCCGTTTACAATGTCGAATCATTTGTTACAAGTCTCATCTCTTTTAAATAAGTTCTTGTGGTATTACAAAGTTCTGTACAATATATGTTCTGTAAATACAAGACGTATTAACATTGTTTTTACTTTTGACCATATCACGTTTGAATCATCAAAGCTACATGCAACTAAACCGTATTGAAGCATATCACTATTAAGTTTACGGTGGGCAATAAAATGTTTCAATATTATATTGCGATAATTCGCGAGTATCGACCGTGGCGGACAATTACTAGTCGAGGGAACAGAGTCAGTTAGCGTCATGACGAATCAAAATCATGTTTCTGTTATGTTCCTAGATGTTCGTGTCTGTATCAAGTTTGTACAAAGTGTAGATCAATGTTTTTTATTTTATTTGACGAATTCAAATGGATTTAAATGACCGTTTTACATGCGATGAAGTTCAAAACGACGAACGTAACATGTCTAAACTCAGTGGGACTATCCATCGCAGCTTCAACTAAAAAAATGTTAAAAGCGTTTTTCCAATTTGTGTCTAAAATCATTAAACAAATTTTGTGAAATAATTGGAAAAATAGACCATTCAAAATAACAAAAACTATCAAGCTTAGGGCGTAATATTTTGAACTTCTCGCTAAAGGTTGAACCTTATACCAAGCTTCTAATGTAACGGCTTTCAACGATTCCATTCCCGATGAAAGACGTAAGTAATGATTCCAGTCTGCCCATAATAATATTTTATTGTAGTGTGCATGCATTTTCTCATCTCAATTTTTCGAACTACTTTTTATTTAAGTGTTGCTTTTAAATCGTCTTTTGTTCATATTTTTGTGTACCATTAGTAATGTTTATTATTGGGTTTCGTTTTATACTCGTAATAGTATTCAATATTCTCTCAACTTCCCCATTGAATAGTGTTGTTGGCCGTATCTAAAGAATACTTAGAGCTAATATGTTGGAACCGTACAGAAAGCTCATTGTTTCGTTCTAATTGGCAATGAAAATTCTAATTCCCCATGTTACATAGGAAATAATTAGGGCTTATTTATAGTGCTACCTTATCTTTTAGGCGTCACGAACGACCCCCGGCCAACCAATTGTTTGCTCCAGTGTATGGATACGAGAACAGTCGCACGCGCATGCAATATGTTAAACTTAGAAGTTGCATTGTGTTTAGCAAGGCTTTGTTTAATTAAATTCTCTATTGTAGGAATTTTTATAAAGAAATTGGTAGGTGTTTTATTTGATATCGAGTTTTTGATCCTTTTATACGTTATTGATTAATGATGTGTCAAATGCCTAGGTCACTAACCTTTTAAGCATTATGTATTCTGTATTTGCTTAGTTAAATTATTTCTTCATTTTGAGGTAATGTTTTTTTGGGTTTGTCAGAGAAAATTGTCCATTTGGTATGTCAGTGACCAAAGACGGCATCAACTCATGTTTTTATCCCCGTGTCTACGGTTGAGCGACTCCCATTATTCCCTAGCGAGTGACGTCGACGGCAGCTGCAACTAACGTACGCTACTTATGTTTACGTCTCGTTTTCACACTTAGTACTGGTACATGTTGTCTCGCTCGCACACTAGTGCATATCTATCATCCGGTCAACACTGCTGCGCGTACGATGAAACTGTATCGATTTGTGTAATATTTTTGAGATTATTGTATTTATTTTTAGTAGTATATTTTTACTACATATATAAATTGTTTTAGTTTGAAATTCCACAACAATTTTTTTTGACAGATGAGTTTAGAAGCCAGCTTAGATAGATAATAACATTTATTACACGGAAAACAAGAAATATAAATATATTTAACTATATTAATTTTTAATAACACGCGAAGAAAATTTAAAGACTTCATTTAAAGTAGTGAGCACAATTAAATTATAATTCCGTAAAATTCACCTAGTAATTTCTTTTGCATTGAACTGTTTTTTTCTAAGCCCCAAATCCAAAACTGTAAAACTCCACTCAAACACGATAAATCAGTTTCCAAAACCCACGTGTTCGTATCCCAACTTTTTCTATAGTTTTATTTCTTTTGTTACTTTTTTTGACAGCCATAAAATGTAACACAAAAGGCCGACAAAAAACTACATTACATGGTATAAGTATGACCTTTTGGTTCAGACGTATTGTCTGTCAAAATGGCGGTTTTAGTTATTAAAGTGATTGTTTTCGCTGTACCAACGACCTGTGGTTAGGTTTTAATGAAAGAGAATTCGTCTAGGTGTTTTTATACTCTTTTGAAAAATGTTTTGAATCTAACTCTTCTGAGAGTTTAAACTTCGAATCCGTCAGTTTCTGATGGTTGATTGATTTTTATTTTTTATACATAAAAAGTCAATATCTTGTCTTTCCCCTATTTATATATATATATATATATATATATATATATATATATATATATATNATTAATAGGTAAGTTTTTTACTATCGTTATCTTCGAATTCTATCACTTATGAATCGATTTTGATTTTCTTTTTTTCTAGTTTTAATCGTATTACCTTACAATTGGTTATCAGTTGCAACGAAAACTTTCTGAAAGTCAATAACTAAATGAAATGTAATAATACAATCAAAATCTGAACAGTGTAAAACACCTGTCACCCATAAAGGAAGTGCTTGAATAACGTGGCACTTTATGACGTCGTAACTGTTTAACAACAACGAAACCCACAATTGTCAAGGATGCATACAAAACTTCAATGTTTTACAAAAACAGTATTGTAAAATGTGTCATTGATATATATTTTTTTGACTTATTTTCTACTCATTTACTAATTAATTTGTACTAAAAAATGTACTATATAAAAACGAAATAGCAACCATTTTATTATAGATAGGTGTGTCTAACAGGTACAAAAGTTGAATAAATATCTAACGGTAAATCACGTCAAATTAAGCAATATGCGCATTACTTAATTGGAAAACATAATCCGAGTGGGTGTTTGATCCTATCTAGTCAGGATGCTGTAAGTAATTAAGCAAATTAATAAACGAATCGACTCCTGCGCATCAACGTCGTCCATCGTTCGTATTATCATCTGTGCCGTCACGTGGCGCCCGCGCCGGCGCAGAAGATAATACGAACTATGAAGATCTTCAAATTAATATCCCACTTTTTAATTAGGTAGTTATATTTAATATGTCCGTGAGAATTAATGTTTTCAACGAATTATAACAATTACAGACTTCAAGTTTTTAAAATTCAAGCATTATATGTTTGCAAATTTTATGTTATAAAAATTTATTACAATTCACTTAAGTTCTGTCACTTCAGTTATTATACTCAATGAATATGAATGTTCTGTCGGTTTGTTTACTTGAGAAAACCTCATTTTAAGATTGTTGATAGACAGTAAACGACAATTATTTTAATGTGAAAAGAGAAGAAACTGAACGTAGGCACTGAGTTTAATTCGAAATTTATTAATAAGAGTAGTATTAACGGGTAAAAAATCGAAAAAAATCAATCATTGCTCCGCATATGAGGCTTGGTTGCCAGATGTGGCACAGTTGTATTTTTACTGGGGTTCGTGGTGGGAACGCACGCGCATCTGTGAGCGCATACGGTACCGCGGCGAACGACATTTGTAGTATATGTCTGGCCGAAAGACTTGTACGGAACAATTTTATGTTGCATATTGATAAGCTTATACCAGTTTTGGGTTAACACCTGTACCCATAATTTTGGGTTGCATTCGCTTATAACTATACTATATTCGCGTTAAGAATATCGTGACGCATTGATTGAAAATTGATTGCTCAGGGTGCGAGTCTTGCCCGTTACGTCACTATTTTTTAACGTGAATAGACTATAAAGTACTAAACAACTGACCTTAATATATATGTAATAACCCCAGTATTATCGCAGTATATTTCAGTGTAATGCTTATAAAATTTGTCTAGCTTAGTGACGGGGGTAGTGTATGTATTTGTGTATATGTCACTGGCAATCTGTATCACGTACCCTACGTACCTAAAAGGTGTATGAAATGTGTGAAATATTATTTATTTTATACTTTGTCTAGGTATTCTATATAATGTCTAATTTGCTATCTGCCGCAACAGCTTAAAAGCAATCGAGGTATCCGGAGTGATCACTGTTCTAACCTAACCTAAACCAAGATGATTCTGAATAAAGTTGATTTGAAGCAAACAAAACACGTTTCCTTTGCTCGTCAATTTCTAGGTATATAAGTAGTTACATTGTAATAAATACAGACCAAAATCTATTATTTTTACACATTGCCGGTGGATCAGTACAGAAATACAGAATACCTATTGTATTCTGTACAATCCCTAGGAATTGTAAACAATACCTAGGCACAATATGTAATGGTGAATAATATTCGTAAAATTTTATACATTGCCTGGACGCTCCAGTTATTGTATATGCATTGCATGCATTTTATAGAATACCTGAATTATACAGACTGCCGGTGACATATACATGAAAATTTAAATATATCTATGCCCAATGCAAATATTCAAATATGTATAAACAATTCTATGTCAAATTACTAGTATAAATGTATACATAAATATATGTACGATGTTAATTCGTGTTATCCATAATACAAGCTCGACTGAATTTGGTGTAGATAGCAATCACAAGGTGTAGTGGATACCAACATACCTACCTACCACTTCTTAAAAATTCTTACTTCTTATAATTCGATCAAAAAATCCAAAAGAAATTCTGGAACAAATGCTACTTAGGAATCAAGTTTGCTTTGAGAAAATACTTTAAAAAGAAATACATATTAATGAATCTGTGCCTTTCTGCAGATTCATTCAGAGGTTGTGGCATAACAAATTAACAAACATTTATACAAAATTTCGCCTTTTTATTAACTAACGTTTCTATAGATCCGAGGGCAGGTGGATGTTTAATATTATGTATATATATTCAATATTGTCACCTTGATTCAGCTGCAATAATGGCGGTATAATGTCCAAACTACAAACGTGGTCTCGATAATGCGCGGCCGCTGTTAGATGAAGGTCGCTCAGGTTGCTGTCATGTGGCCATTAAAGATAATGATCAGGTGAGGTCAATACTGCGTATTATTCTTACAATAGTAACGTGAGAATGTTGATTTTTTGAAGTTTGTACACTTTAATGCTTTGTACTTTTATTGAGGAAGTTCTTGCTGGCCGTATTTAGTTCTAGAAGTTTCTAGCAGTGATATCAGCCCACTCCTACTTGTCTCTTCAATAAACGACTTCCACACTAGTGATTATTATTTAACTGCCTCGGTGGCGTAGCTATAGCGTATGCGACTGTTGTACTGGTCTCGAGTTCTATTCCCTGATCGGACCAAGTGTTTGTATGATCTGCGATATGAGTTTGGGTGTTTTTTATGTATAAAATGTATGTATATGTATTCATATCAGTTGTCTAGTACTCGCAATACAAGCTCTGCTTAATTTTGGCACTAGATGGCGTTGTGAGTTAGATGTCCAAAATATTTATTTATTTTATAATTCCCTTATCACTGTGACTTCACAAATAAATACACACCTCAAAATAACTTAAGAATACTATCGATTAATCATATAAATTTTTATTCCACTTAGGATTGAGTCCCTAACAATTGTCACAGCATAGTGGCTTGTCAATCAAATCAATCAATCGTTTAATTACATCGCTTCTCATCATTAGTCTGTAACAGTTCACTACAGGACATAGGACTAGGCCTTTCTATAGACAGAAAGTGGCAATACATGTCTCGCCAGCGTTGTAGGCGCGCGAAAACTTCTTTTCAGTACTGAGAATGCTATATTTATAATAACTAGTATATTTCATATATGTACAATTTAAAGGGTTACAAAATAAAAACTATGAATCTATATATATAAAAGAGGAAGGTGACTGACTAACTAAGATGCCCAGAGATCAACGCATAGCCCAAACCGCTGAACCTAGAATCCTGAAATTTTGCATGTAGGTTTTTTATATAACGTAAGTGAACACTAAGAAAGGAATTTTGGAAATGCCACCCCTAAGCGGGTGAAATAGTGGATCCAAATTTGTACAACACTTTTTATTCCTGTGATGAACTTGCATAAACCTTTGTAAAAATGTAGTGGGGTTAAAGTTATGAAATATCGCTACTCCTGCGCAAGCGAAGCCGCGGACAAAAGCTAGTGATTTATAAAAGTACGGTAGCATGTTATGTTTTATTTATTATGTCTTTAATATTCATAATCTGTGAGAATATTCTCTGTATGTTTAACGCGTTCTGGCTACTTATTTTCGTAGGGAAATAGGCCCGCGATGTTATTACACTGTTTAATATTAATTATTCACATGCCGGTATAGGTATTTACTTTTATATACCTGAAGATACGGATTGTAAATGTTTGTTTCCACGTGTGTTGAAATCGTGAGTATTGCTTAATCAGAACTGATGTGAATCAATTTTTTGGTAAAGCAATCGAGTAGTGTATAAAATATTTTATCACTTCTTCATCCGCTTTTAAAAACATGATTATATGTTTTCTAAAGTTATAAAAATTATAACATTTGGTTGGATAATAAAAATTTGATTTTATCAATTTCATCGCGATTAACAAGGAGACCTTTTTAAAATATTCCATGTGTAAACACTTTTATGAGACTCATCAACTCTCAACCCTACTGTATTAAAATAACACTCAGTTTCAAAAAATAGACAAACAACTCGTTGCGATTAATATAATTGAAATAAAGAAATTAAAATACTTTAACTATATTTCTTCAAACAGGACAACAGGCAAAGCGGAATGCATAAAGGCAAACACAAATTAAGTCGTCCTGCCGTTGTCTTTTCGATATACAAAGTACGAAACCCTGACGAAATGCCAACGTTATTACCAGCATCCACAAAATAGCGCAGGTTCTTTATAAATATAAAGTTCAAATGTTGATATAACAAAGCTCCAATTTTATGTAATGCAATTAACTTATCATCTGCCGACGAATTGAGAATTTTTATACAGCGTGTCTAATCAATATTATTGCGATCGCTCTGTTGCGTATGCTAGGGTTGTCTGTTTCTGATAATGTTTTGATACCATCGTATATCTACAGACTAGCAATAGAAGACTTTTTTAACTGACTGAATATTTCGGGCATCTAACAAACATCGCCATCTAATTCCAAACTAAGCATAGCTTGTATTAAGGGTACTAAACAACTGTCATAGATAAACATATACTTTTTTTTTGTAAATACGTACATAATGTAGACTCAAACTCCGAAACAAAAATTTGCAGGTGATACAAACATTTGGTCCGACCCGGGAATCGAATCCGAGACCTCAAGCACAGCAGTCGCATACGCTACAACTGTACCTCCAAGGCAGTGAGGTTCTCGATTCGGGTCTTTATATTTTTTTAGGTTTATTTGTACATACTCTTTAATTTATGGACGAAGCTCCATTTTTTTTTGTTAAAAAGGAGTTTCTTCCGAAATGGTTTCATTTAAATTTCAAATAGTTTCAGAGACAGACAACGAAACTCTTTAAAAAAAATACATCAAATTAAAAGCGATTACTATCGCATAAATATGCATTGTTTACGTAACCGCATAGTCTTGTTTCAAGGTTCAACATATTTTTCAAAAAAGGATTTTGTGTCAAAGGATAACTACTATAATTTATGGTTATGTGGTTGTCTGGAAGAAATCGCCGAGAGCGATAAGACCGCCAATTGTTATACATATTGTGTGATTGTTCCTGTTGTACCATTTCGTACTATGTATATACAATAAAGATAAATAAATAAATAAAATAAATAATTTCTCGTTTTGTAATATATTGAAGAATTGCATAACTCGGCAGAGGTATTACATGTATTTTTAACTATTAGTTATTTTAAAACCAAAGTGCTTTCATTCAGAATTCGCTGCGTGAAAATAGTGCAATACATACGATTCCTCGTACATAACAATCCCTGCTAACCCTGACATTTGAATGAGCGGTGTCTTTGACCACTGGTTGTTTATAGCAATTAACAAGTTCGATCACCCGGTACCGCTTGCACGACCTCAATCAACTTGCACTTAATTACCAAGTACACGAAATTCATCAATATAATTGGTCTATTTGTCTAAAACGTTTAATTAAGATTGATATTCATATATCTCGAATGTGGTTTACGTAAGATGTAATAAATTTTTATATTATAATAGAATTACCAATTACTTTATGGGTACATTGCTAATAGTAGGCACTTAGCGTTGCTTATTAGCATTTACAGCGTGTTTATTTTCTATTACATTGTTCAATCCATACCACTCGTTTATAAAGCTTGTTCGGTTAAGCTTAAACGAAAAACTTAGCAGATTCGTTTCGCCTTACTTTAAATGAAACAACTTTTGTTGGTATTATTTCATACCTAGTTATCAAAGAACTACTGGGTAGAGGTCACTTGTGTTTTCTGGGGATGTCCAACTAGTGTCATGTCCTATTAGTTTTTGTCTCATTTTTATATAAAATGTATTAGTTTGCCATAATTACTCACTCGTATATTTTTCATCTTTTACGTTTATGTAACCTTCTAAATGTGTGTTTAAAACATTTTTTTTCTTGTTTGTAAATCGTTTGCTTGGTTGTTAATAATTATTTTTGATTGCTGTAGTCTCCTGTAAGTTATGGAGTACACCGGTATAATACCCTTTCAATAATGGGATCCTAATTTAATTAATTAAATAAATAAATAAAATATCATGACAGCAGGCAGCCATATTTCATGTAGAGAAGCATCTAGCAACGAATTTATCCGTCACTTAGTAAATAATAAATATTCTAGATTTCGATTTACAATATGAACGATAGGTACATTTCTATAAACACATACAGAATTAAAAGCCCTATGTGAATCTACAAAGAATAATCTTTATCCCACCACGATACCATCTAACTACGTCAACCAGATTTCAAAAGATCTCATGTTTAAGTCCTAGATTTAGTGCTAAAATCTTCAGTTAGAATAATTCAAGCCAGGCTGATTAATAGACCTATTCTGTGGAGGGATTTATGCATCGATTTAATAGGGCTCATTAGAGAACTATTATGCCAGCGACGCGTGTAAACCGGCTACAGGCTGGCGGCTCAGGCATTCATATGTCGGCGATGATCTGATATGCGATCTTCGCATTGGAACAGCAAGGATTTGGCGAAAGTTGATCAAATGTGGGGCAAATTTTATTAGTTTCATGTAGACGCTTTGAACTGCAAAACTTTAGACGATATTAGCATTTAGAATTATCATTTTAAAAGAAACCTATATAGACTAGATGATAAAAATATAACTGAATATAATGCATTATTTTAGTATATCTGTGAAGATTACCATAAATTGACACTTATTTCCATAAATTGACTGCTAACTGCGTCTTATATTATTACGATTTAATTTTTTCCTAATTTGTAAATATGTGAAAAGGAAATAACACCTTCCAATCGTTTTATAAGACAATTCTGCATATCTTATACACACCTACTGTTAATAGTACTCAAATAATACAAGAGAATGGAAGACGACTTTCTTGGTCTCTATCGATATAGGAACAAAAGCTTCCAGCACCAGCGAATACTAATGCATGGTAAGGATCACTCGAGACCCTTGTAGCCATAATCGTGGTGTCGTGTAGCGCCCCAGGAGCCCGCAAACCTTAGAACCAGCCATAATTTATGTCCGAGCCACTATTACGATTTGTCGGCCATAGTACAGCTCGAGAAATGTTACGTTCAAACCATCTCAACACTTTCGAAGAATAGAGGGACTGCGAAATGTGTTCGAATTTGCATCGAATATTATTTCGCGGTTTGAACAGGAAATGTTTTGATAAAGATATTACTAAATTTAAAGCGAATTTCGCTGTAAAGTTCAATTGACCTTTCGCAGTGTTAAAGTTTTATGTCATTGCTGGTTTATATTAATAGCAGTGTGTTCAGTGCTGTTAGCAATAGATTACCTGTATGCTGTTTTAATTTCATATCTGTAGAGACCAATAGAGATAAGTAACTTAGAATATATATCTATAGCGTAAACAAGTTCTCAAAAGAAATTAAAATAAATGTATAAATTGGCATGGCATAGTTTTTTTTTTACATTTAAAACCTTTCAATCGATCGATTTGGATCACAGAGACTTCAATATAGTACTTTCAATAATCTAAAAACAAGCTTTATTGCTTTACTTTTTTACAAAACTAAATATTCATCTGCATCTGAATGTGTGCATAAACACCAACCTAACATTATCATAGCCGTTTTCAATAAGAACTAGCTCCAACACACTAATGTTTGCTTGGCTATATGCGTGGGTTTGGCGGATAAATAGGCCAATAATTTACTTCCTCGCCTGAGTAATGCACTGGTAATGAACTGGCGACACTTTAGCTTGATTATGCTGTATGTACATAGGTACTACAGAATCCTGCTGGTGTGGCATGAATTACGAGACTAGTTCCATTTGTTTATAGACTGCTTCTAATTAGATGGTGTAGCATGCGCTATTTGTCATGTCTCTTAGGTTGGAGGAAAAGTTATGTTTTCCGATAATGTTTTATGTTGTTAACGACATCTACCGATTAATATTTTGTACTTAGTCCCATATTCCTACATACAAGACTTCCACTTTTATGCAAGTACTTAATAAAACTATATGACATTTGTGTTAATACTGCCAACTGCAGTAATGTAGTACAAGTCACACTCATACGACAGTACTTAACTCGCCGACCGATACAAGTATCATAAACAAGAACTATTATGGTTTCCTCTTTTAAAAAATACACTTTGTTATCCGTTGTCATTAAAAATGTCTTTCACTTTTTTCTTGTTCATTTAATCATCAAGATAACCAGTAATTAATTAATTGGATTACGAATACAGGTTAAGGAGAGTAAAAAATCGCAATTAGATTGACTATAATTATATTTATCTGCTATTTATTTGGTTCGCTGATTTGTCTCACGACTTTCGCCATTTAAAACACATGTATTATTCATTTATAAGTACCCAAGTACGAATTTTAATAATTAGTACACATTTTGCACAATGGTTTAATCGCAGAAATTCTTACATACGTATACACCATCACGTTTGTATACAAGATGGCACAGTCAGAGAGCTTATTAAAAGTAGAGATTTTGCCGGCCATAACTTCTATTACTTTTCTATATTAAAATATATTATAAGAATTACTCGGCACGTAGAAGAATATATATATTATGTATATATATATATTTATAAACAAATAACGTTTAAACTATTCTCTGTTACACTGTGCAAATTAAAACTTAAAAGAACGTTTAAGAGTGCAAAGACGTCGTATAGATATTGTAGTTTTTTTTGTTTAAAAATATAAAATCTATTATCTGCACTTTGAGGCATAGACGATTCAGCTCACCGTTGGGTTATATCATACGAGTCAGAAACGATAAAATAAAATGTGTCATTGAATGTTTCGCTAAGAAAATCCAGTTTCGCCGACTTTCTGCCCGAGTGCCATTAAAAGAGTTATGTTAGTGCAAAGCTCTAACCGATTTCACCCGTTTAATTTAAATTAATATATAATGTCGTTCTCCGGCATGTTGTCGTTTATTTAAAGGGTTGCACTTGATATTTTACCGTTGATCAGGATATCCGAAAAAAATATCGATTTCATTATATCGATATGAGAGTAAACTTAAATGCAATTGTTTATTTATGTGAGAGAAACATTTAGATCAGGTATAGGTACAATCGATAAAGTTTTGAAGTATGATGAATATTATCATCATCAATATTCTTTTATAGAGCTCTTCTTTTCTTAGCAGGGAGGTTTTGAAGTACACATAGTATTACAAACTACTACTGTTAATAATTAAATAAACCTACAAGGCGCAAACAACTTTAGGATATTAAGACTTGTTATATATGTTATTGAGTATATAATATAGGAATTAAGTGGACCAGTTTATGCATTTGAGGACTCGGTTGGTGTCAGATTATATTTAATTATTAAGTGCGGTACAGTGCGGTATCAGGACGAGAATTTCTGTTTAAACACATAACATTGCAGCAAGCTCATTACATTTTCCTTTAACAGAATAACGGAGCTCCGGTGGTTAACATTCATTTCTCGTTCTTAAATATGTAAATTGTAAACTAGTATGAAATCCTGGATTCTGATTTAAAGGCCCAGGAGGTCTGATTTAAAGGATTTTACTTGCCCCGCAGCCGAAAAATAAGCTATCTTTCGGATAACCTAATGTACTGTAAAAGTTATGAAGACGATATTGACTGGATATAGGATATTTTTGTGATTATCGGATAAATAATCGGATGTCCGTAGCCATATTGGCTATAGTTTATGGCTAATAAATACTATTACACATTACGGTAGAGTTTTAGTAAGTTCTTCATCTAAAACTAACATAGGTGTTCAATCACTAACAACATAAAAACAATTGAAGTACAGAATACAAAAACTAATTGTTTTTCCATAGCTTCATAAAAAAACATTACCTTATATCTGTGGAGAGCACCACTAAATAGGCTCACAAATACTATCTCTAAGTGTTCAAGTAAATCTTGATATTCTCCCGTTAGCAGACGATCGTCCTACATAACTGAATAAGGTACGATCTGTAAACGTATCGATGTTATCAGTATACACTTAAACATCATTGGGTTCGTCTCATTCCAGTATAAGTAAAGAGGTATAGGAATATTATGTGTTTATTCAACTAGGAATGCGCTAGTGTACTTGTCGTATCACAGGTTTTCCGTTTTTTAATTACGATCAATATCTAAAAGTGGTTTGTACCGCTTTTGTTTATGAACGGTCTTCTTTGGGAAATCTTTTTCAGATTGAATAGAATTAAAAAGCAAATTGAGCTTAGAAACACGAATAAAACAAAGGAGCGCCATGCCACAACATAAATAAGGCGGCTAGACCGAAGTGTTAGCTCGACGAAAACCGAGTGAGAGATGTTATGATTTTTAGGACTCGAAATGCGGCATCGGGTCTATAGGTGACAATAATTACCCACCATTCGATGACCCGTTCATTCGTTCTTTCGAATTTTTGACCACAACAAACTATAAACGTCACTATCGCATTCTTCAAAGGTAAACTTCGCCACGCGGTTGAAGTTTACACTCAAAACTGAGACCGACTCAGACAGTTCACTCAACTGTTCCATCATAAATCTTCCGACTTTGTTAACTTAATTATAGAGCGGTCGTGTGACAAAGCAGCTCGAAGACTACGCCATTGTTCGATGATCCATTGGAGGGCCATTCATTAATACCGTTGAACATACAAAGACGTGCCTTTGTAGTCTAAGGCTTGTATGGTCTTAGACCACAACGGCTAGATGTCGTCCTATCATTAATATTTTGATTGGAGCTTTCTCTTTAATGGTACAGTTTTCCCATAATGATGTGATAAATCTTCAAGTAATGGTCTATCCTAAGATTTGTATGGGAATAAACTGTATGTTAAAATATAATTTACGAATACAACGATGGATAAGCAAAATTTTGGATTAATACGTTGTATATATTACTAATTCCCCGTTATGGTTGAGATAGAACTTTATAACTTTTGTTTATTTGTATCCAATTATGTTTGAATTGCTCGAAAAAATCTGCATATTGCCATTATCGTTTTCTTTTATGAATTTGGAATGAATATTGAAAAGTTTAGTAAAATAAATAATATACACCCCTGTAATAGCTTTCTCAGTTGTATAATGTATTAAAATCAAGTATTATTAAGGTCATTAAACTTCACTCCCCTCCCTGTTTACTGCCGTTGAGCACTACAAACCGCTCTTCCATTATCGCACTAAGAAATTTTAATATGTATCCTAAAAAGTACGCCAATACCTTGTTAGATGGCAGATTCAGCTTATACAATAGCTCGTACGCATTAGGCTGGGAGAACCTGCTCTATATAAGGTCGTACAGACCACAAATGCTGTTAGTAATAGCCTCCAAAGCATTTGCGCCTACAAAAGCTCCGTAGTGTATAAATATTACACATGAGTTCTGATCGAAATCATTGGATATTTATGTGTAAATGTCACTGGTAATATGTTCGATGATATAAGTTATATCGATGTGCCGAACAATATAATTTGATTTTGATTTCGCTCCAATTTTTTTATTCAAAGTTCGTTTACCTGAAATGACATCTAAAAATGTTTCTCGCTACACTAAAATTTTCTTTTATATAATTGACGACGCTAATAAACTATGCAGTACATAATAGGCATCAACGATTAACGTTTGCCGCCTGGAAAATAAAATCTAACTATTACTGAACTTAGTTGGATATTTAGGTAAAATTAATATAAACCCATTTGTGTATAAACAGGTCTGAACTTTCATCTATAATGTTAGGTAATAAAGTTTCAATGTATGCGGCGTACGGAGAGCTTTCATACGGATATCGACTGATGTTTAAATCTAACACTAAACCCTTTTAGAAATTGCTATCGGCCATGTCGTATGTCTATGGTTCTGAGAATAACGGGACTTGTACAGACCATAGGGCATAATGTGCATTATAACGGCCTTTATATAGTATACGCGTAGTAGAATGTGGTAGAAAACTTTTATAATCTGAAATTCTAGACTGGTTGGTAGATTTGTGCAATTTGACAGACATCGTGAATAGTAGAATTCGATTTTTAGGGCCTGTTTTGTTTAAATAGACGACGCTATACAAAATTAAGAAGTAAGGTTTTCAAAAGTATCATTTCAAGATAACGTAACGTAACTATCTACGTATTTTTTTTGCTTTTTGCGACTGGTATGCACAATTTTATTACACACGAGATTGTATGCATACAAGAAAAATCATATTCTCATTAACGATTTTATGATACGAAGAAATGCATATTCACATTAATTCCCAATTTCCAGTCATCTATCAATTATTCACGGATTTGAATGTCTTGGTCGCTTGGTAGCATATTGATCATAGTTAAAGCTCAAATGACATACAAACAGAGGCATTCTACAGATGTAATCAATATAGAATCGAGTGAAATGATGTCGCAGCGGGCGGATGCTGCGCGGGCGCATAAGCGGTGGCATCCGTTGTTAGTGCTGATTGGAGGCCCCCGTTACCTAGTACTATCGACTTGTTATGACCTTCGATGTACTAGGTTACTATATCAGTTAATAGGTGATACTAGACAAGTTGTCTATGAATGTAATCTTTCTTTTAAAGATCAACTGAGCTAAAAAGTTGTACTGACGACGGTTAAACTCATATTGGCATCTTCAATCTGCTTGAATGATGAAAGCAGAAAGTAGTGTTTTTATTAGTAAATCAATAATTTAACAATCTACAATGTAATGTAACAAAAAAAACTTATAAATTTAAAAAGTCTTAAGTAATCTTATTTTATATTTTAATATCTACCAATTAAGCAAAAACAGCACCTGTTCGGCAGCTACCGGCTCCCTGCAGAGATGACGTATAATTATTTTTTTTATATGAAAGTGCAACCTTCTTGATCCTAAATTGCTGATGATGTCGTCATCTAAATTTTATTACTTATGGCTAACTGGCATGATCTCAGTTTCTCATATATTTATTTCTACAGATTCTATTCATCAAAAGTATTAGAACGTCGCATCTTATTCTTCAACAGGTGATGATTTTGTAGTCTATCACCAATAGATCATATTCTAACTGAAATTACAAAAACGTAGATGGGCTTGTTTCTTTGTTAAACTTTCACACCTCAAGTGCTCGACCAATCTTAATGAAAAATTTGAAGGGATCCAATCTCCCAAGACATGAAATTAATGAACTGGTACCTTTATTTTGGTTGATAAGATCTACTTCACTTGTGAATCAAAGTTACTTAATAGTAGTAAAGACTCCTCAAACTAAGACTATAATTTACTCGTATAACATGTACATAATATGATGTGAGGAACATTTCCAAGGAATTATATTTCTAGAAGTATTCTTTTTTTTTTATCATTTGCGTCTTTCTATGTTTCTTTCATTACCAAAAATGTACAAAAAATTACGTAAAATAATAAAAACGTGATCCTTGTAGTGTGACATCGTAATGGCAGTCGCGAAAGTTCCACACGCGTGGTGCGCTAGCGCACCCGCCACGGAGGGTGAGCATGACCCCTTCTAGTCACAGGGTTGATAATATAGTAATAATAATCGTTATAACTTTATGGTACTGCTCAGTTTGTTGATCGTATTTTTTACTACAAGCAATTCGTAGTTTAATATCAGAGACCACCAATTATGTCTCCTTGAAACACAATTTTATTGGTAATTAAATTTGTCTGTGAGACGCTAGAGCGACCTTTGCCCTTCAGACCGTCATCCAACACTAATGAGACAAACATATTATCTATTTAATAGTATCCATTATGGGTCCCATAGAGCCATGCGCCCACGCATACTCCAACAGCTAACAGTAGTGGAAACGAATACAGCACTAACGGTACATCATGTCGCTTTTTGTTACACCAGGTCACCTCAGCTTCCGTCCAAATAGTTCTTTCTCTACGTTATAATGTTGTTTTTTGGTTAATTAACGGCATTATTCGTAGTTATTGGAACGCTAATATCTGATGGGTGTGCTTATATTGTCAATGGGAAAGTGTTTTGAATATATGATAAACATTTCGCGTTTTTTATAGCGGGTAGCTTATTACAGTGGATCTAACCTCTTTCGAGAATAAATTTTGGAAAACGATTTTAATGTAGAAGAGAATAAGGCAACTTTTCGTTATCGAGCGGGTTCTTAGCGAGTCGATTCTCTAAACATGAGAACGATATCATTGGTATTATGGTGGTCAGTAAAAGGAACCTTCCATTTTAAGATGAAACTTGATCGATATATCAACGTCTAACAAACGACTACAGTTAGGGTAGCCCATGAAGTTAGTATGTGTACACTAAAATTGAACATAAATAATAAAAGCATAAGGCACCGACCCAACATTCTATAGACGATTATAAAAATTAAAAAAATGTGTCCTTCTAAAATCCAATAAACAGCTTATCAAAGTTGTTATCTATTGTCCTCCTCATAACATACTAATTGATGTTAAATATTATCTTTTATTTGGAAGTGATTATCAATTAAAATTTTAATTACGATCGTTATGAATGACACACGAGTATTTGAACAAATAACAATTAATTAATATGACTGATAAGTTAGGATAATATTTCATTAATTAACCAAACTTCTGTTATGACATATGTTTTGTTATTTCATAGTTTTAAAAGTGTATTTATTATTAAAATTTGTGAATATTACACTGCGAATTCTGAAGCATATCACAGCCTATTATAAAGCTGTACATTAAAATACTAAGAATTAATAATAGTCGATTTTTAGTAAAGAAACCTTGAAACTAAACTTGTAAAGAAGCTTGAAATTAGATAGTTGAACGCCTTTGAGGATTTTAAACTACCTATTACAAAATTTAGTAACTGAATAAACCATAGTAAAAGTAGGAAAAATCCCAGCTATGTATACAAATACTTTATGTAACCGTTATCCACGTCTTATGTCTATGACATTTTATGATGTATATCAAAATCATTTAAACATTGGAATGTTCATGGCAAATCAGGAACGGTGGGTGTTTCAATTGTTTTGCAATACATGTTTTATTTTGCCTTATAGGGACCAATATTATATTAAAGCAAATGGAACAAACTTTTATTTTTCCTTACTTTTTTCTAATGTTCGAAGTCTAAATAGAGGTTTTTTTTTATTTCTGGCAAATGTATCAAGTTTAAGGCCACAAAACATATGGGAATAAACATATTTTGCTTGTCGTTCTTCGCATTCCTATATTATGGCGGCAAATCGCCAACTGTCAAACAAACATGATTTACCGTGAAATCGCTAAACGCAACCAATTATTGTTAAATTCTAATGTTGGTTTGTCGGTGATAGGTTAGGAACACGCGATTCTTGAGATTTGACAATTAGTTGGCTAAAGATTTCTTGGGAAAGAACATCATTGGTAGCCGGTTTTTGAGTATATTTTTAGAAAAATTTTGTTGCAACTCTAAAAAGCGACATCATAATCGCTTCATATTAAGAACGCATCGGTAGATGTTTAGGATCTAGCAGACTTGACGCTCCTTAGCAGACGAGGTTGAATAAAAAAAAAGAGTTTCTTTCGAAATTTAAATCTAAATCGATGATAAATAGATAATTAAAAATCTCTATATAATATTGGATAACTGCCGTTAATGGAGTCTTATCAATGCGTAAAGATCGATCGAAATAGAGGGCTTATGCAAAGAACCGTGATTCATAACCAAGAATGATCGCTACTAAAATTTTATACCTTATCATTGGTTAACTGTATTGGTTATAGATTTTTAAATATCTAAATTATAAAGTAAATCTGGCTGCACACCCGCGGTGTTCATGTCACAGCTATGAATTTTAAGCGTACATGCACATATTACAACGGATAGACAAGCCGTAATGCTGTCAAAACGACAATAATGACCTGTTTATATACAAATAACTGTATGTTTGTACTTTTACATACGTACTTGGTGCATGTGAATGTTGATATTGGAAAAAAACTAGTTGTGACTTTATCTCTTTTATGATTTTTAATGTTAGTTAAGTTTTTGAACTTAACATGTATTTGTGTACTAATGTGACTAAATAAATACTGATTTGCATAGAAGTGGGTAGCCAATGATGAAGAAGTATTGCGAGATATTGAGCGCGTGTCATTGGTCTTATAAATTTTGTTATCTATCTACCCCCCCTGTTTTTTTGATTTTTAAAGTATTTTTTTGTCCAACAGGCTTGTGTAGTATAGGAATAGAAAACATATGGAATTATTGCTTTCCTTGATTATTTATTTATTCCTTGATATTATAAACACATAAGTAAGAAAGCCAGCTAAAGTAGCCAGGATGTAGACAATAACAGGTGCTGCGACACGATATCGAACGGAAACGATAGCATCGGCTACATTCATACTGCTTCATTCACACAGCCTCTTATCTCGTGTTAGGATAATCTTAGCGTGTTCGGTTACATGTACGAGTGTAACAGGTTGTACATTAGTAAGCAAGCGGTAGTAAGTAGCCATTCATGGCATGGACTTTTAGTGTTGTAATTACTTAGGTGCTAAACATTACTTACTACTTTTTCTAATTTTAAACATAGAAACATGTAATTTGAAAAATAAAACATTAACGGACTTTGGAAACCACTGCAGTCGGCCAAGTTTTGAAAATTGATATTCTTATAGCGCAGTCAGTCACATTCGAATATAGAATGGCATAGATAAACTTTAAAAAAGTTAAGCAGAAAAAAGTGATTTGGTTGACCAGGGTGGTATTTAGAATACTGTTTAAAACTATAGGAAACTATTTTTATACGTTTAAATAAGTACAAATACTAAGAGTTAAAGTTATGAACTCCAACATAATTCACAATAAATGACTCCTAAATTTAACTTTTGGCGACTCTGTTAGTCCTAGTCGTTGGCGAGGGTGTCGTGTTCGACACCTACTTAGTACTTCATGATTATCACTACGAATATAGGTATACCATGTCGCCATCGCGGAAACACGATCACGGCCAATTTCGTCAAACATGTTCAAACATATTTGTTGCTGTTATCAATACTTGGGCTAACGTTCCCACGGTTCTGATAAGAGCAATCGAACTTCCTCAATGACTCAGCAACACTCAATCTGGCGATTTTATGCATATATTTACACATTTGATATCGTTTATCGCGAAATATAGTGTGTAATTCGAGCTCATTCTTGTGTCTGTTAATAGGGCTGTCAGCTTATTTAGTGATTTGATTAATCATTTTTATCTTTTTATTACTTCGCAATAGATAGTATTTTGTAATTATATTTAGCGAAATGTATGTATGATAGCACAGTAAAAACCTGTTTAAAAATAAACAGATTTAAATTTGTTCTACACATTTAGGACAAATTGTGTCGCCACTCTTTATATAGAATCAGACCCGCTTAAAATACTTGTGAATATCCCGTGTTGATAAAGTATTTTGTTTTCAAGCAATTATTAATAAACAGTTATTATTTGTACTAATCTCTTAATTAAAATTAGTGACTACGTAGATAATGGACAAATCAACGACTTAACACATCTACATAACCAACAATTTATCGACAATAGCTTTTGTAGATCAAGTACTATATTGTATGAATAGCGAGTCATTACTTTATAGTCATCGTACTTCAAGTAGTGGATGCATCGATCAATGTCCCTTACTCCTAAGTAAGCGGCTGTCATTCTACCAGAGACGGATTGGACCAGTTTTTTATATCTTACGAGCGGAACATGTTTATTGGAACATGTTCCATATGAGACACTTCACATGAAATGAGTTTTGTTGGCTAAAAATGTTTTCTAAAATACTATGATCAATAAAAATATCCTACGCAGTGATTTCCGAAAGCTCGACACAATTGCCATCAGCTTAATGTATTTTTCTTCGGGTAAAATTAGTGCAATGTCGTTCAATGTTCAAAGGTCGTATTAAAAAGCTCTTTTTAATCGAATCGGCCTTGTATTTTTTGTAAAATATGTAACATTTGCCATTTTAATTCAATCTACAAAACTGTTGTGTAAGTTGTTGACGTACAACTTTGTCATTGAAACTAGGTTAACGGAAACTACACGGATGCTTCTGTTATTTTATAACCTCTTACTAAATTTGTGAATCAATTTGAATTTTAAAATTATACATAAAATTGTTTTTTTGTTTAGTATTTGACCTTTGTGTACCACTTTAAATCTGTGCTGGAAAATAAATTCTGAGAACAATAAAACTATCGAGTGTTCAAAGCCGGCCCTGCGTGGTTTTCTGCAAAAACAATGAGTGTCCTTATAAGGTGATACCAGCGCTCCATCCAGTTTTTATCTCGGCACCCGTCTGGTAGCAAAATTGGGAAGTTATGCGAAAAAGGAATATGTGAACGGCTTGTGGGCTCAGTATCTTAGCGTCCTGCTGGTTGCAGAAAATTTTATTCAGCTAAAAACTAATTGAATTGTTAGAGAGAAAAAATCTCTCACTGATTATTTATGAATTAGTATAACATATAAGTAGTGTGGGACTGAAGTAAGCAAAGAGCGGTCGGGCCTGTCGAAGCGAAAGGTTGTCTTGAGCGACATTAAGCGGTATTTTTACGACATCGAATGTAGT
Source organism: Hyphantria cunea (assembly GCA_003709505.1). Classification (NCBI taxonomy): domain Eukaryota; kingdom Metazoa; phylum Arthropoda; class Insecta; order Lepidoptera; family Erebidae; genus Hyphantria; species Hyphantria cunea. The sequence continues at coordinate 776,292 of PKRV01000493.1, forward strand.
GCATGTTGATTCTCACAAGGCTACATGTAGAATAATGACCTCGGTGATAGTAGGGACATTTATCAAATTTAAATAAAGGAGTTTTTATGAACTGCTTCTGTTGCTACCTCGTTTGAAGAATTAATTTAACGTTGAGTAGTATTACGGTACCGACAATTTTGATCGTCTACCGGACAGTTTAGTTCCGGCTAATCAAAATTGAACCTTATTTTAGTGTAAGACATGAGACAATTATAGTTCTACTTTTTTTAATAGTAACACACTAAACGTTTGTATTAACATATGTATTTAGTGACGACTATGACAGATTTTACTTACTGATTTACCCATTAAATACTTAGAAGTATTTGACTGATATTGTGGTCAACGATCATTATTTTTGTACTACGATATTGTTTTCACATATACCCCAATCGATCTATAAGAAAATTGTTTTGATACAAACATTGCTAAGGCGTAACCAGGTTGAAATAACTTTTTATTATATTTTGATTAATTGGTAATCGAAATAAGTTTTCGGTAATTGTCTACTTCCGCTGACATATGCAACCACAAATTATTAAGCTTGTGTGTTTGTTACTTAGTATGTTTGTTATACACACCAAAGGTAGAACTAGACGAATTTTCATGTTATTTAAATAAATTAGAAGCAGTCTATCACCCGAATAAGCTCAGAGTAATTGTATTCTACAAAAAAGGTCCTTTTGTTCCACGAGTGAAAGCTCAAAGTTGATCTTAGATATGTACATTAAATTGTACACTAAATTGCTTTTGTAAATGTAAAGTTTGGTATGCGGATCTTCTGGCGTTTGAGTAACTGTTGTTATATGTATAAAGACTGTCCTTGACTATTACCTGACGGAATGGAATCAATCGAAAAGCGGCGTAAACTGCGTTTGTGATTTACACACAGTGTTTAGTATTTGGCAATATATTGGTTGTTGTTAAGTGACTAAAAGATTTTGAGATTCACAAAATGATTCGACTTGAGATTAAGCGTTTATTTCAGTGTAACATTAATTTAGCCCACATACTAAATCTAGAACACGAGATTATCGAAATCGCGAGACGATTTAAATACTAGAAGCCCGTCTCGGCTTCGCACGATTTGAACACGTTCTTAGCAAACTTTCCAAGCTTGAACACTTAACCAATTCCCGAAGTTTTCATACGGATCCCTAACGTTTTGCAAATGTATTGTAGCTTATGTTACTCGGGTATGATTTAGCTTTCTAATGGTGTAAGAATTTTTCAAATCGGTTCAGTAATTTCGGAGCCTATTGTAAAGAAACAATCAAAAATTCCTTTTTATAATATTAGTATAGTAATTCATGTCTTAATGGATTCATTGTATAATGTAATGAATATATAATATATTCTTATACCTATGCTTGGCAGACTTAAAAAATACTTGCAGACCTATGGATCTGGTAAATCTTGTATTTAGATGAACCTTGCAAGTCTGACTGAAAGAAAAACTTTAAATACATACAAAATACCCCATACATCATTATAAGACAGACCGGACCAAGGTTTTTACAGCGCAATATATACTTAAAAAATAACTGGAGAAAATTTTTTTTTAGTTTTAGTTTTACGAAATCTTTCTCTAGAAATCTTTTCTTTATTATGGTTTGTACTAAATAGAGACAAATATGAATACCTAAATCTAATTATCTAACATGTATTGCACAACATTCAATTGTGGTCAACTCCTGTTATCGGTATTTACAATTACAAACTTATTCCCACGCGTGACCGTCAATCATTGCGGTGTGTTTATTTTTGTTACGATAACACACGGCTTATTCTCCAATATTTTTCACTACTTTTCTTCAATTTTAAATGAATATAGAATTCTAAAATAGTTATTGCGTTTACAGATGATATTGGAAGTTGTAGAGTTTTCATTGCGCGGTTTAGGATTGGTAATGCTTTGTAGTCTTTGAGTTATATTAGTGAGATGATGCTGAGGTATCTTACTAAAATATCCAAGAACGTGATTCATTCATAAAAAATGTTATAAAATAAAATAAGCCAGGCAGAAAGAAGTCAAGGTTATAAATGTAAATATTTGTTTAATTCTGGACAAATGTATAACTGTCAAGAATTAATTAATTAAACGTGGAAACTTCCACATACAACGCAAAACAGAAAAAACACTACAGCACCATCTACCAAAGATATGTCAAACTTCGGAGTAAGGAATGAAACGTTTCCTGAATCGCGCAATATAAGTTCTCGCGCCGATTAGCGCATATATACAACTTCCCAACATCAACCGTTTGGCAGTGGCTCGCCCGGCATTATTACCTCGCCTGCTCGGAGGATCCTCCCTTTGTGTTGAGGTAACTGTGACCCGTTTCTCCACAGTTACCCTTTTCATATTACAGTTTAAGAAATGTAGCCAACATAGGTATATAGGCAGATGCCGACACCATACGTTATCGTCTGCAATTTTACATGAGTTTCAGAATTAGCCAACAAAAAAAAGTTCAATATTTACATTAAACTTTCAAGTGTATTTACATTTTTACAAGTATTAAGCAAACATGTGAAATGTTATCTTATCTGAATTAAATTTTACCCAAAATCATTTACAAACATTTTTTTCGTTAGCAAACTAACATCTAGTTATCTGAATCTCCTTAAAAAATACTTAGAAACGACCTATTTTGTGTCATATCCGTTACTTTTCCCACAGTTGACAATATGTCAAGAATGTTTGATTAATTGCGTTTGCTTTGGGATTGACCAAAACAAACTTGGAATATGATGAAGTTCCCAAGTTGGTTTTTTTTAGTAAAAATGCCGTTATTATTTGCTTAAAAGATTTGTAGGTTTTGCATTATTTACCATAGAAATAAGTATGAAAAAGTTTATCAAAAACTAGATAAAAGCACAGTTTATGCACGTACAGATTGACAAATGAAAATATTTTTAAATAATCTTATTTACTCTTATGATGATCATTATTGCAGTCGAATTACTGATACATTTAATGATACAGGCTACAAATTTAAGGAACTCAGAAAAACATCTGCATGGTTTTTTTATTAAAATTAAAAATAAACACCAAATTAAGTCCAATTTTCTTTGTGTTGGTTTCCGAACGTCTTTGGGTGGTCTCGATTCTGACTGATCGATACATTGAGATCTTATCAAGTATTCGATACTTGTACGTGTTGATAGCAAATCGAGATCATTTTTTTTTGCATTACTTTTTTTTATAAATTGCCAACCAGTGTGGCTTCTACGTTTATATCCGTTTAGATAGACGAATTAATTACTAAAAAAAGTTTTGGAGTTTAATGTGCATTTTAATGTGCCCTAATCACTTTAAATAAATATAATATTTGGACATTTAACGTACAACGCCATCTAGACCCAAACTAAGCAGTGCTTGTATTATGAGTACTAGACAATTGATATAAATACATATGTACTTTTTTTGTAAAAAAAAATCATATTATACATAGAAAACACCCAAACTACGAAAAAAACATTTGCAGATTATACAAATATTTGGTCCAACCCGGGAATCGAACGAACTACCATTGCGTCAACTAGGCTGAGTTTGTTGCAGAATCTGCGAGAAACAATAATAAATGAAAACATTTATAAACTCATTTAGCTGAAATTCAGTAAAGTTCATAATATTATTTAAAAGAAAAAGTTTTGGTTATAAATTACAAAATTTAGGCACATTTGTTTCATTTACATAAGTAATGCTATGTGAAAACGCAGTTGTTGCTACGATATGGACGTCTTTTTATTTTTGTATACATAAACCTAAAAAAAAAAACATCAAGATCAAGGCAACATTAAGAACCGTCCAAAAACATGCAATTTAAACGGTATCACCACATCAGCAATACCTCTTGCTGACAGAACTAATATGTTCTGGATCTCCGAGATTCGATGATATGCATCTCACACAACCGGACGTGTCGCCGGTCAATCACACTTAATATACAAAAGGTTTTAAATTCTTTTAATTCACTATAAAAAATACATTAAAATAAGTCAGGACATGCCATTTTAAGTGCAGTAGAATGACATTCATGACCTGAAAGTTCCAAATGATTACGAAACTTTTAAAAATAATAAAACTAAATGGATGACACCTAGTGTAGTGCCATAATAGGATCCTACTCAGAATACTCTGCCCTAAAGGAAATGATGAAGTGATTGCTTAAGCACCTGATCCATCCTTGTTGTGAAAAAATCTAGTATAATTGTTGAAAATTCCTGTGGTTAATGAATTTTTCGTTTGATCTAAACATTTAACACTAAGTTTTAAGCTAGTCGTTTGTGTTAAATCAACGTGCATTCTAACGTACATAGTCAAATGAAATAAAATAAATATAATAGCACACAATAGCCTTTAATAACTTTAATTGTAACTTTTATAAAACAAGACATAACTAGCATATAAATGTAATCTCATTACGAATCTACAAAGCGCCTTGTCAATATCTCTTACGGATCACTGCTAAACTTCAGTCAAGAGTGGCTGTTCTGGCCTACATATCCTTTTTAGGAGATGGTTAATGGCGATCATAAAACTAAATGTTGCAATTAATCTTACGAATTAAATGTATATCATTTTTGTTGCTACAACAAAAAAATATTTCAGATCTGTCCAACGGGAATTATTATTGAATTTTTTATAAGTCTAGTGGTATATTGCGTTTAAGCGAAGTTCACTTTAAGCCATCTCTATTTTTAGTCAAGATCTTTGCACTATTAGAAAATGTCTGGTAGCTTTTAATTCTGAGACAATTACTCGATGTTAATTCTCATAAGCCCTGCAGATTGCGCGTCATAGTTTTAATATGTTATCAAGATAGCTTAGTGTGTTATGTGAGATCTAATGAATGTTTTTATTTTCTCAGGTTTCGTGTCATGTTCGCCGTCACCATGCAAGAACGGTGGCACATGTTTGTCTACACCGAGAGGGGAATATTTTTGCAAGTAAGTGCACATTTTTTTTGGACTTTGGCCACGTCCAGTGCAACCTGGTCGAAACGTCAGGCAAATCAGAGGTATTTAATACCTTTAAATAAGTTATTCGTTAATTCCCCCAAAACATTTAAAACATAGTACGCTTTCTTTTAAAATCGAGTATCCTCGGAACGAAGTTCTTTAGAACCTTGACCGTCTTGTATGAAGTATCCCACCAATGGTTGATATTGTATCTCTGGTGGACCTTAAAAGCATTTGCATATTCTGTTTTTAGTACCTCAGATTTGCGTTTTACCATGTAAAACAGTAATGAAGGAGGTAATAAACAGAAACTTAGGTATTATAAGAATCAATAATACCTAATTTTCTGATAACTTTTGTATTTAAAGACACTTAGCTTCTTTCAGAATCTTGATAAAGATACAAAATGTGACACTCTCTACTCAATCTCTCCAACCTTTTTATTCTCATTATCCCATTTCAGAACCTACGTTATAGTTAATTTCTTTATTCCCTAAAAAATAACTTTATGTACAAAAATCAATAAACATCCATATGCCATAAAACGGTTAGAATTATTATTTAGCGCGCCCCATAGCTACCCACATGCACACCACAACGTCTGCTAGTGTGACTAATTTCCTTCCTTGTGTGCGTGTGAATTGTGAATGTGTACGATTGTTTCGGTAACTGTGTGAGTGCGTGATCGTTGGACAGATGCGCATGCGAACCCTTCGAGTTCAAGTGCATCAATATCGTTGAAAATGTATTCGGTAATTATTTTTTTGGGTTCCTTTTGCATTAATTTGTGGTTTGAGGATAAGTATGATGAAATTCGTGCTATAACTTTATTTAGGACTTGAAAGCTGTAAATATTCCTGTGTTAATGTACTCACTTGATATATCCTCGAAGCTCTCTATTTATATGGTTCTGTGGCATCTGACGGAATATAGTATATTTTATATTTTCGCGTACACTAGACAGTACCTTTGATATGCAGGGATCCATGATGATCTACCAGAATGCGCGATTTAAGTTTAGCACTAATGTAGCAGTGTTTTCTTTTTAATTCCAGACAGATACGCTAAAACACGGTGTCTGAAGGGTATACATGTTGAGTATATTTAGCATTTCACAACTTACTTCGAGTAGAAATTAAAACTTTTAATATCTATTAATTAATAAAAAACTATCATATACAAAGTTCTGTAAGCGGAAACTAATAAGATCAATTCTATTTATAGCGATGGGCGAACCCTAAGCTATTGGGCTGTATATTTTTATTATTGCTAATGGCTTTCCCCTGTCGACTGATATTTCCAGACCATATATTGTAAAAGTTTTTTATTTATTCTTGCTTACTATATAAGAAAAAAACTGAGGTAATGCCTTCGATTAGTATAAATAAAAGGAGGAATGCTATACTTTGTTAAGTCAAGGCAGTAAAAAAAGTACTGTCATTTTAGGCTTGGTTAGGGACGCAGTAGATTTTTTTGAAAATTCGTACGAAAATTCTGAGTATCCATTTAAAAAGTGATATTTTTATACCCATTACTTTATCTCATTTGCTTGGGAGTATTATTGTAACATGTTATTTCTTCCTCCAAAAGTAGGATTTCTATAAGTTAATTCTGAACCAGCAACTCCTTGCTTTATCCTTCCACCTCATCTTTTTGAAGACACAATGTGTAAGATCTAAACAGACGCGTGTTTAGGTAAAAAATCTTCCACTCGTACACAATTTTTAAACAAACATGATGAAACCAGTCCTGATATGGATCAAAGTCTAGACGAAGACACGTTTGTTAACAACTGATGACAACACGCTGACGGCTTTTCACAACAACGTTCTGAGAAACTTATATGTACGATAACTTTATTTAAAAGAGAACCGGTTATTTAAATTCGTGATAGACTGAGAAATAGAAGACAGAGTTTGGGGACTATGACCTATCACTAGATGGTACGATATATGATAGACGAGAGACGCATTAGCTTCTTCATAATTTAAGACGATTAGATTGTAGTAGACCACACACATCGATTTACTTAGATACTATAAAGCTTTGAAAATTTTACGAATAATCGGATACTTAGAGAGAAGTTAAATCATTCGGTTATCAACCCATTAAGGGTTAAAAAGGTACCGAAAGAACCAGAATTCCCCCGATACGATCGCTCTTGATGGACAATATTGTTACAGTCAAAAACCTTCAAATGAACCGCAACCAGAACCGATTGTACATGTACCAATGTGGCATAAGCCCTTTGTTGCTCATTCCTCATTAAAAATTATCCTCACAAGGAGTTACGCTTTTATGGCCATACGGATGTAGAACACAAAGATCAGACATATTGGCATCTTAGTACAGCCTTATATTGCTGGTTACGGTCAATTTTGCCATATACATCGATAATTGCATGTATTGTCTGTACCTCGGCATGAGTTAAGGGTGATTTGAAGAGCAAGTTGTAGGGATTAGGAATGTTGCCTGAAAACAGTTCTTTCATCTGAATGACGTCACGTTGCCTGGTAAAAATACTCATGAAACAAATATCTCGTGTACGAATAGTGAAGTGTTTGTGGAATAGGAATAGTTGGTGTTACATGGTATGTCGTTACTTGGTTTGAAGAAGGGTGGAGTAGTGAGTGCTGAGAAAGGAATATTAAGATGCTAATGAAGGACATATCAAGTAAATAGGACTAAGTCAGGACTTCCAGTCCAAAGGATATTGCACTGAAAGTTCTTCGTGTATCATGCATCAGGTCATCGGTAGTACTTTAGGAACAAAGTAGGTTTTCTCAAGAAGTGAAAAGCTTTAAAGCGATTTGAACCATCGGCCATTTGACATAATATAAAAAACATACTAATTCGAATATTAGACGTCGGTGCTCGTTTTTTTTTGGTATTAAGCGTCAAAACATTCCGAAAGCTAGATAAATCAGACTCGAGCCATAATTTCACGTAATGTGAAGATCATCTGCTGAAGTGTCTACACAATCATAAAGTGAAATAACTAACATTAACACAGCGTTTTATTGCATATGACTCACAAGTAACTCATCAGAAAATATCTACATCACAACCTGTTCTTTCAAAACTTCACTCGAAGCATGAACCTTACCTTTAAAAAGTAGATAATGGATAACAATTGTCCACTGGTCCGCTTGTCTAGACGCGCCGCTAATGGAGGTGGGCGGCCGGCCCAGATTCCGCTGATGTCATCATGCGCGAGCGCATCTTACCGATCGGACCACGATTTGAGATGATTATTTGTTTCTATAATGGCTTTTTTTGGTTTGAATTTACTATGAAGTAATATAATTATAGTCCTTTTTGGAGTAGGGGGGGTACATGCGGACTTATCGCTTGATGGTAAGCGATTACCGCCGCCCATGAACACCAAAGGCGTCACAACTGTGTTGCCGGACTTCGAGGGCTGAGGGGAGGGGTCGGGGTATAGCCTCCGGTATCCTCACTCACTCGGTTAAACACAGCGCTAGCGCCTGTTTCACACGGTTTACTGTGAGGCCGTGGTATCGCTCCGGTCGAGCCGGGCCCTTCGTGCCGTAGCGTCGCTCTCCCACGGTAGGATAATATTACACACAAAAGGAAATGTGAATTGTAAATAGTTGTTAATGTCTTCAAGCGTCTCCTGTACATGATTAAAGCGTCTCAACTGAGTTCAAACCTTTTCTACCGTAATGATTTTTTCGACAATAATATAATTCGACCTACCTTTAAATATCATATTATAGCGAAAAAGGGTTTTATCTAGGAATAACATTGATTTAATTTCTCTAAATATTTTTTGTGCACACATTTGCCTTACTAAGTGTTATTCATGCGTGTATATATAAATTTGTCCGGATGTCAAACGAAAATAGAAAGCGCATTGAAGTGGTCGATCCTCGTAATTATTATTACATTGTTAGGGTGCTTTCACCCTATACCGCCCCTCCAAATACACAAAAGACAATTTGTACTCCGATCCCTACAACACGTGTTTGGTTCAAATACGAATTTATAAACCCGTGACATTAGAATTATCAGTCCAATAACAATTACTGGAAATATAACGTTTACAATAATATAAGACTTTCAATCGATGTTGTAACTTTAAATCGATTTTGATTTCGGTACATCACTATTATCGATATGAACCAAAATTACGTAACGTGTTCGGTTCGATATCAAAGGGGATAATGGCACTGATCGCATTAAAATAAAGGGCCAAGTCGATTATTCTAAACGATTTTCTGAAACAAAAGTTGTAATTGAGATGTGGGTAATTATTCTGAGTGATGTTATTATTAACTTTGCTTATTGCTTTGGTGATATGAAACTAGTTGAAATGAGGCAGTTTACCAAGCTCCTATCATTATAAATCTAAATATAATAGTCCCTGTATTTTGGAATACGTGGTATTGTTTTTGAGCTATCTGTAGTTCGTCTAAGTATAGGTTTCGTCCTACTAAAATTTTCCCATAGACAGAGCCATCGCTTCGGCATGAATGGGTAGGCTCGACCGGAGTCATACCAGGCCTCACAGAAAACCGGTGTGAAACAACACTCGCGCGGTGTTTCACCCAGTGAGTGAGGATAGCGGAGGCCGGCAACGTACTTTTGACGCCTCTGGTGTTGCGTCCGTCCCGTCCATAGACGGCGGTAATCGCTTACCATCAGATGATACGTCCATAAAAAAGACGATACGTAAAGGATAAAAGTTTAGAAGTTGCTTTTATCTGGTTGAAAACGGACACGTTTCAATATTTACAAGAATTTTTCATCTGATTAGAATATTAACGAAATGAGTTGTATATACTTTTACTAAAGTAAATTCCCGAAAAGTAACTTGTATCATTTTATTAGTTTCTTAGAATTAAAAGAAATATCATATTGCAAGTGAACTGTTTCATGCACTGCACTGGAATGAACCTGCGACCCCTGGACAGACACGTCCTCACGACCGCATTATTAGGGTTGAAACATGTTACGTTGTACGACTAATCTGCGTATGGATCGGAAGGAGGTCAAGTCAGAGTCGAGCCTTATATTACCTACAGCTTTTAATAAATGACAATGTGCAAAGGAGTCGTGTAAAGTTATTACAGTTTCCCGCACAAAAATATTATAATTGTTCTTTTTTAAATTTCATTTTAGATGTTACCAGTTTTGAAACTTAGAAGCAAATTATTAGTACAGGTCTTTAGATTTCTACTTATTTAAAAACTGCGCCACTGGGTCAAGTGTTGTGAAATGTGTTCAAATCCCACACGGGACAACAGTCTGTGTCATCCACAGATGAATCTGGGTGTTCTTTGTATCCGTTTCATGTATGTTTTGTGTTATACTATTAATTTAGTCATACTTTTAGTCCATTTAAATAAATCGTGCCAAAAGAACTATGACGCAGAAATAGTGCTAAGAGGCATTCTTAAAATAAACACTAATAAAATTATGCAATGCATAACTATATTCCATATTAAAGTTAATGACTTGTATGTATTTACATGATACATAATAATGTAATCATGTCGTTCATTTTTGCGAACAGAATAATATTACATAAGTTATGCTAATTGCCAATATTAACGATTTGTTTCACGCATATACTTGCAACTCTATTTTAAATCGTATTTGTAACAGTGTGATGTAAGTTGTTTGTCTTTAATATTTTTTTTTTAAATTTACGGCTAATTGCAGAGAAAGGCGTAGTCTGAAAATGAATGTGTTACACAGATGTGTCAGGGAGAAAAAATAAACAGCCATTCTCGCCATAACATAATTAAGTGCAAACGATCTAAAGAAATAATGCGAACAATTCATATTAAACAACAGTTACCTATTGTTAGAATGCTTAAGCAATTATGTATCATATATATATATATGTGTCTTTTACGCAAGACTTTCACAACATAATACAGAAGAAACAGCGAGCGCTTTCCGGCAAGTGATAAATGCTACCGCGAGGATGGGAGCTCTGTACTAATAATTCAAAAGGCTCGCATCTGACACTATCGCCTCATAATGAGGCCGGTGGTTTCCAAATTACCCTCGTATTTTACTGACGGTTGATTACAGTTAGTTAACGCAACATTTTATTAAAACTTAGCATACGGCCCTTCTGATGATCATAGGTCCAGGCTTTTGAAGTTTAATGAAAATTAAGGAGGGATCATTCCATGATTTAAGCGGCTCCAAGAGCGGAATGTATAATCTTTCTATGTCATTCGAAAAGTGACTAAGAAAATCTTAATACTATTTCTATGGGTATGTTAAGCAGTAAAATTTAATCTCCTGAATATTTACGAGGCCGCATTGGATATGTCTTTTTTACACACGTCGTTAAACTTTCCAGCGTGCATTATGTTCCCAAAACGTGTAGCGTGATTTTATGATAGTGGATTAAAATACATACATTATGGAATATGGTTATAAATAAGCGTGGTTATAAATTACAATATATTGATTTGATTACATTTAGACCACCTATATATGTGCCGTGATATAAAGATTTTGACACACGATAATAAAAATTCGGGAGCTTCCATTTTATGCATTTACTCGACTGCGAAAGAAGGAGGGTTATATTTATTGAGTATATATATGTATGTATGTATAATTCTTTGGCACGTCCTAGAGCCTAAACGGCTTGTCGTCATTTGATTGTAATGGTGTCAATAGATTCGTCTAAGTCGTGAGAGTGACACAGGGTACATCAAAATAAAAAAAAAAACAATATTAAGAATTTTTGGCGCTCAAAAGTAATCTCAACAAAAAAAATGTTTTCAAAAAACATCGAGTGTGATACCAAAATAAAGAATTTTTCACGGTGATTATGATTATATGTATAAATTATAGGATTTTAAATAAAGATAATAGATATAGACGCAGTCGGGCGTGCTTGAGGTTTCGGGTTTTATTCCCGGGTCGGACCAAAGTTTTGTATGCTCTGCAAATATTTGTACCGGGGTTTGGATGTTTTATTTGGATAATATATATGTATTTACAGAAAAAGTAAATATGTATTAACATGTGTTGCCTATTACCGATAACACAAACTCTGCTTTGCTTTGGGACTAAAGGCCGTTGTGTGTTAGATGTCCGAATAATTTATTTATTTATTATTTAATATGCGACAACTTATTTTTTAATGAAGTAGCAGTTTTCAAGTAATGTGTTACGACATGAAATGTAGTCAAAACATAATTAATTCTAATTAAGTGTAAATTATACGTCTAATAATCATAAAAAATACAAATTAAATTGACGAAATAACCCAGTGATCAAGGGTCGGTCTATATGTAACTTAACCGATAAATTACGAGTAAGGGACATTTAGTGAACGAGTTCGCACGAAGGTTACGAAAGCTCTGCTAAACTAGATGTACATGTACTCTTGCGCAACTCTTTACACAGAGTAATGTGTTCTGACTGTATTCCGCTAATTAGTTTCTATGAACATGTCTTTGTATTCGGTATTTTGCATTCGAAACATGATTTACTTAACTTTAAGTGATACCTAAAAGAAGCGAACTTAGAATGAAAATAACTCTTTTAAATAATGTCAACATAATGGATCTTCCGATTTAGGGCCACTCTTGAATTTAGATGTTTTATATTTATGGTTAGATTTAATGGCAGTTGTCCGCTTTATCCAAAACGAATGAAGACAACATTAAACATTGGACATAAAATCTCTCAAAGGTTCAAACAACATTTTTATAGTAATCCCGAGTTTGAGTACTCGTAACTTCCGCAATTGTGTAACATTATACCATTAGCAGGAAATGCGTTTTTAATAAAAGTGCGGTCAATGGCTAGCTAGAAATGCATTAGGTTAATTGTCGTAGTTCTGGAGAAGGGACACTACAACAAAAAAAGATCAAAGAGTTGTTAGAATCCTTCCAGGATTTGGACATTCTTTTTTTAAAAGGTATTCGTGTTTTTAACTTAGTTACCAGTTACTTCTCCTATTTCTTATTACTTATTTTCGAGGCTAATTAACCTCGAAAATAAGTACGGTTAATACGGTTCTATATTTTTCCTTTTTAAAAGTACCTGAAAGAAAAAAACGGCCTAAAGGACAATTAAGAAATGAAGAATACAGCTCATTACAATTCATTATGACAGTTATTACTTTTTTTTTTAAAGACAACTCCCGCGTTAGTAATATACGTTCCTGTGTCACGGGGATCTTTACAAACGTGTATGTTTGTAAACGGAATGAAACTATATGAAACAGACACAAAGTACACCCAGATTTAGAACAACAATTTATGGATCACACAAAGTGTTGTCCCATGTAGGATTTGAACCCACAATACTTGGCGCAGTAGGAAGCGGTGCACTCATAGGTGCGTTGAGGCAGCTGGTACATCTCTAGAAAACAATTTTCCTATATATGTCGGATATCATAAAATAGTAATTACATTGTAAGAAAGAAAATTGGTTAAAATATTGAGACAATCTTTTTAGATGTTTATTTGATATTTTTCCCAAACAACTACACCTGCTTAAATATTACGTTACGAAACCAGTTTTGGTGTAAGCATGCGACCATTCCTCGGTTTGTTTGACTTAGTTGAAAGGAGATAATAGCCTTCACTTCCTCAAATTCGTCTCAAGATGACTCGACACAGACCGTGAGAAATAAAATGATAGTTTTCATGTACTTCAGTCGTTTCCATCAGTAAGTGTACCAACCTACTGTATCATGATCTTATTTTGACTTCTGTTTCTCTTTATTTTTGATGTCGTTCCAAAGGATTGAAATGGAATTGCCTGTTTTGGAATTCGGCTTTTTTAGGGTTCCTTAAATCCAAAGAAAAGAACCCTTAAAGGATCACTTTGTTGTCCGTTTATATATCAAGGCCCTTTTTCTCAGGAACGCGTGAAGGCATCAAGCTGAAATTCATAGCAAATACTAAGGCTCACTGTCTCTTGGAGCTGTTAAAAAATCAAACGTCCAAGCCAACACAATTAAAAGATAGAGCCGTTTATGCTGCAAATTTCGAAACCCGCAAAGGAATCAAAACCTACAGGGTACTCCCCGTGAACTCAGTATTTTGAAATTTCGTACGAAGGTACGTCTTATACTCATAGTTACATCATATAATAAAAATATTTTTAATAACTTTACACTTACTACCCCTTCCCTCACGAACGTCATTTAGCAATAAAAATACCATAACTTAAATATCTATTATATACCTACAAGTTTGTACGGAACACTCGGTGCGCGAGTCCAACTCATACTTGGCCGGTTTTTTTTCAAATATTATGGTTCTGTGTAGTGACTAATTAAGAATACGGATTGTCATTATTCCTACCCATCAGATACCCTACCCAGAGATAACTAAGCAGTCCAACAGCACCACAAAGAGAAGGATAACTTGAATAACTCTTATACTAACAATTTCTAATAACCCTTCTTTGCTTTGCGCAGTCGGGTGAAAAGAGACTATAACCATAAGTGAACTGTTAAAGACTCTTGATGATGATATTGAGTGTTACGACCTTTACTGGTCTATTTATTGGTCACCTGATTAAAACCACGAAGGTTCTTGGAGCTTAATAATCCAGCCAATGACAATGCTCAATGCGACTTACAGCTTCGTAAACTTTCAAAATTATATATGCTGAAGTTTTACTCTTAATTAATGTTCTGTTACTGCTTTAATGGTTGTGCCATAGACTTGTCATAAACTAAGTACTAGCTAGTTGTAAGTGAAATAATTCATGTTACAGCCAGATCTGAGATAGCGATATGCCCATTCAATGCAAAGGCTATTTCGTACTTCATGTTTATGAACATGTTAGTGAATCTGTTGCAATAGGCTTTATTGCGTAATCTGTGGCAGCCATCCTTAAATATTCTACTACGGGATATTAGACTCTTCTTAGATAGGAGGTTCTGGTCTAATTAATATACGACTACGACGCGGACAGCCTGCGTTATAGTGGTAATCCTTTTCTGGGTTATTATACAGCTTGTACTCACAAATAATGTGGTTTTCTGTTGGTAAAAGAATTCTCAAAATCGGTTTCGTAGATCCAGAGATTATCCGATACAAACTCACAAACTATATATACCTCTTTATAATATAAGTTTAGATAAAGAAGTGTAATCTAATTCAATAAAAGTGTTCTTTAATTAGACTCGCACTTGCAATATGTTTTGTAACGATGAATGTTGAGATCTATCATTGCGAGCAATTTCATACGGAATGAATACTTCCCTGCTATCTTTTTCGGCTCTCGACTCAGTTAATTTGTATTAGGTGAGACATAAAACATTGAAATAGATTTTAGCTGTTATTTCATGCCCGGTCCCCCGTGACGCTAAACCTCTTTGGTAACGAAATAGTTCTTAAACTGCATAAAGCGAAATAATCTAAAATAAAAAAGAAAAGGTGAAAAATACGAAGGTAAAGAAAGCGCAACCAGGATAGTTAGGGGTAAAGCAGTTATAAGGAAGGGAGCGCTGAAACTGTTTTAACAAACTAGTATATCCCTTGTATGGTCTGATACAGTCTGCAAAATAGCATATCAACATCAGCTGGTCATACTTTTTCTCCTAATGTAATTACGCTGTAACCTATAGGACCAAAATAGTCTCCAAGTAGGTTACACATCGTTAAATTACTCTTAAACGATTAACTTGACGAAATTGGAGGTGACTTTGTAATATTATATTATTATTATACTTATTTTCTTTAATGACCGCTCCGATCCGTGGCTATTTGTGAATTGCAACATATCCTGTAATACTTTTAAAATGTAAGCTACCTGCACGCAAGCCCATCATCTATTTACGATCAATATACGTACTCACAACGGAAATCACCGATAGACATATAAGTACTGGTGATAATTGATCTCACGGGATACTGTTATGCACCTAATTTCTATACGCATTGGGTGTAGAATATTTTATCTGGTTAGGGCAACTCGTGTTTTATTCTGATTTTTTTGTTCAAAATCGTAGTTTTAGTATCCATCTGATCTTTAATGCATAATAAATTATGTATAAACTTTTGTGTTGTAATATTAGGGCTATTTCTAGACAAACAATCCTGTAAATTTGGGGCAGTTCTATTGTATCCTTTATAATTGTACCTTTGCCGGCCATGCCTCAGACGTTAGGTTTATATTTTTGAAGTGAAAAATTCTTTAACCGCTTCGAGCACTTTTTGTTAGGGGAAAATCATTATTCACGTCACCCTCACCTTCACAGCGTCACTGCGTCACCGACATGCTGACGTCACAAAATTTCTTTGACCGCGTTTAGCAATTTTTTGGAAGTGGAAAATCTTATGGGTTCGCGTCACCGACATGCTAATGTTTGATGTTGGTAACTTTAATTTAAACATTATGAAATATCAAATTTTACACATTTATTTAAAAATAACATTTTAAGTAAAAAGTTTTCACTTCTATCGGCAGTCCTTACGACTGCCATTTTTTTTTATTTTTGTTTTGTACTTTCCAAACCACCCTCACATAATCTTGTCGTTTTTCCTGAACTACATCCTTCGAGTCACATCTATCTTTGAATAGCAGTTAGTCCCTAACTTAAAAAGATACTTTACCCGAGGAAAGAACAAATTGTAAACACAAGAATGGGACATATATATTTTTTAAATATTTTGATATATAATTATGATAAAAAACATTTTTTTAAATGAAATCCAAAGCTGTCGCCAAAAATACGTGTAACAAGTCTCGCTCTTAAGATTACGTACCTACCTGTTTTGAATCTTTAAAACAAGTTTGTGCCACTGTTTCCACTCAAGTAAGTGTGCAGTCCGCCACTGTTACGTTAAAAGGACTATCTGCGGCCATAATGATCAATTACAAAAGTTTTACAACATACAAAAGCTTTTAAATCGGGATTAAGTTGATCGTGGTACAAGTGAACGAAATTTTTGAACAAGCAACATTAAATTGACAGTCATTTTCAGACTAGAAATAAATATATGTTTGTGATGTGACATTCATACAATTGTATTATATTATAGTTTTTTAATTTATAACCTTTGTGTCTACTTTTTTAAAATAAATTTCATAAATAATAAACAGCATTGATCAAGGTTTAATCACAAAAAATAATTCAACACGTCCAACCAAACTTTTTGCTATAGAATTTTCGTAAGACATTTTTTGTTATCTTTTTAGGCTAGTGTTAGTCACTGACAGGTCTCTAACGTGATTTAATATGTTTATTTTCCATTCATGCATTTACTCGTATTGTATTTTAAAAAGCAAACAATGTAAAGAAAAATATTTAATACGTCAGTAATAGTGATACTTTCGTTGGATTGCGTAGCTATCCCTGCAGCGTGTCTGAAGTTCATCAGATATCTGCACTTCTCTTCTATATAATATAACTTTTAAATCATGATCGGAGCCCATGAACCGTAGCATTATGATATATTACTTCAATGCAACATTTGCAGCGAAATAAACTTGATGCATGGCCCCGGAACAACGAGTCACGTATAAGTGCGCACGCGCACCGCCGCCATTGTCTCAAATTCGCCCAAACGAACCGGTTCCCAAGATAATAGCACTAAAATGTCCGTCCACGCACGCAGTCTCCCCGGAGAAATTCCGACCACAGTAGTTTTATTCGTTTAGACTTTAGGGATTCCTGGCCGGAGGTATTTTTCGATAAAAACTAATAGTGGACCCTATATTTATCGCTGGACCAACAAATAAATTACGAAACGACAAACGAACGCTACTGATATTTCGAAATATTACTTCTCGAATCTTATTCTTATTCTATTATGCTACCGGCACAGACCATTAACGGCGATAGGGAATTATTAGCTTCTTACGATTAATTGAATATACATGTTACGGTCGAATTCCTAAGGTTTCGATGTCGTAGGTGTAGCGGTAAATTCTGAGGAATGAGGTGTGTATGCAAAACAATGAAACCGTTACAATTAGCGTGATCTCTTTGTCTAATTACTACTGCCGTTCAAACTTCATGGTCATTCCTTATCACATACTTAATTGATCAACTACATGTGCTACATTAATATTAGATTCAGTGAAATATTCAAGTAATGAAACTCACTAATCTCCAAACCAAGCTGAAATCAGTATGATATATCCAGTAACACGAGATTTTGCTGAGTTTAACTTAAGCGTAGGTGAGCACCACCAGCTTAGCAGCAGTGTATGAAGGACATACAATACTTTAAACTAAAGAAAATCGATAATGGTACCTAACAGATTACTGACTGATTCAGTCCAATTGATATCAACAGTTTTTTTTTTCCTTTATACCCCACAGGGGTTTTATTCAACACAGATTTCATATTGCACTTAGTCATTATCAGGCGCATTGCCTCTAAGCAGCAAAATATTTCCTACACAGCTTCAATGAATAATAATAAGCCCAAAGGTATTGAACCATGACTTAATGCTATAAATAATGTGATACAATCTATGCTCGGTCGGCGTCTTATATGTACTGAGTCATTATAGGCAGACTAGCCTTATGAAGTTAGTGCATGCAAATGTGTGCTTCTGTTGCAAGTTTGAATAGGCATTTAGCATAAGAGCGCCATAACTGGCTTAGTTCCTAGCCAACGATAAAATGACTAGTAACAATACCTTTTACTTATACCTGTTCTACCCAATATTTTCTACAAATTCCAGATTCTCGATTTTACTTCGTGATTTGAATATTTCTATTATCTTGATTAGATAAAACTTGATTAATACATAGATGAAGAATGCTTTGATACTATTAGTCAACGTCTAAATAACAGTTACTAAAATACTGATAATACAATAAAAAATGCATATATTGGATTAGAGATGTAAAATTCAGAGACAAGAGAAAAATGTTTATAGAAGATTATCTAGTTTCAAATAGTTGTCTGTCTGACAACACTCGTTTAAATTTTAAATCGAAAGATTATATAGGTGAAGTTATTCATGAAATTTTATCGAACATGTCATAACATGGTGTTAATCACTTGAGGCATAAAAAAATTAATGCAACTTTAGAATACGCTAGTTTATTTATTCATAGATGAAACTAATGAGATGAATTAAAAGGTCAGGAACCTGCATAAGAAAAATGAGACGATTATAACATATTTTCAGGTAATTTAATAATACATTCATTATGACTTATATTTAGAAAGTTTATTCAGAAGATTTAAACAGGTGCAAAACATCGATAAAAGTATATCTATCTTGATCCAATGATTCATTATAATACATTAATATTTTCAACTGATTTAACCACAAAAAGATTCCAGCAGATGCATGCCAATATTCTACCGATGCCTTCCACGGTCGCGGCTGGACTTGATTTTTTTGTATATATTTTTTATTCGTCGAATGATTTAGTTTTGTATTCAAGTTTGGTATTTGGCAGATGTTCCGCGGACATTTGATAGCAGCATTTGCATTTATATCTTCAAAGGCCTGGTGTGAAATTATCTTTGAGCTTAGTCGATTGTTATGTATTGAGATTGCGTTAGCAGTTTTGTTTTGTTATTTATTGTTGGGTTGTGCAATCTGGCTTTCAAGGAATCGGTTTCTGATTAAAGTAATGAATGTTTGTTTGTTTGTGTAACTTTTTTTAAGTGTTCATAACTCCAAATGTAAACTACAAGTACTGAATCTCTTAAAGGCTAGCAAACCTATTTTATTTCGTCACTTACAAGGTATTGTTGGTAACTAATAAATTTATTACACCGTTTATGTTTCTCAATGCAGTTACATACAATTCAAATTGAATCAATGCTTGTTCTCGATTCAGAACACCGATCCCCTTTACTGTGGTTTAATTTTATAGAACATTTAGAATGGCCGATACGTTCCCTTGTCCTTTGAAGATAAATAAGAACATATTACGTGTCCTTTTTTAGTATCTATCTAGGGTCTTGGTTAGATATTAGGTAGGTTAAGTAAAAATACATTTCATGTTGTCCTCTACTCGTAACATATAATTGACATTATTTTTTCAGTACAGCAGTTTTTAAACATAAATCGCGATTATAACAAAAAATAGACCATATAAGTACAGGTTTTAAAACCAAGTTACATAATGATTGTTTTCTCCATTTCATTGTTTTCGTTAAATCGTGTCTGTCTACGTTTTGTCAGTTAGATAGAGAGCAACTCATTTGTTTGAGGTCGCCTAGTGTCCTTAACATTTAGCTTAAGTGTTTCATTGTCTATGACTCGATCTTAAATATTTTGTGATATAAATGTCGTAGGATCGGCTTCACAAAAAGTACTTCATTTGTGAAGGTTTTGGCTTTTGGCAATATTCAGAAACAATTAAGTTCACCTTTAAAATGATTGATGAATTAAATGACTTTCATATCATCTTAACTTACGAAGAAGGTTGTCTTCTCTTAACATACAACAACAATATTTAGTAATAAATATACTTATGTAGACATTGAATAAATATCTGATTATAATAGCCAAATATCAAACAGCAAAAGTATCCCACGAAATTTTCCTTCGGCCATTCCAATAAAGTCTGACCGTACACAATTCAGATCGTTAGCGACAATGCGATGTGATACAGATATCTGCGATTGCGCCGGCGCACAAACGAGGCCCATAAAAGGCGTCAACCGTTCATTAGATCCGGATACACTTGATGAGAAGACTTTATGTTTAATTCTATGTTTCATGTTACCCTTTTTTTTCGGAGTCCTAATTAAACTCTTAAGAACTTTTGGTTGTTGAGTCTTCACGAAATTATGAGCGAGAATCTAGGTTTTGCTGAAAACAATTGACAACCAGACCATTAAACATTATGATGATAGTTCGTTTCACACTTCTTGGTTGCATGGATAACCAATATATGTGTATCTCGGATAGAAAAACACATCCTTTAAAGCGAGTTGTTTATTTCGTCAAAATTTAAGATCAACTGATGCTGGACTTTTGAGTTTTTCAGGCGTATACAAACTAACTTAAACTTATTTTTTTTTATAAAATGAACTCGCAAAGCTACCGTTTACATCAAGACCGGAGATTCTTCATTTGCATAAGTTTCAAGTTGTATCTAGATACGGTTCGCTGTTTAACAGATTCCATCATAATAATGTAATATCTTATGAAATTCAATTAATTGAAAACGATCATCAGATAATTATATTAAGATATTCGTGTTTTATAACGTCGGTGAATTGTAGGCTATGAATTTGGCCTACGCCGTTAATAAAAAAAGTATGAACAAATAAATATGGAAGATTATTATCTGCGACAATACATACAACAACAACAACCCATAATGTCCCACTGCTGGGCTCGGGTCTCCTCTCAGGAGAGAGTTAAGGCCATACGTCCCCACGCTGGCCAAGTGCGGGTTGGGAACTGGCAAGAATACGTTGTGGCTACGTAAATCTTGCCGTTGGATGTTTTTAAGCCGCCCGAAGGCCTCCAACTAAGCTTCACGACTGTTATCGTATGATAACAACCGGGACCAAATGCTTAACGTGACCTCCGAATCACGAAGACGCTTATGGTAACATGCCACCAGCGGTCACCCATCCAGGTACTGACCGCGCCATCGTTGCTTACCCTCGATGATTGTTTCTAATCACCGAGTGCAACTGGGCTATGAGCGCCTATCTGCAACAATACATTAATTTAAAATATTGATACCTACATAATAACAATACGTGTTTCTTAATTGAGGCAATTAGTAAATAAAAAGTATGTATGACATATATTTCCCCTAGCCGCTTCTTGTAGGTTTTAGTATATCGCTTTAAGTTTTTATTTGACAAATGGTTAGTGGGGCCTAAAAATTCTTGAAGCACAACTTGTGGTCACTGGTGTCTCTCCAGCCGAAACTGGAAAATCTACATTGTTTCTCATATTTATATACAGCGATATGAAACATACACAAGATGAAAATGAGTACCTCTGTAGTCGTCAGACGATTAAAAGCCGACATACCAAAGAGTTTTAAACGAATGACAGGTCTTAAGATTATTTTAATAAAAATAAAGTTGCCCTCTACATCTGTGATAGCAACTTCTTCTAAGAACAGACGAAAACACTATTATATATAATATAAAAAAACAGTTATGAACAATGTCCATGAACCTTTGTTACACTATCACCGTATCTTGATGACAATATGAGTAATAAAGCTGGTGAACTTCACTAAAAAGTACCGGCAGTACTTTAAAAGTATAAAACAAATCACCCTACTGACAAGTGAAAATCAACCTAAAGTTGTTTGTAATAAAACTCTTTTTAAAATGAAATGAAAATGATACATGAAAATTCACCTGCGCCCGCGCATATCTCGATGCGAGAAGCACGTCTCGTTTCCCGCCACGCTTTATCTTGCAGTCATATGTCTTAATGGTCTAAGACCACATGAGAGCATGAAGGGATAACTGGAAATTTCTGTGATATATTCGTTTAGTTGGACAATTCTATTTAGGTTAAAGCTCTTTAGTACACATGGTAGTGGATAAAATAATCTGTTTTTGCGATGTTCGTGAGTAAACTTTCTCGTGGAACTAATCCTTTTGGAAGTAAACTCGATTTTTATTATACAATGATAATTTATGTAATCGTGGAAAAATATCTTAACGTAAGACTCAGTTGCCATTGACGCACTAGATTTTTAATATATAAAATTTTTAAAGACTTCGTATTCTTTAATCTTGAATGTAGCTTGAGAGCATGTTTTGATTTTTATGGTCGGTTTCTGAGACAGCTTTTTTATCTCTATTTCTGTTTATTTCTCTCGCAAGTTTTGGTATATTCATTCTCAATAAATCTAATACTACACGATCGTAGATCAAATCTTTTTTAATATCATCAGTATTTTGACCTATTCGTCTAATGAAGCCTTCTAATGATCTACAACAATGCAATTGTTAAGACATGATTTATCAATACATCTAATCATTCATTCAGTTATCACAATTGTATTGGTAAAGCAGACTGTATGTAAGACAGAACATAATACATACACTACCCACAAACGTTACTGGATTGGTATAGATTTACGTTACGTTATAACAAAGATTTTGATCTCGTATTTTTTTTGTACTTATAGCGACACTGCATAATAACAAGTTGTCTTTCTCTTTTGTTTTATTGGTTACGAGGCTGTAACTTGATTCTAAGAAAAAGTATTTGTCATACGAATGTTTTGATGGTTAGTCATTGCTGTTAAAACTAAAACCGATTTATCCAATACATATTTTAGTTTTATATATTCAATGAGACCATCCTTAAGGGGAGTTGATGTAAATTTACAGTGAGAAGGCAGATCTACATAAATTCTAATGCATTTAGAAGTCTGAATATGAAGATTTTGAAAATATATAGTCTAACATTCTTTTGCATGACTGACATGTAATTTTAAATTACATAAAGGATGTTACGTATAACTGATAATGTATGCTAAGTCTGTCATAAACTACATATCACGAGCGATCAATCTAAACTGTATTACAACATTTGAGGCTATCAATTAAACATTTAATGAAATAATAGCGGCCGAGGATCACGATGTACGATACATGCTTTCGTATCAATAGGGTTGGCTTATGGCCATGAAACAATTGACAGCAGAAATATTTCTAGGTGGTCATGATATTTTGTAGTTTATCTTTAGTTTCTCCTGTTTCGACTGTCTGGTACAAAGTTAATGATGGTGTCCAAGTCTTTTTACTTAATTTCCAAACACATGTTGTGTCTAGATTATCTCCGTAATAAATTTGATTAAAATCAGTTTCCACTAAACTGATTTTAATCAAGAAGTAAAATCGTAACAGTCAAACACAGTTACTTTTGCATTAATTATAGAAGGGATTAATATTTTGTAGTTTTAGTTATAGTCCATTCGCTTCGATAGTGATAGTGTATCCACACGCAATTGTGATCATTGTTGTGAAATACGAATATATTAATTCCTACAAGTTAGGTACTTATCTAGGTAGTAAAGACAAATGACACGGACAATAAAAACATCTCATCCTCCTAGCCTTTATTTAAACATTTTCAGTTCTCACGTTAGTAGAGCCAACATATGTATAGGTAAAAGTATTCACTATACTGCTTCGGCGTTAATTGACAATTCATACTTACTTGTGGGTGTACACCGCAGACGGCCTTTACTTTGATTTCGTGACTGCTTCGCTATGACAAAAAGCCTCAGGTGCGACGGTGGCGCGATTAAAGCGACCTTATCTAAGCGGATGGACTATACGTTCTACGCTTTTTAAACATAGATTTTGTAGTCCATAATACATCTGTAACTATGATAAAGATATACGACCAACCCTGCACACGACACGCTATTTAAAGCAGTGCTTGCATCGTTCGCAATAGTGCAACATAGACATATATTTATGTGCAATGTACCTTATAAGTCCCTCATTACTTACTTGTACTCAGCTTTCTATGAATGTAATACAATGATGAGCTATGATTGTTCAGCCATTAGAAAATGCGTTTGTTATGTTACGAGTTTATGGCATTTAGACAAACAATAAGACAAACGTGGCCGTGATACACCCATTAAAGAAACTATGAATTAATGACACACATATATTTAATCTTAACACAACTTTCAATCTAAACAAATGTGCAGTCAAACAATAAACATTTGATATTAATTGTATTATCAGATAAACAATATCTACTTCAGTTATTAAGCTCACATAATCCAATGTTGCAATAACGCTGCCACAATGGCCGAATCGGACTGTCATTAATTAACTTATAAATGGTAAAGGTTAAGAGATAATTTATCAAAATATAGTATTTATATATTCTGGGTTTTATTGTTGCTTATAAACGTCATATTGTTAAGATAGGCTGTAATAAATGCAGTGGATTTTAATTCATTTACATGATATACACATAACAATTGTATATCATGTAAATAATAATAATAAAAACTTGGAGTTTAAAGTTGGGATCTGAACCTCTGCACCTCGGAGAACACATAAAGCTGTCGGTTCTGCGCCTAATCTCACCCCGATTGTGTAGATTAACCGTTCACCGAGAAAACAGAGAGTGCACCTGTGTTTGCGCACACACTTCTGCACTATAAATCTCCTGCGTGGTTGACTGATCTCCGTTGAAACTGGCCGCCCGCCGCGGCCGTAAACGACTAGGAGAACATCATTACAATTGTAGATTGTCAACAAAAACCCTATTCTTAAACTCAAACATCTGCAAACGGATCGCAGGTCGCAACATATGACGTGGCTATTTTTGATGTCTATCAATAATACGTTAGTAATACACATTTATCTCAATGGATTCATACTGTTTGCTAAATAAAGTAAGCACGTAAAGGGTTTATCTCTACGCTTTGTGGAACGGGATGCTTAAAAATGCCTCTGAAGAAGTGTTTTGCGGTGTCTCTATGTCGTAAGTTCATATAAACTTGAATTAGATCTTGATAAAATAAGATAAATATTTTTCTAATATATTTTAATCTACTAAATATTTGCATGACATTCTACCGCATTATAGAAACTAAAGACCTATACGGAATTAGAAGAGCTAAAAATATAAACAAAATGTATTATTATGGTCTATTAAGATCACCTAAATTATCGTCCTAGAAACTAACAGGTATTCTTACAATTACGGCGAGTGTATCACGCAACACAACAAATAAAGGAACAATGGTGTGTTAGGTTAGGTGCGCACACGCATGCTTTCGATTCTCAGCGTTTATGTAATATAGTGCAATTTTATTGTCTCAAATGTCAAAGGTTTTCCGTAATTTCTGAGTGTTATGTTCATATAATTTAGAGGAGACATGATTAGTTATTTTGAATACATTCTATAAGGTATAAAGAACTGTATGTATGTGGTTAATTGATCATGATGTTATATTCGTATGTTAAATAGAAGTTGTTTCTCGATTTCAGTAATATATAACCTTTGTTTAGAATCCAGCAGTACTGCAGACTGCTGATAAATTTCGTGAAATTTAAAATAGTATTAAGAGCATATTCTATTTGTCAATGCTACCAAAAATATTTCAATTTGTTATAAAGTTAGATAAGCTTTTTATATATTATTCTATTTCAATAATAATTTTCAATAACAACTTTAATCTATACCGTCTATGAATTACCAAGGTCTGCTGTTTGAAGGCCTGTGGGAATTTTTATGAATTAACATTTTTACTAGTTTATATAACCACTAATACCGGTTTTGATCTTCGCAATAACGTAAATCATGTTCAGCCACAAAATGTTCATCATAGCTTGAGTAATATCATCTGTTCAAAACACTATATAGATCGAACCATAATAATATAACATTGACCATTTATGTTACGCTCTATTCGAATATGTCAGCACCTTTACGCAACTTGAACTTTAGCATAGCTTTAGAAACTCCCACTGTGTATCATGAATGATTTGAGCAAATACGAGGTCTGGGGCAGAGGTCACTCACCGTGTGGATCTCAAAATGAGGTCTATATTTATTTTGAGTATATATTTTGCTTGCTGTTGACCTCATGAAGTGGCCGTGTGTTTTGTCGTCACGATATTCATTTGACAATATAAAATAAAAAATGTAATTAAATATACAAAAATATAATATAAATATACAATATAAAATATATATAGTCAAAAAAGTCTTGAAGATCCAAAACCAAACCTAAATACACCATTGTTAAAAATGTTTTTGTAATCAGGTTATTAGTAGGAAAATTTGGAATTTTGTTTCTTCCTTTCTCTGAACAGTACTCGAGCAATATTAAGTATATCTTAATACACCTTATCATTAAAATATCGATAAAAGCATTCTTGAAGAACTTGACTTGATTTTATATTACAAATCCAAAAGAGTTCATCTATTCTATTGGTGACGGTCCCAATGTTTTCTAGACCTCAATCCGTGACCAGTCCACATTCCATGACACAACGACAAAAAACAAACTAATTTTTGATTCGGCTGTCGATTCAACTGTTACTAAAGTTTCTGATACCACTGTTTACTCAACATCGACCATTTATTTACGCACGATCATCTCCATCCGTGATACTATTCATTTCAAGTTTCAAGAACTTTTAATCATCTTTCTTAAAATTACACCGGCCGTGAAATGCCGACGCCCTGTCGAGCTTTTAAACGCCCTTTTCGAAACTATTAGTAACAATCATGAAAACATTATGATATGCAAACACTCTTCCATTCAATAGTTTTGAATATATTTACATGGGCTCAATAGTAATTTTATTAAATTTACATATTGGACCATATCGTCCAAGTATATTTCTGTTGACAAATATATTTACCGTTCAAAAAACAAATCGTGCATCAGCACTTAATATCCCGAAAGTTTGTAAATTACGTCATCTCTCCCGCTCCATTTAAAGGCATTCCCATGTCGTATAACTAATTAACTATATTTAACAGCTGCCGCATTTCATCTGATGCTTCTATTTAACGAATATTAAACTTAAGTACTACTAAATGTCACTCCATATATTTGTTAAGAGCAACACTCACAATGTTCCCTTTGACTCGTGTTCTATGTAAATTGCTGTTAGTTATCACAGCTACGTTAATTTTTGTTCCTGTTTTTTTCTTAAACATCTTGATTGAATTTCTTTTAGACGTGTTAGGAAATCTAGTTGTAATATTGGGTAATGTATCTATTCTAATATTGAACGCATTTGTATTGAGTAACTTAAAATTAGCTACTTTTTCACCATAGCACAAAGTAGAAAAACGAAAAGGAATAGCTTAGTCCAGTGTTTGGACTTTTTGCAACCGTATCTTTCGCCATTGTCTAGTTTTTGCCATGACGGCGGGTCCTTAATTGGAAATTATTACAGTTGAGAGCTATTGATATTGTATTGTAGACCACCAATCAACTTGGTCGAATAGACAAGGTAATGTGTGCTTGTAGAATTTAAAATGTCCACTAATGAATGGATATGGCCGATATTTTTGAATGTAATGACAACAATACGATTGTTCCTTATTGGAATCAAATCATCAACATCCTTTACCATTTGTGAAAAAAAAACATTGAACTTAATTGTCTTTGTTCCTTTGTTTTCATTATTATTGTCATTAGACTGTGTTAAATGAATTTCTTTTTAAATGAAGTAAATAAAAAGTTCACCATCAATGAATACGTGGATGATGCAAGACGGAAACTAGTTTTACTTCTCTCGTTTACCACTGGAAGAGAACAATAATAGCGACATACATATATTTATTGTTCTTACTCATGGTTTATAACTGACATATCGCTGTACAATGCGGAATCGTAGCATAAAGACAAGCTCCGGCTGACATATGAGCGTTTCCTGGCAATATGGATGATATAGTCAATGGATGCACAAGAACCTGCCATTGTAATTGACATTTCCAGGCGTTTGTAGCGAGTAACCTCCAGTTTCCATATGCAGTGCAGACCGCAATATCATTAGAAGATACATATGATATCAGATGAAAAGCAGCAAATGTTTAGACAGAATTTGAAATTTTTTGATTGCCTTTGTATGTTGTGATTATGTTGAGTATTGTCCCTTATGATTATAAAATGTATCAATCCTAAATAATTTTATTTTTTATCTTACCTTATTGAAAACGAGTTACTTTTTGTGGTTGACATATTTAAGTACCTATATAATTTTAATTGAATTGAATTTACTACTTTGTAGTATCAGTAGATCAAGGAGTTTAATTTGATAACTTGAATCTGCGTAAGTATCAGGTGTAAGTTCGAATTGACCAAGAGTGCCTCAGGGCATCGTTCGTGGTCCCTTCTGTGAATTTAAAGACTTTGATACATGCAAATCATTAGACATTCTTAGCTATGTTGGATCAGTAGGTAGATAAATGTTTCAAATTCTTACTTTTTAATTCACAGGTGATATCTAATAAGCATTCAGTAATTTCTGTACTTTAGCGAAGCTTGATGTCCATAAACTATTTTGGACCTATTATTGAATCAAAAGTTAGGTGCACATATCTAAATTTGGGTATATTGATACGCCTCTGTCTACCCTTCATAAGTATAAGAAGGGAGTGCTTGTATATTTGGAGTATAAAAAATACGACCACCGAAGGTTATGTAACTTTTCTCACTACATAAAAATATTATATAAGTGAACAAGAATCTCACAGCAGTTTTATTGCTAAATTAATTCTAATTAAATCTTAAATGTTATGTAAGCAAGGAATAGACCTTTTTATCATTCTGAAACCACATTATGACTTTCTAAAGCTGGTTTTATTGCTGCGAAAGTGTATTTAGACAATTTCCTGTCTCACAACACTCGCGGTTCAATGGTCATGTTATCTTTCTCGTGTAGTACTCCGAAATCTTCGCAACGGATGTCGATGTTGGGATCATATAAATGGAAAAAGCAAGTTCAAACTTGAACCTATAGGGATAAAGTTGAATTTTCCTTATCTAAATATCCAGGCAATTCAAATTACTACTTTACTATACGAAGTATTATGAACTATGTGGTTCGGTTTATAAAGTAGAAATTTAATAAAATATTTAAATCGTAGCTGTGAACTAAAACGCAATGTTATTTAAGTAAACATTTGGATAAATTTTCAAATCGATTATTGAATTATTTATTTTTTCATCTCCATACCTCGATTCTTGATGGCCAGGTATCGATCTGACACCGAGTGTCGTACTGATACGATTGTAGACGTCGACGTGTCATAATATTGTTGCTTGTAGTATAAACATGGCGTGTTTGCTTGAATCGTGTTTGTTTTGAGCCTTAATGAGTATTTATGTTTCGTTCTATGTCATTATTACTGTATTAAACAACTACGTACACCAAGAAAATGTATTAGAGTCCTTAGAATTCGTATTATTAGAAAGTCAATGAAGACCTTTCATTAAAACCATGGATACTAAAAGCCTTAGTTAAACCAACATAATTACCATAAGTCGCTGGTTACGATGCTATAAACATAAACAGTTTTATGCAAAATTCAAGACATCAAATAAAATCTGAAGACATTAAAACACAAGCTCTAAAAGTGATAATTTATTAGTGGCTACATAATTTTTAAACGACCCTGGCGTATCTTTTACATTAAAATTTATTCAAAAGATAATAGGGCCACGCGAGTGATATTAAAATGGTAACTGCTAATTTATAAAATGTCCACTTAGTAATTATGTATTCCTGATATAACCCAAAGACACTGGGCTTGAATGTTAATAAAATTGAAATTTTGGTTTGATCTAACAGTTCTACACGGTTTTAGTTTGGGGATTTGATCATTGTTATTAGGATCTGTTATATAAGGACATTATTTTTTAATAACTCTAGATTTTTCTTACTAAAATATAATAAATTAATGAAATAAACAGATTGAATTTTATTGTTATATCCAAAGACCCATAGTGCTTATTCAATTTTCAATTCCTATGTCTGCCTTGTATAGCTATTCATTATCATAAATATGTTGTACTAATATCGATAATAGAGAAAATAACAGGAATAGGTCCTTTCTCAATATTAAAATAAAAAATAATAATATTAAACCTTTTCAAACAATATTTAACTAAATAACTTTTCCTCACGATTGGAGCTGAAGGGATTATAAAAAGTCTTAATGCAGTGTCGACGGCCGATTGCCCTCATCATTTGAATAAGCCCCCGCAATTGTGTTGATTTAAAAATAAAACGAACTAAGAAGTGACGCTGGAATGCATCTTAGTATGGGTTCAGATTTTGTCCAATCAGAGTCTCAAAACTTTTTACAAAATGAACTCCGATTGGCTGATTATAAATAAGATCGGTTATACGAATCTCGTTTACCCTTATCGGTGACTAATATATTTCAACCTTATTCGTTGTTTACTTATTTTAATGAGTTAGTTTCAATTAACACCTTTTATCGAGTGTTATCTTGTGATGTTAATTTTCAATTCTGATAATGCTTTGTCTATGGTACACTTACTATTGTAAAGCTAGTGGTTACAAAGTAAAAAAAATCTTTGAATATTTTATTACTACATATCCTCTTCTATTTATAAAACATTCCAACTTATCTGTGCTTGTGGTCTGTTACCAGTTGTCCCCCGAATTAAAGCCGCTTTAGCTTCAATTACAAAATAGATTAAGCATCTTAAAAAAACTAGTAGCCGTGGCATATGAAGCTTAATTTATTTTAATATACTAAATACCTGATACCATCTGATAATGGTGAAACCATAATTATTGGTGGTGTAGGTGTGACATCTCGATAAGCCGAGTGTATGGTCGGAAGCGACGCCATCTGTATTTAAAACTACCTTGTTTCAAGAAATAAGCTACTGTTAGTTACAAAATTAACATACATATCTGCTTAGATTTAGATATAATTGTCTAAGTCTGAGAAACTCGTCAATGTTTATGTATTTTGTTGCTATCGGACCATAACTGGTTATCTTTGGATTCAAAAACATCCGACATTATCCATGTCTGTAACAAAAGGACTTTTTTTTTTTGACGTGGTGGAATGCCTTTACGCACTTCGCTCCCCCCCTGCGGGTACAGGGGGTTCGCTTCGTGTGGGACTCGTGACTGACACCAGCCAGACTACCCACTAAACCACCACGGTGTGCCACTCTGCGCCTGAGAAGGGAGGGATCCGGGAACCGCTTTCTTACGCCATCCGGACCCCTCCCAGCATGTAACAAAAGGACTAACCTGACCCGATAACTGTTTATCGTTTTTTGAAATCAATGAAGTCTACGAAATTGTGTTCGTGGCAAAATGATAGTTTGTTTCAAACGTAGTTAGTGTTATAATGGATTTAAAACACACTTTAAATATTAAAATCCTGTAATAAGAGACACTAGTCTATAGTTATAAAAAATGTAATTAGTATTTCAATTTTCACATAATTGTTAGTCAAGTGTTATATCGTAAAAATCTTGAATTGACTATGCTCAGAAAATCCAATTCCTCGTGCGTCATAAAAAATTTGAATGTTTCTTTTTTTATTTTTGTTACCATCTTTTATTAATTTCGGTCTATTAAAAGATTTTACAGCATCTAACCCGTTTGATGCACAAATTAGTCTTCATAAGATAGATGATGCCATGAACTTTATTGGAGTGTGACTTCACCATGGGATTATTCCATAAATTTTAATTTGTGGATAATTTCGAGCTCATTATGTGCCCCTTGTGAAATATGGCGCTTTGATCTTTTTTTATAAATTAGAAGTGTCGCTGTAAAAGATTTAAATGCAAGTAAATTGCCTGTGACGCACCCATTTGTCGTAAAATGATAGAATATTGTAGAGGTACCGACAGCTCTGTCTGTTACTTTCTAAGTAATCTGTTCTGTTTCAACATCACTGATTTAAAACTTCTATTTTGATGTTGCTTTATAATGTATTCTTGGTCAAATGCCAGCTAATTATCGATATAAGGTCTGATGCGCTTTTATTATGACAGGTTGAAGGGTGTGCATTCCCACCTGGCTGTTGTCTTGATGAATCAAGCTTAACCATAACACTTGATGATCCCTCATATTATAAAACTTATGTTATTTGCTGATCTTTTAAAATTTCTTTGCCGTGTCCAGATTATCAAATCATCTTAATTTGTTTCGTTTGTATAAAACACCATTGTCTAGACGATGAAAGATGAGAAGTGATGCAACTAGGTATGCAAATCGCGGGGTCATTGTCCGCCATGTTTGATCAGCATCACTTGCTGCGCCCGCGCCTTATTGGTCCGCGCACTCCGCGCTCAATCGATTCGTACTGCCCCGGCGCAGATAAGGTCAATGTCGATACGCCTTTCATCTGCTACCGATTTTCGATCTAGAATAAATCTATTTTTGTATTTCTCGTTAGTATTTTATTTTTTTAGCAAGACGTTTTCTGAGATTGATGAATTAGTGATGTCATTATTTCTGAGACCAGGTTTTTGATTGATCTTTTTATAATCGTCTATCATTTATTTCTCATGTAATAAAACAGTTTTTTTATCGTTAATTAATTATGGTTATTTTCAAACTTTTAAAATATTGAATCTTTAACGGTCGCGTCGCAGCCTGCTTTACTAATAATATACTAATTTTTTTTGCTATGGGTTACATACATTAATAAAATAATAAATAAAATCATATTTCTGTATATAAACTGCTAAAAAGTACAAAAAAGGGTATGGGATTTAGTCCAGAAAGTATACTGTGTCTGTGGAGGATAGTGCATCGAATGATAAAATCTCACAACAATATCAGCGATCCGCGGATAAAAGTAATAAACACTATGGAATGATAAATATTTCTGAAATTTAACATACAACGCCATCTAGTTCCAAACTAAGCAAAACTTGTATTATGGTTTCTAGACAACTGATATAAATTATGTATTTATATTTTTTTTAAATACTTACATGTTTGTTGTACAATGTTTTTAAATACACACCGATACAAATATTTACATATCGTTCTAACATTTGGTTTGACTGAATTTTTGAATTGAATATTTCCTTTCTAATATCTATCATTTTATTTATAATGTTATCTGTATGAAACATTTAAAAGTAGAATGTCTATCAAACGGATAAATGTCTACTATTTAAACGGTGATGGGCGTTACATTATATCATTATTATCTGTGATAGCATCGACGAATGAGCACACCACGCGTATGCGCAAGCGCCGTCCGCTAGTCAAAAGCAACTCGTGCTACTAAACTTTCTCATTATTAACAACGAATACACATTACATAACCATTTTTTCCGTTGCTAATAATTCTTTTTTTTTTCAGGTAAGTTTCATCTTTAATCCAACGAGGTTTGTAGTATCACTGTAAAACCTAAAACCTAAAACCTATCTACAAAAAATATTGTTCGTTAGCAGATTGTTATTAATTAGCGTTTTATCGATTATTCGTAAAGTATTTCTTTTCTGAAATCAATGGTTCCTGTGTATCGGAAGCTTAAATACTCACTAGTTCTTGTAAAGACTGGTTGATCTACTAAACACATGAAGTCCCAATTAAAATTAAATACTTTCTTTATTCTTATCTGTTAATGACCAAATTTATCAAAAAGAGTATTCTAAAGTCAGGCAACCGGTATTAAAAGAAACCTATAAAAAACCAATTACAAAATACGACATTGTGACGACTCTGGATAAAATTCCTTCGAGCCTGTGGGAGTGCCACCCTTTGGTATGCATGGGCCGGCTCGACCAGAGTGATGATACCACGGCTTCACAGAAAATCGGTGTGAAACTATGCTGGCGCTGTTTTTTACCGAGTGAGTGAAGACACCGCCCATACCCTCCCTCCACCCATCCTCTTCCCAATCCCCCAAAGTGTCCGCAACGCACTTGTGCCGCCTCTGGTGTTGCGGGTGTCCATCGGCGGCGCTAGTCCTTTACCATATAGCGATACGTCTGCTCGCTTGTCGTCTATTTCATAAAAAAAATATTTATGATATAAAGCTTGACGGTAAGGATAATACACATCAGTTTCGACATTTCCAGGAAGGAATCAATAATACGTTTGAATAGATATTTATATTCAAAAATAGCTTTCCAAGGCTATTGTCATATGGATTAACATATTTTATATCGCAGATACGCGTTGGACAGCATAAGAACAATGTTTCAAGATGGCGTCTGGCGAGGTGGTACATATTTTGGTTTTTACTTTTTGATATATTGTCTTTGACATGCTGGACTTTACTATATAAGGAAGGTTACTAACTGACTAAAATACCCAGAGACCAACGCACATCCTAAACCGCTGAACCTAGAATCTTGAAATTTTGCATGTAGGGTCTTGATATAACCTAAGTGAGTAAGAAAGGAATTTTAGAAATGCTAAGGGGGTAAAATAGGCGAAACAACTAATTCTGCGCGAGCGAAGCCTCGAGCAAAAGCTAGTCTCTCATAAATTTTCAGACAGAATTTTATTAAAATGTGCGTAATATTGTTTATGGATGAACTTTTAAACCTTTCCTTGAATAAGGAAACTGCATTAAGTGTATCGGATCGAGAGCTTTGGATGCTTAGTTATGGAATCTGGTTATTTCGTAGGATTACTTTTTTTATGGAGTAGGGGGCAAACGAGCAGACGTATTGCCTGATGGTAGGCGATTACCGCCGCCCGTGGACACCCGTAACACCAGAGGGAGGGGGTTGAGTGGAAGGGTTGGATTATGGGCCTCTGGTATCCTCACTCACTCGGTGAAACACTGCGCAGGCGCTGTTTCACACCGGTTTTCTGTGAGGCCGTGGTATCATTCCGGTCGAGCCCAACGGTTACTTAGAAGAGAATGAGAAATTAACCACGTAATTTATTCATGTAGTAAGTGAGTAAGCCGACTAAGGGACCAAACTGCAAGATAATAGTACTCTATAAAAAAAACTAGAAAGAAACTTCTTAACTTCTTCCTAAGAGAGGTCTTTAAACAACACTGAGCTATTAAAAGCTGTTAAATTATTATGAAGAACTTGACCTTGTTTATAAACATACCATAGCAGACTTAAAATTCCTTTAAAATGATGTATATTAGTTAAATGAAACATAATTGTCAGTTTTCTTGTAGATCAACCTTCGTGGAAGAACCATTTGCATATTACTTGATGAACTGTTGTAGCCTTTTTCTCAAGTTTTAATATAATACCACGATGTTTTATATATATTTAGGTGTTTTTATGAAATCAATCAAGTTTTATTGATTGGTCATCTCGTCACGTCATCTTCAAATTTAGTTTTGATATATTATTAGAAATTTAAAATGGTAATGAACATGTGGTAACTATTATCTATAATTTAGTTGTTTTAATTATCTGTCAGATAGATACTAAAGCATAAAAAATCTGTACTGAATGTTGGTACCATAAACAAATGATTGTTTAGAAAATATAAGTAAGTTAACGATTAAAAAAGTACCTTGTTCCAAATTCATATGAATTATTAAATTTGAGTTTCATCAAATAGAACAACAATTTTTTATTAAATATTTTTGAGACTTTACGTGTGGTCCTAAAATTCGTTTTTCGGAATATTCTATTATATTATTTATTGTAGTTTTATATGTTACGTTATATTAAAGTGTAACATTTAAGGAAGTGAACTACTAATTGGGATTGGGTATAATACATATAAAATAGATTGTTTAACTGACATAGAATGTTTTACTTTTATTTAAAACAGACCCGTAGTTTAACAATATCTGTAAACTTTTGTGATTAAAACCGATACAGGTTTACACACAGAAACTTTTGGAGGTTAAATTTATTTGAATAAGAGCAGTGTTCACAAGATTTGTACAGTCACATAGTAGATTCGGATTGTAGTCTATGGGTGGTATGATAATTTCCTCTCTGCCTCCATGGCGTATCCACACGTCTTAAATCACGGCCTCGTTCCCAACATTTCCTGGGCCATAAAGAGCTTGGCACAATATCTTTACCGACGTGCAGCATCAATAAATTTCTTATTACTTCTCTATACATATGTATGTATAAGACCGCTAAGCTCCACTGCATATTTGAATCTGTAATAAGTAAGCACGGTAGTATATCACCTATTTCTATCAGCTTTCATGTATATGGTTGGAAATATTTCGATCTTTATGTTCATATTGTTTAACATACTTTTGCTCGCGATTCCACCCCGTATATGTTGGTTATCGTGTTAAAGATGAGCCTACTTCCTCAGGTATCAAAGTATTTCCATGGAAAATTTAATTTAAAACAGTGCAGCAGTTTAAACGTGGGTTAGTCTCGAACCCCAAAAGGGGGTTGATTTCTAAAGATATATTATAGTACACCTCCACACAACATATAGAGCAGACACTTTAAATTTCAACTCTCTTATTTAAAAACATAGGACTTTCATACAAACTTCCAACCCCTTTTTTACCCCCCTGAGGGTTGGAGTTTCGTGAAATCCGTTCTAAACGAATGTCTACACTCTATAAGGAACATATCTAATTTCAAGTTTGTAGGTATTATAGTTTCTGAAATATCGTGATTAATCAGTGAGTGGCATTTCGATTTTATTTATATATTTAAGATAAAGCCTACTGTTAAGAACTAACGACGTAGTAAAACTCTTTAGTTGCTACGTAATATAATTCTAACTACTCTCTCCGACCCACATCCATAACCACCCAACCCTCTATGAAATCAAAAACCCTCTTTTGAAAGCCTTCTAAGCTTATAGTTTCAAACACTTATCTCATTCACTTAAAGTATGAACGATATAACGTAAGTTTATAATATATGATAAACCCTGAAGCGACAAGTCATTATTTTACTGTTAGTAATATCAAACCATAGAGAAAAAATGGCGCAATATGACCGCTATTGTCATTTATCATAAGTTATTGATATAATCTTAGTATAAATCACTTTTGTTACAAAAAAATTAAGATTAATACTCACATCTGGTCAGCTTTTTTATTTTAAAAATAAGTTGTTTGTTTATGGTCAACACTAAAGTAAATTAGCAGTGAAATGAGATTTACCTTATAAACTGTTTGCGCCATCTGCGACATATTTTTAGATTAATTGAATAATTCAGGAAAAGTTGAAGCATGGGATTGTCATATGATTTCAATAGTTTAGAAACTGGGCACATTTTAAGTTATCTGTCATTAGAGTTTTTTTTTTTATATTTATGCTGTCAAAATGACTCTGCCCTACCTGATGGAAAGCATGAGCAGAATCCAAGAGTGGTGGTCACCATCCTCAATGCGAAAAAGAACAATGCAGCATGGTGACCCACACTATGGCGGCCTGGGGAGAAGGGGGATGGTGAGGGGGATAAGGGGCGTTGGGTTGGGGTAAGGGCCTCCGGTATCCTCACTCACTCGATGAAACACAGCGTAAGCGCTGTTTCACACCAGTTTTCTGTGAGGCCGTGGTATCACTCCGGTCGAGCCGACCCATTCATGCCGAAGCGTGGCTCTCCCACGGTGAATAGATTTGAGTAGATGACATGACAGGGGTTTTCTTCTGCTTTATGCAAGTAAGCGAGTAAGTGGGATGTTAAAATGAATAAGAAGAGGACAATGTGAGGCTAATATTTCGAATACAAAAGCTGACATTGCTCGAGCATCTCTAAGAAGCCGAGATCGCGTATGTTAGTTCTATTATTAGAGGTACAGTTAAAATATGGACATCGACTTGCTCTTTAGTTATTATTTTAAATAACTGGATGCCCGGTTAAAAATTGATGTTCTCCTAGCAGATTACGGCCACGGCGGCTAGTCTCAACGCGACCAACCAACACACCACAGGGCACTTTCTGTTCCCTCACATTCATAATCCGATAGGACAGTTAACCGACACGATCGGGATGAGATCAGACACAAGGCCGACATCTTTATGTGCTCTCCGAGGCACGGGGGTTTAGACACCAATTTACAAACTCTGGGCTATTATTAAGTAATTCCATAATCAGAAAAAACTAAATAATACATTTTACATACATACAGGATTCGAACTCGAGACCTCTTGATCGGCAGTCGCATAAGTCAGCCGCTAGACCAACGATGCAGTTTTAAAATTATTAGATTTGTGAAGCGTGTGCACTTGCCTAGTGCTAACTGTAACTTTCATCTTTCAGCTCAAGTCCTATTTTTATTACTCAATAAATTTCTCAAGATCAATCTTTCCATTCGATTATGATAAACCAATCCGACCATTATTATAACCAACAACGTTTTGAACGCAAAAAGAAAAGTGAACCAGTGGTTAGCCGGTCGAGGAGCCCTGGGGCGGTGGCGCGAGGCCAATCGAGAGAACTAAAGCCTCCGGGGCTCCCATGCGATCACTGCATGTTTCCCACCGCACCGTAAATACCGGGATCATAGATACCGTTGAAATCATATTATGTATTTGCGAAATTAGATATGTATTATCACCATAATTTTCACTGACGCTTCGTCTTCGAATAAACCTGCAAGCATTATTTGTCTTTATCAACCACTCGTGTTACTAAAATTTGTTAAAGTTTGCCCATTCATTGATGGTTGTTAAACACCGTTGTATTCGAAGACACTTTTTGTTTTTGTCTTATAAAGGACCACGGTTAAGCAATTCTACCGTCGCAATTAATTATCTACTCGGCAATGAAAACAACCGCTATAAACTGTTCCTCGTTACTAACAGCTTTAACTTATAATCCATAATATATTGCCCAAGGTTGTATTTATTTCTGTAATCTCAATGAACTAATATTACCAGTTTCAGAGCACCGTAGCTGCGAGAAACAAACGCAGCTTTCGCTCTGCGCCTCTTTACTTACAAATGTCTCTATTACAGTACATTATACAATCAGTTTGATGCTGCTTTCTAACAAAATCGCAAGCGACATGTTATTCTCACATACATAATGAGATTGCACAATTATTCAGTGAAATAGTTCGGATAAATTCAAGAGACGTTCGTCCAGAACGTTTATATAGTTTAACCGTGCCTTTCTTTCGCAACTGGGTGACACCGGTTGCTCAATCATAATTTATTTGCAAGTTTTGGGATATGGTGTAAGCTGCCAACAGCAGTTGCGAAAGTATATTTATTTTAAAAACATGAGTGCAATTAAACACATTAACAACGCGTTGTTTATAAATATTATTCGTTGTCGATATTTGCAATCTGTGTTTTGAAATCGTCTATATCAAATAGCGTCAAACAATTCTTAGCAGATTCAAAACATGCTATCGCTGTAGTTCAAAACTTGTGTCTGAGAACGACTTTACAATTTGCATATAATAGTTGAACGGCGCGACCACGATTCAGATTTGGAGCACAGATCTGTTTGTTGGTCGTGCGCTTCTCTCAGCTTCATACCAGAGACGTTTCAATTCCAACCTCATTGTACTCAACAGTGCTCACTGAGTAAATCAAATATTTGTACACAAGCTTCTACGATCAGTAGCTCGAGCAAGCTCCACAAATGACACCGAGACGTCAAGAAAAACTTATTAAAGTTTATTGACTTTAAACCTCATTATAAACAAAGTCTGTATGAGTCACTATAGCAAAGCTAATGGCGAAATCTAATCGCCGTTATCACCATGACGTACGGTTTAACTTCCCGTGTCAAACCAGTTATGACAGCAGTACTCGTATACGTAATGTATTCTTAAAGCTGTAACTACTGGCTGGTGAGGTATTCAAGTTGTTGCGCCGTTTAGCACGGTGACCCGACCCCGGGCGTGCTTGCCAGAACAATCTCATTGATTCGATATAAGATTAACCGGCGTCCGTGAACGTTTCCATTTTGAATCAGCGGTGATGCTCGCTTGAACTAGCACCCGGATGTCATGTTAGATTTACATTTCGTTGTCTTGTTGCCGCTTTCAGTACCGGTCGTGCATCACTGGTACACATTTA
Source organism: Hyphantria cunea (assembly GCA_003709505.1). Taxonomy (NCBI): domain Eukaryota; kingdom Metazoa; phylum Arthropoda; class Insecta; order Lepidoptera; family Erebidae; genus Hyphantria; species Hyphantria cunea. Next base: position 816,629 of record PKRV01000493.1, read on the forward strand.
TGAGCGAGTACATGATTGACGCCGGTGCGAGGTTCGATGTAGACACAATTGTTTCGTTCCCGACATCAGATTCTCGATAAAAAAATATAGAATTCGATAATCGCAAAAAGTGTTACAGCGTTCGGGTGGCGTGTTTCCCGCGAATCAGTATGCATGGAGCGCACCAGTCCACATGTCTTGTTTACAATCCGGGTGTCGCACGTAGCGATCGTGAAGGAACAATTATGTTGCTAAACCGTGGACTATTGTATTCGCGGTCTGTGCGACCGTTAGCCGCGACCTTGAGTGTGATACGTTGAACTCTGCGCTCTGAGCCTCACCGGCTTTGAGGTATTAATCGTTGCGTTTCAAAAAAAAGAGAAAAACTGCTCTTGAAAGTGAAGTCGCAGATACGAGACGTTCGTTACTGAGCGTGCATTCGGTCGAAGCGCCCGAGGCCAATCATGCCTCGGTATAATAAAGGGTTGTACGCGTCCTTTCGGCCAGGCCTTTAGATTTATGGCCGCAGCAAGCGAGCCGCCGCCTGCGACGCCCGCGCAATACGTTTGTCACCCCACTATCACGATCGAATGCTCGCATCCTCTATTGACTACAGTAATTGCCAACATGTGCTCAATACCTGAGCTCTACAATACTCCGTTTCGACCAGTATAACGCAACACACTATTAAAAACTAAAAGAATGGTTCTATACATTAATCTACCTAACTGCAAGATGACGTGGCCACGCCCATATTAATATTTATGTTGATCGAAGTAGTTGATATCATCAATGGTTAAGAGTTTTATTTTTCCTCGTAATATCATTTATGGAACAATCACGGTGTATACCATATATATATGTACTTCTTTTTGGGATTCTGATGCATGGAAGCCATTAAATACCTTGGTTTAGTTGCCAATAGTATTTTTTTTATGTTATAAGTGGCAAACGAACAGACGTATCGCCTGATGGTAAGCGATTACCGCTGCCCATGGACACCCGTAACACCAGAGGAGTCACAAGTGTGTTGCTGGCCTTTGGGGGATGGAAAGGGGGATTGGGGTAGGGGCCTCCGGTATCCTCACTCACTCGATGAAACACAGCGTAAGCGCTGTTTCACACAGGTTTTCTGTGAGTACGGTCGAGCCGGCTCATTCATGCCGAAGCGTGGCTCTCCCACGGTAAAAAAAATATCTGATGATTTAGAAGAAAAAAGTTATACTTTATTATATCACAGCGCTTAATTCGCTCAGCGTCTGATTTTTTTAACTTAATACCTTTTCGCTGTTAATTTCCATAATTTAGATAGATTATATCAGAACAAAAACAACTTTGCATTTCTTATATCAAATAAATCCTGGGAATGATTTAAAGGGTGTTCATTACATTAGCACATCTGTTGATGTTATCTGCGATCTAGCGCCTGGATTCTGACCATTGCATTTCAGGCCTCGACGCGATTCTTGCGAGCCGTTAAATGATGTGATTGGTATCACTGCTTCATTTATGTAGAACAGTGGTCTTCTCTGTCCGTGGTTCTCAATTACAGAGCTTAAGGTTTGTGTATTAATCAGTTTGTTTTTATACAAATTAGTATGATTTATGTTAACCTGTGAAGCTCAAAGCGTGAAGGCGCACTAAGAAAAATATGAATTAAATAATATTTATTTAATTCATATTTTTGCTCCTAATGGGCCATGTTTATATTCGGTTTATTCTTTTTCTACCAAAACATGCGTTCAGTGTACATGTTCTTTCTTTACTGAGAGAGTTTGAGTTAGTGTTTGTCTCTATGGTGATTCCTTCCCGAGAACCCATATTTATCCATAGCTGTGCCTATTTAATGTAAATAACATATAGTTCACATCGTACACTTACGATATAACTGCAAAGCTAAACCTTAAACTTCTATCATCTTGACATTATACAAGCTTTTACATGTCAAAAGCGGCCGTGACAAAATTGCACTTCGGGCAAAATTTCCGCCCGATCTCACCGAGACGTGTGCGTCTGCGCACATGGTGGGGGCTCGTCGGAGAGGAGAGGGGTGAAGGGAATGCACGTGTGTGCAGTAACTCGATCCTGCTGTATAGATAATTCTATATTGTGCCACACAATAGTGTATGGACATAAGGGGAAGATGAATAGATGTAGATTGATGCGATATGATGGCAATTTTATTGAGGTAGAATTTTGTGGAGGAGTAACTCACCTTTAACATACATTTATTTTTCTTTCTCTTATATAAGTATGTATTATGGTATTTATCAGTTGTCCTTTGATACGCTCCCATAAGTATATTATATTTTTTTTATTTGTTGATCCTGTACTCCTTAATCTTCCATAATTGTAGTATTGACTTTTGTTTTAATTATGATCAGTTTACTGTCTAATAAATAATATTGTTTTTTCGGTACCTGTAATTGTCTGTCTTAACTTATATTTTATTTAATATTAGCATGTATTGAATAGTATAAGTATTATGTAAAAAAACTATGCATTATGACTTCATATCTCGTTGATAAAACTTTTCTGTTTGGTATCTGAAATTTTCGGAGCTTTTAATATTGCTCTTAAAATGTATAATATGAAGATTTCGATGTCTTGAGTTTTTTTTCGCAATGCATGTGAACTAAGTAAAGCTAAAATAGTAACGATATATCTTGAACGCAACGTACCAATCTACCCTTACTTATTCACTTATCAAACAGCAATGATCATGGTACATTATCCTAATAACCATCGATTTGAAGTTCATAAGGCACAATGGCGTCACCTTGACGGTGTCAGCAACAACGTGTGTTCATCTGTTGATCAGCGGATGTTGGGCTGCGGGTGCGCATAGATTATGACACAGATGTGTTACATACAATATATTCCATATTTTAAATGAAAGTTTTATCAAAAATTTCTGGTTTTATGATAAATATTGAAAACGATGTTTGACCTTTGCTATTGTTAAGAGGGACATCATTTGTTCCAATTCCGTTCAGAACAAAACTTTTTTCTAAGAAGGGTGTAATTTATCTAGATATGTTAATAATTATGTATATATATATATATATATATATATATATATATATATATATATATATATATATATATATATATATATATATATATATATATATATATATATATATATATATGGTTATACAAAATATAGGCTACTAAACTTCGAACATTTGGTTCTCTAGAATTTATTCTCGTAGTTCATATCTTTTGTGCTATAGATTCTACTTGATAGTAATAAATTACGTTTAAAGACCACGAGAAAAGAAAAAAATATTAGAATGTTAGTAAAATCTATAAATAAAAATTAAAATATCCCTAAATTGTACATTCCACTCTAAAAATCTTAGATTAAAAATGTTATTACATATGTTATTACATATATTCACTTCATTTGAATTTAATAAATATTATTTTAATATGTCATATGACATAAATACCTCTTCAGTTAGTAGTACTTTGTTCAATTTGTGATAAGTTTATAACGTTATAAATTAATATATTTTATATTATGTTATAAATGTAAACCATTTAGAAATTAAAAAAAAAAAATTTCGCTACGTACGTACTGCTGCGTTGTGTATGGTACCACAATATGGAATAAGTTATTTATAACATAAATCCAAACGTTACTATTATTCGGAAAAAAAACGGCAACAACGTTCGCTTTACCTCAAAGTTGATAGCAATTAAAAATTTTACGATTAATTTATTTTCAACTATCCACTTTTAATTACAACTGTAGAATAACTAACTACGTAAAGGCTCAATTTAAACTTTGTCCGGATGTTTAAAGGTTGCCCTTCAACTGTGGAACATCCTAATAAGTGATTATCCTTGCTCTTGACATGTTCTTCCTTAATTAACGGTTCGATAATACAAATTTTTCTTCCCTTCCTGGTACAAAATTTTGAATTTAAAATCAGATTTTCTTAACTTAATTACTTCAATTACAATAAGATTTATAACGATATATTTTAATTACAGTTTTAAAGTAGTTTTACTTGTTATCTGTAACACTTTACTCATATAAAAGTATTGACGAACGGTATTTATTATGGTAAGAAAGCGGTCCTACTCAATAGTATAAACTACTCTATGAAAGTTGTGAGCGCAAGCTGCGCGCGCGCTTCACACACACAGGTGTACGTCACGGTGAAGCGATGTTAGTACGCGAGTGTGCGTGCGCGTGGGAACGGGCGCGGCGGACGCGTGCGCAGATTGTGACATGCGCGTATTGTGCATTATTTAAACAAATCAACATTTTTTACCTTATGACTTGATCCGTTTTACCTTTGTTGGCCTGAGGATGTTTTTGTTTAGAGCGTTTTATGTTAAACTGATTACTGCTGGCATGATTTCCTATAACTAAATAGCAAGCAAAACCGTCAAATTACAATTTTGAACTGTTACGAAGCCAAGATTAAGAAATATGTATCAATCTTAACAGTTTTCTATTATACCAAAGTATAATTCAGATGAGTAAGGAAGCTATATCACAGTTAAACTAAAACTTGGAAAGTTTTTGTAGCAAAACTCAACAAGGATATCACGAAACCTTGTAATTTTTTTTATAAATTCAGTTTTATAATTTTGTGTGAGATGTAGCGATATGTTTAAATCTTCATTAGATCTGTAGTGATAAAGATATTACAGCTCCACGGCCAAAATTACAATCTCTAGTCAGCTTCCATACTATACTATTGTGTAACATATCTATTTGTCTATGCCCTGGTCAGACGATCATAGATTAAATATGACTTGCACGATCGCGCTGATTATTTCACGATGGAGATGCTGTACCAAACCAGTTATGTTAAGAGACTCGACTTGGACTATTTTTGTGATTTAGTAACATGGTACTTGATAGAGTTGCCAAAAAAACAGTGATAGATTTTTTAACACTGGATTTACTAATAGTTTGTTGACATCTAAGGATTAAAATTTTGACATTTGGAATATGTATTTCTGTTATTGTATTGTACAATGGAAATTTAAGGTGAAAAAGAAATGCTACCGCCATTTTTAAGGTAGAATAAATTATATTCTTGATTAAAATTCAGATAACGGGTCTAACTTCCGTTTACACAAAGATTCCAAAATACTCTCTTTAGAAAATCGTTACTTAGAAATTAATTATATAATCACTGATCGTTTTTAAATGGGATTTGCTGTTTTAAGTATTTCAAGGTATAAAACATTAAAATTTTCGACTATTAGCATCAACTGGACTCATTTCTTTACGTTCATGGTTTCACAACATCCACCTAAACATATAAATATCACACAAGTCGCGAAAGTATAAAAATCTTAATTCGAACCTCGATCTCTCGAAACACGTGCAAAAGATCAATTATCAATATATTTTATGTTATTCGCTGTAAAAACTTGGGTTTCTAAAAATATTTTGTATAAAATCGTTTTCGACATCGCACTCGGACAAATCACCATTTGGAGTCATTTGCCGAATGTCGGTGAGGTCACGATTTTGCAACTAATGCCAAATTTTGGTTATTATTGCTTCGGCTTACCTTTTGTGGGGATTTGACCACCTGACATGAATTGGAAATCATTTAGGCCCTTATGATTTTTTTAAATGAGCGGTAATGATAAAAAAGAATGAGGTTCTCAATACGACCTTTTCTTGTGTTTGTTACATCATAATTTTCATGATTCTTGGACAGCTCACATTTTAATTTGGTTCAGTTTTTTTTATTTCTATATAGGTATATTGAACGTTTTTTTACCAATATTGTTCTTGAAATTAACTGTATCGGTCTGTCTTTGAATGTGTTACTTTAGGGGGTAGTCTCATACATTAAAAAAACTATTAAAATTTGAATGATGGCTGATCAAGAGTGGACCTCAAGGAAGCTTTTTCTTTCTAGCCTTAACTGTCTTTGCAATGCTTTTTCATTCAGAAATAAGTTTTGAGTTGAGTGATATAAGTTCAAAATCGAAAAGTTGTCCATATCAGACTACCACTGGTATAAAAAGTTTAAGATTTTACAAAATAAAACAAGCACTATCGTATGATACAAGGTACTTCACTTAAATCTCGAGTGTGGTTTTACCTGAGGGTTCCTGAGACACATTCATTGCGAGCCCTATTGTCCTCGATGCGCTTGCACATGAACCTTGAATATTATTTCTATTTGTTCATATTTCATTCTGCCGTGTACGTTCTATAAGTTCAATTCGTTGTGGATTTATGTACAGACGCTGTTTTGTGACACTAAGTTTTGCTTTTTTTTTACCATTCAATTCTGTGTACCAATAACCTATTGATGTAATAATCATAAAGAGTTTATTATGTAGTTTCTGTAAAATCCTAATTAGAATAATGTTTTTTGAAGAAATTTGGAAAATAAAATCCTTTTTCATTGAGAAGGGCAACTTACTCATATCATGTAACGTTTGCTCGGAACATCAAATTGACTTTAAACTCAAGTTGGAATTTACACAAATCAAAATTTCTCGGAAATCAAAGTGACGATAATTAAATATATAATTAAGACTATGTCGTGAACGTTTACGAAGACACTACAAATTAACAGCTAACTTCATTTGAAGTTTAAAAATATTTTTGTTCTTTAGGGTCTACAAAAGCCCTAATTAGTTTCCATGTAAAATATTTAAATTAGTAATATAAATAGAACTAGTTAAGATGTATAACTACTCCGAAAGTATTTCTTTTTATCTCAAGATAAGCGGATATTAATAATGGAATCTCCACTAAATTTAAAGAAAATATAAACTTTTTAAGCAAATTAATGAATTAATGTGAATATACCATTATGAACGCAGTCACAACCAGTTTAAAGTAATTAAGTGCGGTATTTAAGAGATTAATATTGATAGTTATTTATGCATGAATGTTACTAAAAAAAGACACCCATATTTCATCAACAATATTGTGCTCATCTTATAGTTCTGAGTGTATATATAAATCTTTAAACAAGAAAAACTTGAAGAATTCCAGTGCGTAGAGGTTACCTATTACTTCTAAGTACGGGAGCCCCCCTCCCGCTACCGTAGCCACGCCTCTCAGCAAATTGCGTCGGTCGCTGCGCAAGCGCCGCTCTCTCGCCCAATCACGTACTAACATAGATCTGAATTTAACCGATCTAGATGTCTGAACCGTGTCTAAGTTTATATGGAAGCTTCATCCACCTTTATAAATTTTATATTACATTGTTTATGAAACAAAAAATGTATTTTTTCATATTCAGTCATTTGTTTATGAACGTATTTGTATATGTATTTAGCTCCCCTCTATTTCTTAATACTATTTTATAAACTATATTTTATTTTCAATTTATGAACATTTTGCTATGAAAATTGGAATATTTTACGATGAGACTCTCATTTCATACAAAGATACCGGTTACTGCTTACCCTAAACCGATCGTGTATTTTGTGACAACTTATTATAATTGAAACTTCTCCGATCAACTAGAGGTGTAAAACATTTTTCCAATACACACTTACGTAACTCCCTATTGCGATAAAACATTCATGTATCGTCATTTGTTATGACTAGGAACATTTTATTTATAACTTACCATTGTAAAATAATTTTGTCTAATGTCTCATGGAAGCACCTCTTGAATGATGTCATTACTGCTTGCTACATTCCTAAGACTAAGAGGTCTTCAATAAATTTGAAGTAACTAAATTCTTGAATCGAGACTTTAAAATCATTACGTCAGAATCTATGGTTACTATGATTCTATGATACTAATAGAATGTCGCCTACGTAGCAGTTTCGTCTTACTTACGCCAACACTGAATATCAAAAACATAAACATGTGCAAAAAATTATTTTATTTACACCACTTCGCGTACTATCTGTCTTGCTGTCCTGTTCCGAAGAAGGCGGCTATCAACTGGCAGTTTTAAAAGAATTGTATCCAGCTTAATATCTTTAATCGTAGCTTTTTTTCTGAAAATACCTTAATCTCAATTCTAGTCTAAAATGACATTCTAAAATATCAAACAAAGCTGAAGAGATAGAATTTTACAATATTTATTACTACACTATAGCCTTATCGTAGGACCTATCTATTTTAAGTCGTAGGCCATAAAGCTAGCTTTATAAAGGGTTCAAAAACCTTTACCTTATTACGTCAATTACTGGGGTCGTGTAGGCCCTTATCGCCTATGTCTGGCACTATCGGAAAGATTTACAGGGGCTGGAAGTCGAAACCCGGAGATACAATCCCTAAGTCATTGTTGACTTATCTCTAATTGTTTCTTGCTAATTAGGCATTCGCATTTTGTTAACATTTACGCAGCTAATACACGTTGTATAAAACGGCTTTAACCAATTTAGACTAACTTTTTTGGTGTGCTGGCGTCACCGCATTTTATTATCAGATAAAAAAAATATCTAGCATATGTACACAGACACATGCTAAAAATTCACATTTGACATCTGCCATGTGCCAAAAATTTATATATATAGCAATATATATAATACACAGATAACACAAACACATCTTATAACGACTTAATCGCTACTTGTTAGGTAACAAGTATTTGCAACGAACTGATAATCCTCTTCTATAAGATACTAGATTTAATTTCTTGACAGGTGTCAGGAAAACAGTTCAGGAATATATCTCATTTAAAACCTCATCTTAGTTGATTTTGGCATCAAAAACTTACAAAAAGTGATTGTTTTTATATATGAGTGGTCGTATAGCACGTCTTCTGTACAACAGAATGCTATTATTAGCCGCCACGCACATTTTGCATAATCTCTTAAATTCCAAAACAAACAGAACCAAAACACTATTTGCATACAAAGCTTAAAGTAAAGAGAAGTATTTATTGTACAAGCGAGATGTAAAGTTTTAGTGCGCGCGAGCCAGATGAGTTAAGGCACTGCGCCTGCTAGCTACTGTATATTTTATGATATTCCATTTATGTTTCCATTTGTGGTTTACTGAAGAGAATAAGTACTAAGTCAGTTTTTTATTCATTATATTAAGTATGTACAATGTTAATTAAGTACGGTAATGGCGATGCTTTTATAACTGCACGGTACTTTTTTGTATAGTACCGCGTATGTAACTGCGCATGACCATACCTGCGGGGTATCTAATGATGACAGGAACTGGTCCGCATGTACGTAACTCTTGAGAGGAAAAACGTAATAAACTCGTGGAAAACACTTTTTCTGGATAGACGAGGTCGTTACCGTTACTCTACAAATTCTCTACAAATTAGTCTGATTGCGTGTCTGTGAAGGAAGTCTGTGACAATTTGTGTTATGCCCTAATAAGGACTGCTTGTGTTAAGATCTAAGGCCGTCCGATACTTTCGTTTGTTATTGGTTTGTATTTTTAGGGATAAAATTTAACTCACTTTTTTTGTTATTCTACGTTTGGAAAGGGTAACTTTGAGAAACGTTGAAGTAAAATCTTGGATTTCGTTCTTTTGGCATTACATTTTTTCCTGATGAAAGTTAAATTGATTTTTAAAACTACCTTCGTGTTATATCTTTAAGTACAGTATAGGTCGTGAAAATATTGCCATTCTTTGGTAAAATCTTGAATACAATTTAATCGCAAAACATGTTTCACTATAAATAAATAATAAATAAATATTTCGGACATCTAACACACAACGCCATCTAGTCCCAAACTAAGCAGAGCTTGTATTATGGGTAATAGAGAACTGATATGAATACATAAATACATTTTTTTTGTAAATACATATATTAAACATAGAAAACACCCAAACTCCGAAACAAATATTTGCAGATCATACAAACATTTGGTCCGACCCAGGATTCGAACCCAAGACCTCATGGACAGCAGTCGCGTATGCTACCACTGCGCCACCGAGGCAGTCAAATATATATATAATATAACTAATTCAATTAAGTGCTTCTCTAACCCTATATCTTATGTTGAATCAAGAGCACAAGAGGCTCAATAATATCACGCCTTATATCTTAATCTAATTACCAAAACACCTTCAAGTTTCGACACTGTTGCGTTAAACGATAGAGCGTCAAGATACACCCTTTGGGCTTGAGCACAGCGAGCACGCAGCCGTCAGCGCAGGCGCATCAGATAACCGCGACATGCCGTGCGCGCGCTTCCAAGAAACAGACGCGACGGAATACTTGTCACTTGACGTCCATGTTTGTTAATCATATTATACATTCATTGATACATACTGATGCTAATTATGGTGTGTGCAACGATTCTAGTTACTGTTACATTTGGTACAACATTATTTTTGGTATTTTTTAGACGTTCTCAAAAGAATAAGGCCACATGTAGCTTTTTATTAGTCCTTGGGAACACGAATAAAGCGCCACCACTACTAAATCCAAGTAGGAATTTTTTACTTCAGAATTAGAGCTGTACAATCAGTTTGACAAATTTAATGTTGTGTTTCTGATTGTGGGAGTTGTCGATATTTTGTAGACAGCTAGACCAATGAAATACCTATAATAACTTTGGTGTAACAAGCGAATATATACAGAGGAAATAAGAATAATCAAGTAACAGAGTGATATAAAGCACGGCTAATGGCTAGATAGTCGAAAAAAACCTAGTTTATGAATCTTTGATGCTCCTAGTCATCACAAATTTTCTAAGGATTTCCTTAATACGCTATACCTCATTTTGTACCTTAAATTCACAGCATAAAATGTTGCAACTTTCTTAAAGTTCGTAGTTCTAGAGTATCGAATAACCAGCTAGCGGTTAACACGCAACACTATTTTATTTATTGCGGGCACCGCGCCCGACACGAGATCTCCTGTCTCCAACTATAAATTATAGTCACACTGATACACGGCCAGTCTCCGTGCACCGGGTTTTCCATCTACAATGTGTTTTGGCACTGAAAATTAACTTAGGAATAGTAAGCTCATGAATAATTCATAGATACGAACGATTCTCTGAAATGAAATTACATATTTAGATAACTGATCATATAACATTTAAATATACGGTTGAGGAAATCAAAGCTCCAATAACAATCACAGTTGAACAAAACTTAGATAGAAGAGGAACGATATCAAAGATTAAGATGAGATAAATAGAAGTTAGATACTTTCAAATCCAAAAAGAAAAAATTATAAAACCATCCCATAGCACTAACAATAAGTATCTATACTAAACATAAAAAACATGTTTATCAAATATCTCGATCAAAAATAGCCTCTTAATTTACTAAATTTACACGATTCGGCATGCATGGGCCGGCTCGACCGGAGTGATACCATGGCCTCACACAGAACCGGTGTGAAACAGCGCCTGCGCTGTGTTTCTCCGAGTGAGTGAGGTACCGAAGGACAATACCAAATCTTCTCCCAACCCCAAAGGCCGGCAACGCACTTGTGACGCCTCTGGTGTTGCTTACCATCAGGCAATATGCTCGTATGCCCCTATTAAATAAAAAAAATCAGCAAACAGTAAAAGACGAGCTGAAAGTTAATCACCGGCAAGTTTTTCAAACTGCTTTAATTAGATCAATGATAATAATGAGTTATTGTTCGCCCTATAATGAAGATTTACCTCCTAGTCTTGTTACAACCAAGCCCTATATTCGCGATGGGTTATAATTTTCAGAGATAATCTTGGAAGCTGGTAGCAACGTCATCTGTAGTCTTATTGTTTCGTGAATGTCGTAATTAACGCTGTGAGAAAGAAAACGAGAAGTTTATAAAGCTTTTTCATCATAGTAACTATTTTTTCATCATAATATTTAGTTTTTTTTTAACTTTATAATAGGTTTTTAAATATTTATTTTCTTCTAAAGATTCTGCAACCATTGTTTCGTATCTAAAATTATTGCTGTTCTATATATTAGATAGCTTCCATTGGCGATAAACTTTATTATTAAATTCAATAAAATATATACCAATTATTGTAATTCAAGAAGAAATAAATTAAAGTATTTACTGTACTATATTTCAATTGATACTAAAACATCAGTAAATCTAAATCTGCAGCACGAACGATATGAAATCAAACCCATTTCAAGAATATCAGCTTTTGCAACATTATTGTCCTCATAGTATGTTCAGTGCATGCACCCCTTGGTCGAGGTCAGTGCGTGGGCGCACAGAACAGGCTCGGCCCTCCCACGCTAGGCCCAGCATACAGGGTCATCTCAGCTAAGTCCAACAAAATCACGATAAAGACATTTCTATTTAGTAAATATCATTGTTTGTACAAGATATATTTTCTAGCTTTCGTTTGTATCCAATAAAAATATTTTACATAAAAATTGAAATCAAGAAGGTTTAAAACCTTGGTATTGAAATTTTTAAAGAAATGGCTTGCTTTATGTGGGTTTTTCTCATTCATCTTACTTGCCCGAATCAACTTTAATGAACGATTAATATTCATAATTATTAGAAAAATAAATAACATCACATCAATACTTATTTTATGGGATTCACTGCCCATAAATTTGGTGGTTATAATTGTAACAAATAATATAAACAATATTATATACACAAATCGTTTAAAATGAATGTATAATCAAACAAGCCAATATGGGTTTATGGCTCCCAATTTGTGGATAACGTTCTTTTATTATGATAAGTTCGTTAGTTCCCACAACACCTAGAGTGTTACTATCGAAGAGGCTCAATAAATGAGATTTACTTCATTTAAAGCTATTAGCATACACGTGGGTGGGTATATTCAGAGCGGTAAAGTACACACCGATGTAAACTAATACAAAAAATCTATTTGTTAGTTACGTCCTTTTCAAGGCTTATCTTTAATGACGTCATGTTTGCTTTAAAAGTTAAATAAATGAGTATAGAGAATTTTATTGGATGATAAAAGTTTACGCTTCATTGATAGTAAGGGTATAGGGAATATCATCAAAGCTCTTAATAGGTGCTCAGACTTATCTAGGTTGTTATAATTTTTGTGGTTTGAGAACAGAATTTCTTTTAAGTTTTTTTGTTGATTCGTGAATCCGTGAATATGTCTTTTATAAATAAAGAACCGACATGTCACGGGAATCTAAATAGAGGAAAACAAAAGTTCAATAAATAATAACTTTTCGTTGAAATATATTACCGTTAAATGACTATCTTGTTTATTTACAGTCGTTGTTTGCAATGTGTAATTCCCTACAAACTTTTCTAAAAAGCACCTTGACGTACAATAAATTGTTGTCCACTACAATGATTTACATCATATCCGTATGTTCTGTTTGGTTATCATGTAACTGTAATTTATCGTGGGATTATGATAATACGATTTTTTAAGAAGAAATTCTCGGCTATGTGGGCGTTCTACAGTATTTTTATCTCTTGACATTATTGGATGGGTTTAAGTTTAAATTGTCGTAAGGTCTTTCCCGTGCGAACGTCGTATTGTTGTTTATCATACATAAGAATACTATATACTATTGTTTGTGAATTTCACTTAGTGCTATTCTTTAAAGCTAAGAAATCTCTATCATGAGTATATTTACGTTAATTCATTGCCAATAGGCAAATAAAATCAACCATTGTCCTAGATATCACCAGTAAGTGCAGGTAGGTCGGTTTGTTACAGTTACATTTTATTCCTGCATTATACCATATTTATGATTGACTAATGTCTATTACTTCCTAAATGATAAATCGTAAAAATAATCTTTATTGATTATAAAATTGAGTCTCTGCATTCTTAAACTCGGTCTACGATCCCCTAAAACCTTACTAAAGACCTGAAATATATTGTAAACTCCTAATATACCCTTCAGCTAGTGCCTTAATGATAGCTCTAGCAATAAGTTTCCGAGTGAATTGATTACTTAATGATGGTTGAACATGAGATTGCGACCCATGATTACTTCGATATTGCAGTCTGCAAAAACGCTCCCATTATATCTAATCGAGGTGTTATATAGTTGGTTTATAGTTTGAATCAATCTTAAATTCAACGTTTGCAGAATCATCAACAACCCATAATGTCCCACTGCTGGGACGGGTCTCATCTCAGGAGAGAGTTTAAGGCTATACGTCCTCAAGATGGTCAAGTGCATGTTGTGGACTGGTAATAAAACATTGTGGCTACGTAATCATGCCGTTAGATATTTACAGAATCATTATTGCATAATTTCTAAGGGCCTTCATTGAAAACTGAAAAACCAAAAAACATTTCTGTTGAAGGGAGCGAATAAATTTCGTACCCTTTACAAGATATCTGATTTCGTGAAAATCTATTTTTGTAGGCATTGCAATTATTGTTTTAAAATGTTAAATAGGTTTATCTTGTGGCAGATCTTCAACTTGAAATTCTCTCAAAATACGAATATATATTTGTGATTTCGAGTATAATGCATATACCAAATCTGTGTCCAATACAGTGGTGGGGGTGCTAGATGCGCGTGCGCACGTCACGTGGTCGTGTTCGCGACGTATCTGCTTTATTTATTGTCGACGTCCGGCCGGCACGACTGCGCACCTACGTACAATACATTGTGTGTACGGAGTAACGTGGAATATGTTTTGCCTCTATCTCAATTTTTAATCTTTTGAGAAATTTATATTTTGTTTTTTGCGATTTTTGGGCTCATTTTAAAACGAATTCGCATTCGCACGTAAAAAGAGCTAACAGGCAAACACAATTTAAAAACAGAAAGTTCTCCCTATTTCGAGAAAATTTACCCTCAAGTAGGTATAAATGTTAAATAAATATTTCATGGCGATTGATTACGAGACATACAATACAAACCGATAGCGAGTGTCTGCACTGCACTATGTCTATGCTAATTTAACATATCTCAGTATTTTATAGAACAAGCCATAAATGTATCCTTTATTTTTAAAATATTTACTTTTGACGCAACCACCACGAACTTCCCTCTTTGATAACGTATTTTAGTCAAAACTGTTGTTTAAAATCTCCACCGAATAAAACTAATTATCTTCAATAAATTCGATAGTAAATTACCTAATCAGTTTAATTTGTCATAATAATTAGTCAAAGTTATCACTCACCCACTTTCCGTCCACTGATATGATTGTAAAATCCAAATTTATTGTAATAGACATTAGAATACGTGGGTAAGACTGGGGTTAGAGGCTATAAAATAATCATCTGTTAATATAGGCCGAGCTCCGAGCGAAGCTATTGTACCTCGTAAAGACTTCTATAGTGGTATCTAAAGCTCATAAATACGTCTACTTATAAGCCTTAAAATTATTTATGAAATAATATTTAATACTACATGGTGATATTTCATTTAATATAAATTAAAACTAAAAGTCTATCTAAAAACTTGCTTTAAAAAAAGCACACTGAAATACTACATCACCGACTTTCGTTAAAATGAAGATACAAGAACCTACTTAATTTTTGTTTTTGTTTTCTGTTATAAAGCTTATACCTATTACATTTTATTTTTCGTCAACGTCTACCTTAACCTGTTAAACTCATCATGAAACATGGTTTGTTTAATGCTGAGTCTCTCTCTTAACCTATAGCTTATATTGACTTACAAAGATACCGATCCTCAAAACGTGAATATAAAGCTTTAACTGTGCCTTCATGACGAGGTCCTAGTCGGCGAATTCTTTCCTTCAATCGAACTATTCACGATAATAATGACTGAAATAAGTTTCAACGAACTAACATTATATATCCTTTTCATTGTTTCAGTTGCACCTCCCGATACGCAGGCGAGTTCTGTCAGCATCTGAACCCTTGTCATAGCGAGTCGAGCCCTCGTTGTCAGAACGGCGGATCTTGCCGTGTCAGGCCTGGGGTCGGAGGCGGCCCTCCGTCCTTCGCCTGTGACTGTCCTCTGGGCTTCAGCGCGTCACTATGTGAGATAAGGGTACCGGCTGCATGTGACTCTGCACCTTGTTTAAATGGAGCAACGTGCAGACTCACTTCGCTAGATACCTACGAATGTGATTGCCCGCCTGGGTATACAGGTTAGTAAAATTTAATTGATTAATACTAGTATTTATGATACCCTTTTAGGTGTTTTGACACTTTTTGACCAGATATTTCCTAAACACTGGTTTGTAAATGATATTTAAAGTTGAAGACCCTCAAGCTTCTCTGTTATGGCTTTGCGGAAAAAGAGTTTTTTTGTAATAAATAAATATTTTTGGACATTTATAACAACGCTACCTAGTCCCGAACTAAGCAAAGCTTGTACCATGGGTATTATACAACTGATATAAATACATACATAATTTTTTTGTGAATACATACATTATACATAAAACACACCCAAGCTCCGAAACAAATATTGGCTGATCACACAAAAATTTGGCCTGACTCGGGAATCGAACCCGAGACCTCAGGATCAGCAGCCGCATACGCCAACCGCTAAACTAACGAGGTAGTTAAATGCTAATGCTTCTTATAGACACTAGATATTTCCCGCATAAACGCACTTTGTAATATTGGCTGTTCTTTTGACTAGTGGATACTAAATAATACACGTTATATTAGAGATATAAAATTACTTAATGTGAAGGAATTTTTTGATAACTTTAGCCCCTTGCTTTTTCTTTTCTTTGCCTTCTCCAACCACGAAATAGATCAATAGAATATTTGATTCCTTTAGCAAGACGTTTGAAATTTCTCGTTTATTAATATTGCATACACCGTGCGAATCTGCGTATTCATCCACTTAATAATCTGAACTAGAAATAGCTTAGATATTATCAAGTATAATTGCCTGTCAATCTTTTATGCGTAATTGGTTACGCATTTTGATGACTAATAAACAGGTGTTTGCTTTGGTATTTATGAATTATTCTAAAGCTCGTTGTATGTGGATTGATTCTAATCTTTGTTCTATGCAATTGACAGCACTTCTGACCATGTTTATGGTGCATATCCTGTGCCTTTATTGGCTTTGTGTGGTGTAAAATATCTATTTACTTTATAAACAACGTCATATGTGAGAATAAAATGATTATCTCATAAGACGAAGCGATATATAACTTGAGTGCAATTAATATTGCTGTAGTAAACGAGAAGCTGTTTATTAATAAAAGAGCTACTCAATAAAATTTCCTATCAAGCCTTGAAAGTTCCTTAACTTAACAATTTTCTTTTAAAAATATTTTCAACTTCTCTGATGCGTAACATATGTTAAGTACATACATGCAATTGGTTCAAAATATCCTGTGTCCAATACAGTAATGAATTTAGTAAGTAGATGGGACTTTCATGCTATTGTTGTGCCTCAGAGCAGCAAACGCTGGTGGAAACGTATTACCTTGTTTTGCAATAAATAAAAAGTGGTCACTCAAATCTCACAGCTGCAACTTATTGAATGAAAAATGGACATGGAAAATAATAGCCTATTCTTCATACCTTGACAATTGTGTAACCATAATTAGTGTTGTTTATTGATTATAAATAATATTCGTTACTTTTACGCATAGCAGGACTATAAGCGCAGATAAACTTACAAATTTCAAACGGAATTAGTAAGCTTAAGTTGACTTTTAAGTGTATAGTAATTTTCTCAAAGCAAACACACCTGCTGGAATAAACATATGTAACATCTAAAAGTCTTACTGATTTACGATGACTCAATAATAGACAAAACCACCACACAATAAATAATATCAGTAAATCTTAAATCTCCATCAACTTTGAAATAGTTAATTTACTTGGAATTAATAAAAGTCAATATAAATCCGTCATTTGAACATAGTTGAGTTTTTAGTACCTAAGGTGGTATAAAATAAATTATGAATATAAAGGCCGGCGTTTCAAAGCTAAAATTTGATCAATCTGAATCTCGAGAAACTAGTTTTAGAATTATGTTATCGTCATATTTATTATGTCATAAGAACTATGAGTGAAAGACCGAGTAAGGAGTAAAAAAACCGGACCATTATGCTATGGTATGGGCAATAGGCATGTTAAAATGATAATAAGGAACGAAACTAACTAAGCGAGGTTATAAAGCTCTTTCAAATGGGGGAATCTGTACAAGCAGGTTCCTAAAGACCCATCATATCAGCAGCGTACTGGAAAAAAAGCCTTATTAAGAGCACCCATAGCTGTCGAACTTGTATGAAAGACCTAATGAATTTGAATAATATGCGAGCTGTATGTCAGAATCGTGGAAAATTGCATCCTATTGTCTTTGCTTATTCTGTAAGGGAATGAGGCGTGTATGTATGATGTATGTAAGTTTTCTCTCAAACGCTGTATTTATAACTACCGTTGCTTATTTGTATGCTAATTCCTATTGTGTTCCACATAAGACCGACAGTTTAATTCGTATGATGATGTGAATGGTGCATTTAACTTATCTCGTTTTTAGGTTAACACGCTGTTATCAATTTATCTCTGTTGGGAATTGATTTCTGTCTGTAATTGAAAAGTTAATCGCATATTGAAATTACATACTTTTTACATTCAATTAATGACTTTACGATGATTCTCCTATTCAATATATTGGTGTTAGCTGTAATAAAACTTATATCGAATTATGTATATAAATGTTACAACGTACTCTTAATCATTCATCATTAAGACAGTAGCTTGTGTACTTGACTTCTAAGCTAAAAGCACGTAAGTAGTTCTGGGTTCGATTTCCACTAAGACAAGTGTCTGATGACCACGATCATTAGTTATATGCGTGTGTTTGTGTAATTTATCTAAAGTAATTATGTATTTAAAAAAATACAAGTTTAGATATCTATCACAACACAAACACAAGATATCAACAGTTTGGTTAATATATGTTAGGCTCTGTCCGATTTGGAAATATTATTTTGTTATGAGCAGCATTTTAGTTCACTCGACAATTTTTTCTTAAGTGTACAGCCGCTTAAAATTGATATATATGTGTGAGTCGTTGCGTTAATTTTAAAAAGTTAACTTTACACTATAATAATATACATTCAAGTCTTGAATCCAGAACTATCCTAAAAGAAGCTCAGTATTATTCAGACATAAATTTGAGTGTAGTTTATTACTGTTAAATAAAAACACCTGGATGACCGGTATTTTTTTTGATCAATTTTCTAAAAATCACTCCTAGCTTAATGGATTTATCGCCCCCCGAAACCCCTTGTTTACAAAATTTCACGAAAATCGTTGGCGCCATCTTCGAGATTCATATTATGTATATACAAAAATTACTGGTTTCAAGGTATGAGATAGATTATTGAAAATACATTATACGATATTTCTGAATGCAAGGTAAATGTTGAAGTAATTTCTACAAATTCCACAATGTCGTTTCTCCAAAATTCCATAACCATACACAGAGGCATAGATAGTTTTGTATTAATATAATTAAATTAACAACCGATATTACCTAATAGTAAATATTTCAAAACAAGTTAATTTCTCCAAATTTGTTATAATAATAATTATCGTTAGTTGTGTAACGTGTTACCAAGTACTCAGTGTTGCTGAGATAAATTTCTGTGATTCTATTTAATTTTTATGGGATAAGGGCAAGCAAGCAGACGAAGGGCAACGTGTCACCTGATGGTAAGTGATTACCGCCGCCCACGGACACCCGCAACACCCGAGGCGTCATAAGTGCGTTGCTTTCCGGCCGGGAAAGGCGAATGGTTGGGGTATAGGACTCCTGTATTCTCACTTTGTATAATCTGTGAAGCCGTGGTATCACTTCGATCAAGCCGGCCCATTCATGTCGAAGCGTGGCTTGGCGTAATATGTCAGAATATGAATAAGAAAAACTATTCTTTTATTCTTTAAACCTCCTTTCTAAGAAGTCCTATGTGTCTCATTCTATAATATCCGATGATGATTATATAAAGCATTATTCGGTTTTAACCTAGTTAAACGTCATCATATGTCCATTATAAGGATCTTTTTAGTTTTGTTTGAAGTCAGCTCAATGCTGGAGGAATAGTGGACTATTGCTGAACGAAAACCTTTAAAATGTAATTGTATTTAGATTGAATAAGAATTGAAGGTTGATAAAGTAAAGCATATTGTAAAACGGGCTAAGGCTACAGTGGTCAAAGAGACCAGGGCCTTGTAGCTATATTTCATATACCTAAATATATATTTTATATAAGTTACTAAACCTATCTGAAACTGAACTGAAACAGCAAACTATAAATTATTTTGTTATCACGATTGTATACATGCTTTATCCTCTAATAAACAGAAATTTTCCCATAACTCTTACTATCTGACTGTAATTAAGTTATGTTTAGCGGACAAATAGTAATGTCCGACACATCTATTCGTTTATAATATATTCAATACGCTCCATACATTCTTGGTCTTAAATATTTAATTTAATTTGTATGTTAAGTATTAGACGTCAGTATGTCATATGTAATGGTGTAAAACTCGTTGTTTTTGGTCGAAGATGTATGAAGTTGAAACGTTTAATGGCTTTCAAAGGCAGTAATATAGATAATTTAGTTAAATTTTAACAAAACGAAGTATAATGTATTCTTTGAAGAATGGCGCTTTCTTTAAATTTTATGGATAGCGTCGTCTATGGCAGATGTTTATAGTAAAATTTTCTCTTAGTTTTATCTTTTTTCCGGAAAAAAAAATATTTATGTAATAACTGAAGCCCCTAATTCATTTATGTCTATTTTAGTATACGTTCTTGTGATTGCTTCAATGTGTACTTTAGTACGTATTTAAGGAGTACCCTTATTCGTTTTACTTACTAAAATTTACATTCTGCCTTTGTGCTGTATAAAACCGATAAAATTCCCAAGATTAAATAAATAAATAAATATTTCGGACATCTAACACACAACGCCATCTAGTCCCAAACTAAGCAGAGCTTGTGTTATGGGTACTAGGCAACTGATATGAATACATAAATTTATTTTTTTTGTAAATACATACATATTATACATAGAAAACATCCAAACTCCGAAACAAATATTTGTAGATCATACAAACATTTGGTCCCACCCAGGATTCGAACCCGAGACCTCATGGACAGCAGTCGCGTACGCTACCACTGCGCCACCGAGGCAGTTTATAGCCAGTAGAAACCTACTTAAACCTTAAACAATCATCACATAGCGCCTAACGCGTTGATAATAATTATCAAAAAAGCACAACTAAATGGTAAAAAATGTAGCGACGTCCAATTTATCACTTAAATCTGCAATGTCTAAACTTTTTATCATCCTCCGCACTTTTCTTCACCTTGCACCGAAACACAAGGTTGTATAGACTCGTAGCAACCATAAAAAGGGAATTTATAAAACAACGCCGACGCTCCTGTGTAAACTGCCTTCTGTGGACGCGCAATTATGGCGCGTTTATTAAAGACTAAATATTTTGCTCGTTAAATGTTAACAAGACTGGCCCTTACATCTTTTAAAATTACAACTAGCTGAACTTCGTCTGCGTCTCTTTTCAATCATGTTCGGTTGTTATTGGTCTAAGCGTGATGTTAACCATCCAGTCTTGGGCACGCCAGCAAAAGACAGTAAAAATAGTTATAATCGGTTAGTTTGTTTCGGAGTTCATCGTTACACGAGAAATATATATTTAATAAATTATTCTATGTTAAAATTTTTTAGATCGATAGTTTTTTAAATTCAATATATAGCCACTTACAAACTCCGTACACAAAAAATAACAAGAAAACAGTTAGTGTGCCTATGCGACTAGACAATTAAAGATACCGGTAGCTTACCTACTTCTGCCGAAAACCGAAACCAATGACGAACAATTTCCAATTAACCATATTTTTTTAATAATAATAATTTACACGGAAAATTACATACCTTGATATCTCATGGGAGCTCCCAGAGAAAGTAGAAAGGCAACAATCTGTCATTTCCTGAATTATATGCTAAGTTGTAATAGTTATATTTGGAACCGTGTCATTTTACTTAATTCAATGTGTGAATCAAGCCAATTTAGTTTTCAATTGTTTATGCAATTACTTTGTTTGTGGTTTACCGTTGTTACGGCGTTTTGTTTTTTAAATGTGGGATTTAGACATACTTGTTTAATAACTATATGTGTATTAACCGTCTGTTGAAATTAAGTGGCAATGAACCTTTACCTAATATTTCGTTTCTATTAGAAAATTTGGATATCGCGTTTTTAATTCGACTTAACACGTTGGTTTTTGGTGTATATTAGGAAGTATTTTTAAAATTTATAAACATATTTCTATAATATTTTTTACCTGATTTCACTATACTCAAAGTTAAAAGTAAGCTTTTTAATAGTCAAATAATTAACCGAGACACTATAATAGCGTTAATAAGTATTCTTAAATGGTTTTCAGTTGAACTATTAACTTGAAGAGATATAAAAACGAGTAGAATGTTGTGTAGGCGTCACAAACCTGTCCCCGTTTAAATGCGTCCTACCATCTTCAATTCTAGTGTAAGGATCTAGGTACATGAAAGTAGTTGCGAATTCTTCTACACTGCTTATACCAGTTTTTTTTATAAATGGCACCTGTTTGTGAAATTGGTATACAATCTGTATCAAGCTGTTATGAAATTCAACAACACACATATTTATAGGTCCTGACCCGCTAGTCTATGATGCTTCATAGACTTTCTCGATAAGTAGGATATCGTAGGGTAGTAATGACTAAACGAATTTGCGAAATTGATCCAGTCGTTCACACATGATGCCGTCACTAGTGATAATAAGGATTAATTTTTATAAATGTAGATTCAACGAGCATCAATCTCACTAGAAATCTTAACTCATAACAGTTAATTAATTTAAACAATACAACCGCTTACTTTTTCTACCCCTCTTTATCCCGAGCCTTTTCAGCAAAAAGTTTTTACTGGCTCGCCTCTCTATAATATCTATCCAGTCAAGGCGCCATATAACTATGTTATTTGTCGTATCTAAACTCGTTGATGGAGATCGGAACGTGTCCATAATATCAATTAAGATCGTTCGACCAATCAGGCCGAATTCTTTCGTTTAGCTCACTCTTAGTCACACCAGCGTAGTTACTCAATCATCTATTTTCAGGGGCTAAGTCACAATTTTTTAATACCGCACCGCACGTTACCGAAGCTTTAGACAGAATTTAAGGTGATCTGTTTTTGCCACCTAAGCAACAATAAGTAATAACTTGTAAAAACCACTCCAATGAAGGAATAAGAATGTTTTAGAAAAGGTTTATTAATCTTATATTCTTTTAATAAAATGAAATTCAGGTGGCAAGAACTTGTATACTGTATACCTTTCATGTAATGCTTAAATACTATTATACTTGAATATCTGACTTTTAAAAAGAGTGGCCATGAGTTTCTTTGCCAGTATTCTTTTCATAAGGCTCTACGCATTTTGGAAACTGGAAGTTATAGATCGACACAGGCAAGCAGTGGATTTTGGTGTTTTCACCTAATTCACTTTGACAATACAGTATATCTGTGGCGTCTGTTTGTGTCAATCTATGATTTTTATCTGTTGCTTCAATTTAACGTTCTTTAATATCACCTTGTATCTTAATTGAATAAATGATTTTGAATT
Source organism: Hyphantria cunea (assembly GCA_003709505.1). NCBI lineage: Eukaryota > Metazoa > Arthropoda > Insecta > Lepidoptera > Erebidae > Hyphantria > Hyphantria cunea. Next base: position 840,067 of record PKRV01000493.1, read on the forward strand.
TGAATATAGAGAAATCTAAAATAAATACTATACTTATTTATCTAGATTTGACTTCTTAATATTATATGAGACAGGCAAAAGTGTTAGTGCACACACATTTTGCAAATCATATTTAATAATATTAAGTAATCAACAGCTTCACCATTAGCCGTAATTTTCCAATCGAGAAACCTAATGACAAATAGCCCGTCAACACGTGAAACGTTTATGCAAAATTAAAAAAGTGTAACAAGTTACGAAAGTCAATTCTGCGTTTCCTAATATAGTAATTCGACACAAATAAAGATGTAAGATGAAGATTATAACATGATAACGATTTTAAAATTCTACTTAATTATTCGAATAACAATCGATATTAGAAAATCGGTACAAAATCAACATAAAAACCGATTAATGACACCTTGACGTGGATAGGTAATTTACGTAAATTATAAGAACTGACAAATTCATTTTGCCATTCACACGGTTCTTTTAAATTCTGTTTAGAAGCTCTAATGATAGGTTTATGAACCTTTTACGGGTGATATATGTGTGTTAATATTTGTTTATTAGCTCACTCCTCCGGGGTCTAACAAATAAATAAGTTCCGACATTTATGTGGTCCATATATTTTATTCATTGTCACAAACTTACGTGTTTCAAGTTATTTAGATTGTTGTTTTTCAAAATAAAAATAAGAATTAAATCTCACTCCACGTATCTCGAAAGAATCTCACAAGTGATAATCTACATAATTTATTAGAATCAAAACTTAATATTAACATAAACCATAAAAATGTAAAGAAGGGCATTAGTTTCTAAACATTCTAGAAATTATTTAAAGCTAATGAGACATTTTGGAGTTTTTTAATAAAAAATAATCTATTTGATTTTTTTTTACAGGAGACGAATGCTCACACGAGGACCATTGCGCATCCCAACCATGCCGCAATGGGGGTCGTTGCGTAGCTGACAACAGCACAAACGCTGGGTACTCCTGCGCCTGTCCCCCTGGCTTCACCGGCTCCCGTTGCACAGAAGACGTGGTGGAATGTTCTAGTGGGTCCGGCCCCTGTCACCACGGCCGGTGTTTCAACACCCACGGGTCGTATACTTGTGTGTGCGAGCCAGGTTATACTGGAAGGGACTGTGACGCGGAGTATGTACCGTGTGAGCCATCTCCGTGCCATCATGATGGAAGGTGTACACCGTTGGATCAGCTAAGATACGAGTGTGATTGTCCACCAGGTAAGTCTCTTTTACTCAGCTAACCTCTCTATACTGTTATTATAAAGGCGAAGAGTTTCTTTGGTTGAACGTGCTAATCTCAGGAGCTATAGGTTGGTTTTGAAATTCAAATTTATCTCATTAGCAGGGAAACACAAAAAAAATATACTATGAAATTGGATCTTCCCCTGTCTCTTGTTTTCAGTGAAGTTAAAACAGTGCAGATTCTCGTGAAAGAACTGATTTGAAAGATCTTAGCAAATGTGTTAACTGTTACGAATGATATTGCAAATTAAACTGTGTTGAATATAGGCTTAGTTGGAATAATGGGGTGTATTACTTAACTATCTAGTTCTCGATTAGACGAAATCAAAATGTTGCCAATATTATTTCAACTGAACAAGATCGTGAAGTCTTTTGTAAGACTATTGAAGTTACTATCATATACTCGTACAGTAAAGTTCTTAATCACATAGCTGCGCAGGATTATTCAATCAGTATGGGACTGTACAATGTTGGCCGGCAGGACAGGTTGCCATAAGTGGCAGTAGTTTGGCTTGATATGTTCAACTATGGTAGGCTCATGTCCCGTCGTTAGAGGACACTTTATTATGCTCTATTTCTGTAGAATGCAATGGTGTTTTATTATCAGAGATGAAACTCATTCCGTGATAAAATTCAAGTTAGTCTTCTGTGTTTTTTGGCACATTTACATTTTTTGTTTTCCATTATGTGCCTATAAAATACAATTAAAAAGTTATTAATTTATTTGTTAAAATGCGATTATCTTTAAAAATAGTGGTTGGATTATAAAAATTACTTTAGTAGTAAAGATTACTTTAGTACTCTTTAGTATTAAGCATGAATATTTCAACTAGCTTCAAATATTAAGCTTCACAGTCCAGTTAGCATTATCTTGACAACTTTGCCGTTTATACTGTTCGAAAATTAACGTAGTATATTAATGAAAAATAGACATAAATGAAAATTGTAAAATAATGAAGCTACAAAACTCGTGTTCTAACAATTATATTAATAATATTCTTGGTGAATATACTTGGAACTTTGTACAAATATCGCGTTCAAATTCCACTACTAGCAATCCACTTCAGGCTATATTTGAATTAACGTATTGAGACACCTTATTATATGTTTGAGAACTAGCACCCACTTTCCATAGAAGTTCTCATACCTATAAAGTGTTTAAACTTGTATAGGGTGCGGTTTTATTAATGCGCATTTATCCAGACCGGTACCGGCGGTGACCGCGATTCTAACAGCGATTCTATTTGAACCATCACTCGTAAATATGCACATGATTTTAATTTTCGAGCTCGATTGATATACCCCGGGTTTTTTAAGCCTTAACTTACTAACGATGTATCTTAGAAACAGGTTTTTATAGAAAAATATAAAAACGTTTTAGTCGTATTATCGATATTTCAAGGTTAATTTGAATCAAAATTGCTATTAGAGATATATGGAGATGGTATAAACCTGACCAATTAATTTAAAAAAATTTGCCTATGAGTCTCATGGTGTTCTGTGAAAATAGTAACCTAACGTTGGTATTCAACAGATGAGTAAACTAAAATGGGTATATTGTTTGCGCTTTATCGAGACTTCAACCCTTATAATGGCAATGAATGTTTTGTGTCTACCTCGATAAGCTTAAATTTATATTACTGCTATAAATAAACTGTTTAATTTGTAGTAACTGTATATTACTAATAATACTAGATATTGCCTAGCAGTCGTGTTTAAACCGTTTTCACTGTTTTGTTCTTGTCTTTGACCTTTTATAATTTGAACTGTTATTATGAACAGACTCAAAGAAAGAAGAGGGGTGTGTCATCACACTTTGGCATCAGAAGCCGCAAATCGATGCGTCGATAAATCGATTTTGATTAATTTATTCTTTGTTTGAAACGCGATTAAATTAAAAGCTTCTTGGCGGTCATTCAAGCAAATCTGTTGAGCCTTTCGAAGTTATTCAGTTTTATAATATATATGGCAAACGAGCCGACGTATCGCCTGATGGTAAGCGATTACCGCCGCCCATGGACAGATAACTTAAGTAGGTTATATTAAATTCACCTCATTATTAAGCGGTAATGTTTTCGACTCATAATCTAATTTCAATACTATCAAAATAAATTGAAAATTTCATTTTCTTTCTGACATACCAATTACTGTGTCAACATCTTATTACTTTACTTTTGTAGACCAACCCTCATGAACTCATGAGATTTCGTAAATAATTCACGATAATTGTGGTAAAAATTGTGATTGAACGTGTTTAGTTTGTGAAGCTTTTAAGAGGGAACTGTCATGACTTAATGATAACAAGCTATGTTAAGTTAGCAGTGAGAATTTATTAGAGGCGTCTGTAAACAACTTGAATGCTTATCTAAGTTAAGAAATGTTTTAAAACTACTTAGTTATCAAACAAACACATAGGCCTGCTGATTGTAAGAGTTTATCAAAAAACACTTACGTATTTGTTGCAGATATATATTATCCTTATTTTTTATTATCTGCTTTCTATACATCTGTTTATAGAAGGTCTAAAAAAACAAACGAATTGTCATCATATCAAGGTATAATTTAATTGCAAGTTTTTCAAATAGAAACTTAAAAACTCAAGTTATTGAAGACTCTTTATCCTTGAGAAGCACACAAAAATCATTTTTCTCTTTATACATATAGTATTTTTATTCATTCTTCGACCTGAGGTTATGTAAATAAAGCTTAAAACAAAAAATATCGCAATAAGATCTCGAAGATCAATATAACATCTCGAAATCACGCAGGCAATCAAGCGCACACACATAATAGCTCGTTATTTACATCGCAGCATTCGCAGCGATCGTCTGAAAGTCGAGTGGGGCCCGGGGCGACCACGACTTCGATAGGAAAGTACCGCATTGATGTGAACTAGACTTGTGCGTACCACAGTTTATTACCACTGGACATGTTGTTTTATGTTTCTTAGAACGTTAGCCTTACGGCAAGTACTTAAACCTTACCCAAAAGTAATACGCCATAAAATCTAGAAATTGATTTAATAAACAGGTTTTTAATTCTTAACTATATCTTTTGTGAACAGATTTTAACAGTACTTAATCTAGTTTTCATAGTATAAGCTATACATACTAATACTAGATGGCGTTATGTGTCAGATGTCTGAAATATTATTGTAGAATTGGGTGTGAAAGTAATTAAATTAGTTATGTATGTTACATACAAAATTAATGGAAGAAAAATACAGTGTATTAGGATTTAGTAGCATGTTACATTTGAATTTTACTATAATATAATTGTATTCAACTGATTTTTATTTTTCGAATTGTTGTGTGCTCTGCATTTGGTCACAAAAGTTGTAAAACAATATAAATATGCTGTAAATTAAACATGTTTTTAGCCATTTTATTGTCTTAATTATGTATTTTTACAAAAACTAATAGGTTTGCTATTGTCAATACAAATTATTTCTGAGACAACATTACCACACTCGATTACAATTATCTACTCTGTGTAATTTGCGAAAAAGTTAAACCACAGTCACGCAACGGTTACGTCACAATTTTTATGTGGCGGTGCGCAGGCGCATCTAGGATTCATTAGCTTCATTACGCTATTGCAAAATGGTGGTGTACAGCTTGCAACACTAGGTGTACTGAGAAATGTTCCATATTTCTTGCAATTAACATAAAATGATGTTTGTGAGAAAAAGTTGCGCAACTAGGAAATGATAAATGTAATAAAGCTTTTTGTAATTGTTTGCGACTGTAATATTTAATTTCGTTGTTACTTTGGTTATGTAACGACATGTTTTTTTTAGCAATTGTTATTTTTTGTCACGATGAAGAAAACACATCACTGAGAATCTGTTTAGTGGTTTCCATGTAGCTAAGTAATTCAGCATATAAAGAAAAACATTTCTTATTTATTTTTTATTTATGGGCTTGCCAAAATGCTTCTACTCTACGTGATGGAAAGCATATCATTACTCATTGGGATTGCAGACAATGCATCATGGTGACAACACCATGGATGCCTAGTGATTCTACTACATCATTGGGCTTCCGATCTTGCACTCACCAACGAAACACGACAGCACGAATGCTGTCGTTATACGTTGATCTTCTGTGCGAGGATAGTACCACCCGCGTCCTAGTCGAGCTAGCCCGTTCGTGCTGAAATCAATGTGGCTCTTGAATAACATATATTTTAATGTTAGCTATGTGTTCATACAAATTGAGTTTCTTTCAGAAGTAAATGTAATTATTTGTATAACAAACGAATATATATTTATAGTTATAGAACATTACGCACAGTCTTTGAAACAAAAACCCCAAATACCGAAATTGGTGTTAAGTTTTTGCAAGTTCTATATCCGAGAAAACCAAACTCTTTGTTACAACAATGTAATAATCTTATTTCAAAAGTTCTGTATGAGTCATAGTTATTACCAAAATATAATTTTGTAAATAGCCACTTTGACTTAAGAAACATTATCCAATAAATACTTAAACTAACCATTTGACGTCACGGTATGCTCAAGTGTGGGAAAAGCATTACTTAGCTAATTAACGCTCGAACTCGAACATTAATGTATTTGTTTATTACTTCTGAAAAACTTCAGGTTTTACAATGGGGCCTTATTCAAGTAGGTATTATAAAATTATTTTAAAATTTTGAGGACCAATTCTTATATCCCATCGGCAAGACTTGATAGAAGATAGTGCTTTGTGGAATATAGATCATTAGCAAGTTTTTTTTTCTTAAAAAAGACAACTCCCGCTTTAGGAATATACATTCCTGTGTCACGAGGATCTTTACAAACATACATGAAACGGACACAAAGTACACCCAGACTTAGAACAAGTGTTGTCCCATGTAGGATTTGAACCCACAACACTTGGCGCAGTAGGAAGCGGTGTGCTGACCACTAGGCCAACAGTGTAGTCAAAGTAAGTTTCGTTATGAGAAAATTACTTCAGTATTCTTAGTAACTTAACTTGCCCGTGAAACTACAAATTACACGGGCAAGTTAAGTTACTAAGAATACTGGAGTTGTACCACGGGTCAGAACGCCAATCAATACACTAATCAGCAAGTCATTTTTATAGTACGACACATTATAGAGCTACGACACACTAGGATTGTCTTTTCTAGGTACTTAGCTAATTTCTTTAATTAAGGCTGAGGTAAAAAATCAACTACCTTTGTCTTTGATGGACGTGTCTGATCATAATTGTCACAATAGAAAACTTTGCATTCTTTATTATTTAATTCATTACTATTCAAATTCTAGTACAACACCAAAATTATATTCATTCAAGAATAAGTTTAAACGAGTGAACTAGTACACATTTGCATACACCCAGGTAACCACAGAGCAATATTGTTGTCGGAGAATAAACAAAATCTAACATGACCTAGCGTGTCTTCTGTCAATTTTTCTCCTAGATTAGCCCACGCATGGCTGAGTCTTATGATTATGTATTTATTAAAGCAATTTACATCGTAATAAACATTATTATAATTGATATCGGTTTTGTTTTCATGGTCAGTATTGTCACTGTTGACGTTCCGCCCATTATATAGCTGACCTTTTATAGTAGGTATGTATCCATTAATGTAAGCAAGTCCCTTAAATTACTCTTTTAATAAATTTACACAAATCAATCGTCAACCGTAAACCCCTTTTTTATTTCTCCAACTTCCTCCATAAAGAATGAAGTTATAAATAACCGCATTAGTTCATAAAAATGAAGCATTAAGCACATGTCTGAAACATGTGTCTCTTATAATAACAGCTTCCGTACAAACTCTGGCTATAGGAGAGTGGGATGAAAAAGTCCCACACTGAGGTATTACGTAAATCTTATTGACGATTTAGATTCCTAATATTTGAGAGTTGTATTTGTACTTGAAGTTGTAAATGGGGCCGGAACTCACAGAGAAAACGTATTAATAAAGAGTATTAATTATTTTCCAACTAATTAGAGTAATTGAAATGTAAGGTAAGATAAAATAAAAGCACCTGCGACAGTTCATAATGAAAGTTGATTTAAAACCCGGTCTCTGTGGACGCATTCAAGAAGCTGGCCACCCGCTTATAAGAAAATATTATTTTTAATTTTGTTAAGTAATGAATCTATAATGTCGTGCTATGGAGGCAGCTAGGTATGTAAATTTTGTTAATGGAAATTTAATTTGAATACATCGTTTCCCAACAAAAATAGTCAAAACGATACATTTTTATATACAATAAAACTTATAGAATTTTGTTACCAAACACATAAAAGTTGACGGCGTGAAGATAAAATCTGCGTTTGCGCATGTCAAGTGACAGTTTTATTGTGATTTCCATATTATTTTATTATCAAAACTCTTTCCGATCTTATTAAGAGCCAATTAGGATTAAATAATTTAATTATAATATATAATAATATATAATATTAATTACAATAAAAATTTGTTTTTATCACTACCTATATTGATACTATTCCACGTGTACCGTTGATAAATATATTTTACGATTTGTCTCTTAATTTTAGTGTGAATACATTTACGCATTTAAATAATAGAAACCCTAGTTTTTACTGCTTCTTAACATCTCCCACATGGAAAATCTTTTGAATAGTAGTAGCCACTTTCTCATACATTTAATGCAAAATATCCGTCAAAATGTTTACACTGAACTTTCCGTACGTCTGCTTCGATTTTAGGACCAAAAAAAGCGTTGAAAGATTTAAAGCCAGGCGCCTCAACATAAACAGTTGCACATGTGGTACTCGTGGGAACCCACCGGTTAATGATTATAATGAGATTCTTTACACGCTAATCGAACCACTAGTTATAGTGTTTGTATGAAACCGTGAACCAATACACTCCTTATCGCCGCCTGTGAATTTGTCTATTGCACCAGTGTAATTCTGAATTGATGTTAATTGATTTTGTTGTTTCTTGTCATATGTCGATCTACTATCGTGTATTTACTCTTATTTGAAGGGATATTGAAAGAAAATCGACTATGCAAGTAAAAAATATGACTGATCTCATCTTTTAAGTACTTTATTTTGGGTAAAGTGTAAAAGTAATGCTTTTTCTCTTTCGTGTATATTGCGTTCTAAAACTTTATCGTAATTTTTGTCACCCCTATAGATCGTTCAAAATAATAAATAATATTAATTTGAGCGTCTGGGTGTTATAATAATAACACTTGAGACATAAATAGTCGCCAGATGTGGTACTTAAAGTCTATCAAAATTTAAGAGTATAGATGTCTAATTAATTTGGGAACCGTTTGTTATCTTAATTCTCATGGTGAGTCATAGTCTAGGAAATGTAACAAGCTCTGTTCTCATATTTGAAATAAACAGTTTTACTTTCAACGGTACTTTTTCAACGCTTGAATAATATAAGTGCAATATAATTGAGTAATAGAATTGACCGACATATCGTAGATTTAACAACTTGTATGATGTACCTCTTCCGTTTCAAGAACTCCCAATTAATTTATTATGTGGTTATAAAATCGATCAGGCGATAGCTTAAATACGTATCTAAGAGAAGTTGTTAGTCCGTTTTGTAATTGGAATTGAGGATCTCCCTGTATGGTTTGGTATGAAAAGTCATGCTTTCTGCTTAGGTTATCATCGATCTCTAGTTCAAGTATTTACTAGTTATTTATTTTCCAGGTTACCGCGGTCAGAATTGCGAGATCGACATCGACGACTGTCCCGGCCACTTGTGCCAGAACGGTGCGACCTGCGTTGATGGGCTTAACTCCTACACTTGCGAGTGCCCGCCCACTTTCACCGGAACCCTGTGCGAGACCGATGTCGATGAATGCGCGCTCAGGTGAGCTTATTGTTTTATTATTTTTACTTTATTCCTTTGATAATAACGAATATGATTGAAGACTTAGTTAATAAATAAGAGGAAAACAGAAAGCGTACATTATCTATAGTACAAGGACATCTAATAGATTTTATATAAAGTCACATGTACTTTATTTAACTATTTATATTGTTTTGGTCTCTATGATTCGCAAACTTAAATTATCAACAGCCAGAGAGTTTATTTAAGGCACACTGTAGTCATTGTGTGGCGACTTCCACATACAGCGTCAACATAAATATATGACAACGCCATCCACCGAAGATACACTGAATAACGGAGTAACGTAGTGCACGAAGAAGCTACCAATCCTAAATCGCGCAATAGAAGTTCTCGCGCCGATTAACATATATACAACTTCCCAACATCAACCGTTGGGCAGTGGCCCGCCAGGCATGATCACCTCGCCTGGTCGGAGGATCCTCCCTTTGTGTTGGAGGGACATGTGGCCCGTCCCTCCACAGTGGTGACCCCGACGTGATTGGAAGCAGCCTTCGTAGGAGCAGATCAACAGCAAGAGCGCCACCATCATGTTCACTCCCACAGCAAGTCTCAGCCAGCCAGCAACCTCGGCCTCAACAGGGATACACCACATGCAGGAAGCGACCGCTCCAGCCTGGTTTACCCCTACGGCCTCAACAGCGTCTAGGCACAGCACACTGCAACTACGGTCCATGTAAGCAGAGCATTTCTCTCCCGTCTATGCAGCAGCCAGCCACTACGCAGCAATCGCCCCGACTCACTGGGGACCTCACCGCAGCACCGCGCACCGCATGCGATCCCGACTCACTGGGATCAGCGGACTTCAGCCCCGACTCACTGGGACTAGCGGCATTCAGTTCCGACTCATAGGAACTTGCGGCACTCAGTTCCGACTCACTGGAACTACTCAATCCTGGCAACTGGCAAGCTCCGCAACAGCAGACTCATCCAGATATCAACCTCCGATCTTGGAGGGGAGTGATGTGGCGACTTCCACATACAGCGTCAACATAAATATATGACAACGCCATCCACCGAAGATACACTGAATAACGGAGTAACGTAGTGCACGAAGAAGCTACCAATCCTAAATCGCGCAATAGAAGTTCTCGCGCCGATTAACATATATACAACTTCCCAACATCAACCGTTGGGCAGTGGCCCGCCAGGCATGATCACCTCGCCTGGTCGGAGGATCCTCCCTTTGTGTTGGAGGGATATGTGACCCGTTCCTCCACAATTGAATCATACTAAGATATTCAACTACCTATTTAAACATCCTTATTTTCGATCCAATCATCATCGTCATTTATCGTAGCGCAAACCAGATGCTATGTCTCATTGCAGTTAACATAGTCAAAAGCCTTGTTCAAATCATAAAAAGAAAGTACCGTTGCTTTCACAAGGCAGTAAAGTGAATTTAAAAAATTATTTAAATTCACAATGGATATATTATCAAAGTGGAGCTAATATTATTAGTTACCGAATGTTTTCATATATCAAAAGAAACAACTATTCGCCGACAGACGAAGCAATGAGTCAGGCTATCAATTTTTAGCGACAATTAAACTTTCATACGCAAACAATTTCAAATGTACGGTTACATCTCGCCAATTTGTTGAATCATGTATCCTTCTTGAACTTCGAAGCTCTAATTGACAATGAAATATAATCTTTATTCTTATAGTGCTATAGAATTTTGAACTTTACGCCTTAGATTTAAAAGGTGAGTTAGTTTCTGAATCGGCAAATATTTGTGCGAGTATTATTCGGTTGTCAAGGAATCGAATCGGCGAGGCCCAATCAAGCCGGCAGCGCCAAAGCTAACTATGTCTGGAACGATTTGAGAGAGAAAATACAATAAGATTTATTCTGTTACACTTAAGACTGATATTTGGAAGGTTTTTAACTACAGGAGGATATACGATGAGTGTAATTCAATATGAGACGCCATCTTTGATGACGCTGCACATGCGGCTATGTCTTTTTTGCACAACTTTTAAAAGAAACCAACAAGTTAATGAAATGAATTACTGTCAAATGTTATTATAAACGAGCTAATGATATCTACATCTGTATTGAGATGGTTTTTTGTGTGATACAATATCATCGCGGCCGTGTGTCGATGTATTGGGCGTTAATTACAAAATAACTCGTCAAGAAGTCAACGGCCTCGCGACTTAAGCGACGACTGAACAGCGGAACTCACTTCATTCGTCCTGTTTACTTTATTCATGTGTTTGTACTTTTAATGTTTTCATTGTGTTGCTTTCTAATTTTTATAATATTTCCTTCAAATGGTCTATTGTCTTTTCTATTTAAAAATTTCTGATACATCCAGCTATGATTGCTGTAAATATTTGTTCTTGACATTTTAGTTTATTACTTGACAGAGAATCTTCGTTAAGTTTAGACGTGTTTGCGAAATAAGACTTGATTTTAGTCAATTCCTTTTCATCTTGATTTCGTTTACCTGTTCTCCCCCGCTAATTCTCACAACTTGACGTGAGATCAACGTCCTGAGTCGCCATGTGCGATGCGCCGTCGCTCCTACATTAATTGTTAGCTAATGATTGCCTACAAAAACCCAAGATGTTCTACGTTCGCACGGTAATAGTAAGCTTCGTTCGAATAATAGCTTCGCGACTGTTCATGCAAATGGCTTTACTTTTTTCTGGTAATGGACTTTTAAACTAAATTAGTGATAAATGGTCACTTATGTCTTTTCAATTTTGACCGATGAATTTTGTTTTTTCTCTTATTTATTATTTTATTTTTTGAGAACCACTGCTTTAACTGTCTTTTCATAACTTTTTATAAAATCGTATAAAAATTCTGACGATTTTGCTGTGTTGGATTGTATCGTCAGTATGCGCTTACACTGTTTATCGTCAGAAATATTGAACTCTCATATCGCTGATGATTATAAAATATATCCTTTTTAAATAATAAAAAAGAAGTAGTACTAATGGCTAAATTAGAATCCAGAAAAATAATCAATTCTAACGGAAATTAGTACTGATTTGATGTTTGTAGATATGTATAAAATATCATAATTTGGAATTATATCTAACAGTGGTCGTATTCTTTAAGCTCATCAATACTGCTCGGTTTTAAATTTAAAAATATTAACCATTACTCTTTTATTTCTTTATCTATTTTCTAGGGTCTTAATTCGACCACCTAGTGGGCCGTCCAAAGCTGATCAATTAAGGAATGAGAAATCTTTACTAAAAAATCCAAACAATTAAAAAAAATACACTTCAAGCTTCGGAAATCTTTTCCGAGTCTTCTAATAAATTGTTTACGTCATAGAAATAATATGATTATAAAAATGAATATTATTACCCATTTCGTTCGAATTAATCGTTTCTATACAAACTATTAATATTTCGACCATCTATGGATATGTAAGACCTCCCGCTGCAAGGCCCTCTTACGAAACCAACAATTTGTAGTGCCACGCATCCTCTTTTGCCATAATTCTTATTACCACCCAATAGAGTTCAAATTCATTTGTGTAATCCTTTTTCTTGTGTAAATTAAACATTGTATGTATGGACACACTTTAGCGTAGCCCTGTTGCTTGTGTTTTGTTTTACTTACAGACGTGTACTAAAGTGTTCCTTTCGATTAACCCATTAGGAACTCTATTTCTTGTAAATGTGAGTCTATTTTTTGTTAAATTGTTATGTCATGGGATAGTGTCACAGTATCCGAGCCTGCTGGCTCATGAAACGCGCCAGATAAATGCGTGCCCAATATCAAATTACGTCTTGGTGTTTTTACTTTTTTTTACGTTCGGTTTTGGAGCTCTGTGAAGTGGAAGAAATATATAAGGTTGTATTAGAATATGATCGTGTTGGTTTAAGTAAGCTTTTTTAAGCAAGATCTATGTTTATGATTTATGTTTTGAACTACACGAACGGATAGAATTTTAGAATTTCAATTTCTTTTATGTATTTATTGTTATTGTAATGTTCATTATTCTCTATTAGTAGTTCTAAAGCGAAGCCTAAAGCTTATTGCTTAGACTGTCCTATTCTATCCCATTCAACTTGTCTGTCAATTTGAATACGAATATAAATTTTTTTATTTCCTCAATTTCATTTTATTAGTTCTTTGTTTAAACTATCTACGAGTTCATTACTAAGGATGTGTTCTTAATCAATCATGCGTCTGTCGCTTAAGGGATTACCGGTTGTATGTAACCAATCAAATATCAGTATGATAGATGACAGGTGACGTTTTGTTAAAAGTGTAGTGGACAGTTCTTGGTGGCGTTGCTATAGCGTTTCTTATTTTGAGCTATTGAATATTAGTCTAGCTTTTGTTTTGTAAAAGTGATTTAAACGTGTTTTTTGTTCTTTATATTTCTCATACTTATGAACTTGCGAATAATGCATTAAAGTCAAGGTCACGGTCAACTGCCACTAACGGCCTCGGTGGCACAGTGGTAACGTATATGACTGCTGGGCTTGAGGTCTCGGGTTCGATTTCCGGGTCGGAAAAAATGTCTGTATGATCTGCAAATATTTGTATTATATGCACGTATTTTCAAAAACGTATATATGTATTTATATCAGTTGTCTAGTACCCAGGATACAAGCCATGCTTAGTTTGGTACTAGATGGCGTTGTGTGTTAGGTGTCCGAAAAAATATATATAAATACTCGTATATTAAGTTCATGAAAATATTTTCTTATGTTAAAGTTCTTTGTTTCCAAGAGAGGACTTTGGTTTTGTTTTGTTAATGTATTGACAACAAATATCCAGTATACGAATTGCGTGGTTGTTTAAACGTCACGTCCTTTCCTACTGCCCTATGTAAGTTCGACCCACACATGGGATAAAGCTTCGTGTAATCCGCTAGGATAAATTTTTGTACTGAATCTAGTTGTTACTTGCGTCCTTTTCAGGTACGTTTTTATATTCCATACTGATTTTTGCTATCCTAGAACCGGATCGCCTACACTCTATGCATATCAAGCTAATAAATAGTCACAAATTTCTACGTGTGAAACAGTCTTATGACATGTTTGAATACGTACATGTTTAATTTTATTAAAACTAATTGCTCAAAACTTATATAATACACAAATTTTTAATCAACTCACTTTCTACTGCGTATGGATAAAATTAAATACAAAATTATTCATAATCTTCCGAGTTTCAATAATTATCCGTACGTGTGCTTTTTAATTAATGAATCGTTGGGACATTAATGAAAACAAATGGTAATGATTCTTTTTATGGCTTATGGAAATGATCGGTCTATACATAAAAGGCTTAGGTACTGGATAAGAAAATGCATGTTATTTAAGGAATTATAGAGGCACAGCGCTAGTAGCTTTTTGACGTTGCACCGCTAACTACATTCTGGCTTTGGTTTTCTCAGTTTATTCTGGAACTCGACTTACGATTTGTATACCTAGAGTTAATTCTAAGAGCTTTATGTTTTATATAGAGACTAATAAATTCATTAGTTAAAAAATGCAATGCAAAAAGCATGACGTCTTTCGTACTTTTAAGCTCCACAATACTAATTCTTCTACTTAGTACGTAGTATGAGATTTAATGGTGTAATTTTTATACCATACCACGTCAATGTAGTGGCAACAAAATGTAAAGGACCGCTTCGGACATGTGACAAATGTAACTACGTATATATGTTCTCCAATGCAGAATTCTGATAAATATATTTTCTTGTAACATATTTAATCTAACCCTGCACCGCTTGTTCATGTTCCCACAAATCACTTAGATTTATTACGTGTTAACATAACGACCGCAATCACCTCGTTAGACGCACAATTTTATTTTTATGCCATTCCTGAGGAATTGGATGGAATTACGGATGTGCAGTTACTAATTGGAATGTAATACAACATAAGTCTGTATGACTGATTCTGTATACATAAGTATTGTTGTTAGTTATTTATCATGTAATTTATAGTTATGAAAGCTAGACTTCAAACTTTGACCCCTACCCATCTTTGAGAAATGAAAAGTCGATATACCAAAAACAATTACTTCCTGTGAATTTTTCATGTTAAATAACTTCATGGATTCGTGTGAGAGTCATACAGCGGCTGCTTAACTGAAAGTTACCCCAGCTTCACAGGTTTAAAGCCATTTTTATTGTCTTTCATCATCTGAGTGAAGTTGACAGAGATCCAACTCTCTATTTCCGTGTTAATTCTGGGAACACAATACTGGCTGATGGCGCATTTGAATCTCCTGTCTCCATTAGCGGCGGTAGCCTTTTGTTATCCTGTATTCTGCTCATTTACTCTCCTTTATTCAATAACTTTTGCATAATTAAGCGCGTATAAGGTCGAAAATATTTTTTTAAAATATCTACGCTCCACTGCCTCTGAGTCGGATATCGCAGTAATCATTTTTCGGGTTAATATACACATAGTGTATATCATTCACAAATAATTTGGTTATCGTGGGAGAGCCACGCTTCGGCATGAATGGGCCGGCTCGACCGGAGTGATACCACGGCCTCACAGAAAACCGGTGTGAAACAGCGCTTACGCTGTGTTTCATCGAGTGAGTGAGGATACCGGAGGCCCATACCCCAATCCAACGCCCCCTATCCCCCTCACCATCCCCCTTCCCCCAGGCCGCCATAGTGTGGGTCAGCATGCTGCATTGTTCTTTTTCGCATTGAGGATGGTGACCACCACTCTTGGATTCTGCTCATGCTTTCCATCAGGCAGGGCAGAGTCATTTTGGCAGCTTAAATACAAACAAAAAATCTATTGGTAAAAATATCGGTTCAGAAGATACAGAGCTTACCAACTTCACAATCTACCTCTTTATAATATTAGTATAGATAAACTGAAGTCAGTTTGTGTAAGTTTAAATATATCAACGTTAGGAAGAAGACAAAGATAGTATAAGAATGTAGTTATATTACAGCGGGGGTTACGGCATTCAACTGAATCGAGCTTTCCGATGATCTATGAGTAAGACACTCGTGTATAAGTGAGTAATTCATAATATATTAACATATCAATGTTTTTGACTCTACAACTATGCTGTAATTTGTAAGTGATCAGCTACCAATGGAGATTATATATTCAATTTGAACATTAAGGATGGATTATTAATCATCGGATAATCGATTTATACACGTCGATCTAATCTTCTGTTGTTACTCCGTCTGGAGAAGATAAAATATTATATTTCTTTATAAGTTCTTTGTATATTAAAAGACATTGTAACATTATGTTTACGTATATATTCTCTCAAGTCGTGATAGTTATCTACCTAACTGTTCTCATAATGGGCTAGCTCATTGTTTGAAAAATATAACAATTATAAGAAATAAACATACAGACAACTGTTCTTTCGAAGGGATAGGCGGAGATATGTTCGGCATCAACAGCCATTGTTGGCTATGGTTGGATATGGACATTTCTTTAGAAAGGAGGTTTTGAGTACGTTTTTCACAATTGAGAGACACATCAAACACCCACATTTTACTGTATATAATTTGTTTTCTCTAACCTATCTACAGGCAAAGTTTTATTTTAACACAAAAGTATTATCGGACCTCTGTTAAACACAGTCACAAGCACGATAAAATAGATAAAGGATTATTTTCTGTGCCTAAGTACCGCAATCATATAACGTTAAACTGTGGAATGAACTGTCGCCTGCGGTATTCCCGGACCAATACGACCTTCAAACCTTCAAGAAAAGAGCGTATTCCTTCTTAAAAGGCCGGCAACGCACTTGTAACGCCTCTGGTGTTGCGGTAGTCCATGGGCGGCGGTAATCACTTACCATCAGGCGATGCGTCTGCTCGTTTGCCACCTATATCATAAAAAAACGTTATTATCATTATCTGTATTTCTATTAATTACATTTTTAATTCGAAAAGTGTTGATATGTGGTACAAAATTACTCAGTAGACAATTTGCACTCAACACGCTGCGCTGTGTAGATCGTTAAGGATTGCGCGGGCGCATGTCGCCGCTACCGGGTACTTTCTTATAGGTATGGTTCAAGGGGAAAGATATAGCGAGAAAAAAATACCATGTATTTTTTTCTCTCTTCGCTCGCTCTTTTAAATATGATAACTACTATGTTCCTCGTGGCTTCGCCTGCGTGTGTGTTATTCGTATATATAAGCTATATTACTATAAAGTTTTATCCAAATCCATTCAGTAGTATTTGAGTGAAAGAATAACATATAATATATGCAAACATCCTCACAAACTGTCGCATTTAAAATATTAGTTGAAGTTATTTATGAGATAGTCTTTGTGACAATAAAATAGGTGTGGTACATATTTTTACCTGCGTTCACCATTGTATAAACTTGATTCATTTTCATAGTAGCAATGAGAAATGTACGAGTACTTTCAAAAAAATATTCTTAACAGCAGAGTCTCACCACCAGAGGCGACCTATATGTGCCGTAGCATGGCTCTTCCATGGTGAAAAGTAATACGGTGTGACAATGAGAAATACTAAAGAACTAATAAGATCTGTATATTAAATAAGATCTTTAAAACGTCGCTAGTCTAAAAAAAATATAAATCCTGTAACCAGTCGGCGCTCTAAAGCGAATGGTGATTAATTATGATGATCTGCGTATGCATCTGTCATCTTACTACTTCTGTGCCTCTATCAGTGACGAATGGACCTCTATCCCAGTTTAATAAATATATAAGTTATGGGATTAGTTTTATCGTGATTTTTGAACGGTAATCAATTCATTGATATCTAAAGGAATGCTTACTATGATAATATGACTTCAGTAGAAATAGTTAACGGTGGCTGATTCTCTCAAAATTTAGACCTAGGTTAAATAGTTTCGTGTATTTAAGTTCTACCCATTTTTTGTACTTGTCGAATCCCCCTCGGGCCTTCACTCCACCGGGGTTTATGGCGGGGCAGTGTGTCGGAATCGAACCGACTAAAACTACATGGTGTGCCACTCTGCGCCTGAGATGGGAGGGATCCGGGAATCCGCTTTCTTACGCCATTCGGATTTAAGTTGTACCCTGGGCCATGATCACATTTTACTACATTGTATAGACTTGAACTGTGCATGCAAACAATCAGGCCGATTCAAATAGATTAACTTACAAATATTTGAGCAGAAATGAAGTACAGTACAAGACCCACAGTGCCACATAAATCGTGGTAGTGTCAAAAATATTA
The DNA here is from genome assembly GCA_003709505.1 of Hyphantria cunea. NCBI lineage: Eukaryota > Metazoa > Arthropoda > Insecta > Lepidoptera > Erebidae > Hyphantria > Hyphantria cunea. The sequence goes on from PKRV01000493.1 coordinate 858,355, forward strand.
TTCAAATCCACAACATAATAGTAAAATTATGACCCAAATATACTTTAATTTATTGTTAATAACAAAAGCTGGCCAACCCCGGCCGACAGCCTTATCAATCTATCTAGTAACCATACGACCCTATGCCTATAAATACATATTAACTAGTAAAGGTTTGGCAATATTGTTTGCAATTTGATCTGATATGCGCGTGCGCTCGTGCCGCGCCCGCTCTCGATCCTGCCCGATCGTACCCGATTGCGCCCGACCGGGCATAAATCTTTCGTAATAAGGTCTTAGCGATTTACTTTGAAACTTTAACCTTTATTGTTGAAATATATTAATGTAATTATAATTTTTGTTAGAAACGGAATTTTGATTACATTCTCAGATTTAGTTTACGTAGTTCTACGGCGGCGCATAGTTAACCAGACACTAACGCTATGTTAAAACAAAAAAGCCTTTTAATTCGGTGAACTAGATAAAGAAATTAAATCAAAAAGAGAAATCAGAACAGTGACCTTTTTGTTAAAAAGACTATAAGGAATCCCTACTATTTTTTAAATATGTACACTTTTGTTACTTTTGATATTGAACCAGGAATGTATTCGATTTATTCTTGACAAGTTTTAAATCTATTTTCAAACTAAAAACTTTTATGCATCGTCATTCCTATAAATAACAATATATTTTTATTTTGTCAATTGAGATATATTTGTCAAAAAATGAAAAAGTTATGCGCCCAAAGACCACAATCCTACCGCACCCATTATCACCTAATAATATATCTATCAGTGTTCAGCTGAAAGTTAAATGAGGCAATAAAGATATCTGAACTTATTTTAAATACGGCTATAAACGTAAATCCAAATTACAACTTGGTCAAAATCACAATGAGGTTTAATTAAATCTACAATGTTCGCGTAAAGTTAAATTAAAATATGCTAAAAGGCGAAATTTAAAATGTTTAGCAAATACTCCTCTGAAATTATCATTGCACGCAAACATTTAAACTACTTTAATAAGCCATATTTAAATGGTTTTTGAATAAAACTGCCGAAAAACTTGGCGGTACCTTTTTGTTTTTTTATGTTTTTGCCTGGCTACAATGTTGCATTCTTTGTTGCAACCGTTTTTTTTAGGTATTTGCCCAAAGTGCAGTTTTTATGTTAGGGTTTTTGGTAATTACATACCTACATTTTGCGGTTGCTAAGATGTGTTATTATTTTGTTTGAAGGCTTAAAACTTATATATACCTCTGGATGCGGAATAAAACCTTAAAAATTTAACGATAGTACTTACTCCTAATATAAACTTTTATTCATGAATTATTTTCCATATTCGGTAACATGGTGTCGAAAACAAAAAATAAGTTATTTATAAAAATCGAGCATTCAAAAAGAGGTTTCAGCAACACTATTTCAATAATAGTCCAGGTAGTTTGATACCAGGTTATGACAATTTTTGGTTTAATCAAGCTTTTGAATAAATAAAGACTGATTTGTTATTAATTATAGTCACATTTTTTCCGGCCAAGGTCCGCACATAGTGAAAAGAGTTCCAAACATTTAAGGAATATACGACTAATTTGCATTCAACGTGTTTTGAAATTACTAACCATTTATTTTTTTCCTGCAGGCCTCTGGTATGCCAAAACGGAGCGACCTGCACAAATTCCGTGGGTGGTTTCTCGTGCATCTGCGTCAACGGTTGGACTGGACCGGAGTGTTCAGTGAACATTGATGACTGCGCCGGAGCAGCGTGTTTTAACGGAGCTACGTGTATAGACAGGGTTGGGGCGTTTTACTGCAAATGCACACCGGGGAAGACTGGTAAGTTTCAGTTGACAGTTATCATACTTTGAAGTAGATCTAGCCTAGTTAATTGGGCAGAGAGTAGTTATTTTGTTACAATGAAATGATTAATCATCTTCGAATTTGGGGTATCTTGAAAACCTGACGTGACGTCTTATTTCCAAAATTCTCCACGAATTATAAATGTTGTATGAGGCAAGTTAGATTGCGTTGTATTTCAACGTTTAGACTATAGGATAATGAATCTCATACTCTAGCCTAACTACGTGTTATATATTTTTACGTTTGCTGTATACGTTTTTTATTATTTCTAGTGTATTTTAAGTCAAATACTTATTAACCCTTTTGTTATTTAGGTCTCCTGTGCCATTTAGATGATGCCTGTACATCGAATCCATGTCACGCAGACGCGATCTGCGACACAAGCCCTATCAACGGCTCTTACACATGCTCCTGCGCATCTGGATACAAAGGACTTGACTGCTCTGAAGATATCGACGAGTGTGAACAAGGTAGGAACTATTTATATGCAAACTTATGAATCCGTCCAGCAAAAGAGCAGACGTATCGCCTGATAGTAAGCGATTACCGCCGCTCGAGGACACCCGCAACACCAGAGGCGTCACAAGTGCGTTACCTGGCCTTTGAGGGATGGGGGCAGGTGTTGGGGTATGGGTCTCCGTTAGCCTCACTGTCTCGGTGAAATACAGCGCAAGCGCGCATTCACACCGGTTTTCTGCGAGGCCGTGGTTTCACTCCGGTTGGCCCATTCATGTCGAAGTATTGTTGTATATGCCAGCATAGAATAGTTGACCATACTTCCTTTATAAGGAGATACCTATTTCCGGCTGTAAAAAAAGCTGTTGAATATGATGAGTAATGTATGCAAATGTGTTTGAGAATATCGACAGCAGAAAGCGGATATGTCGTATCTCTAAAAATTAGACCAAATGATTATACTTAGTATAGTTTTGATCAGAAAAAAAAACCGCCTCGAATTGTCTGTATTACATAACTTGAGGTATTGATAGAGAGAAACATCCTTAAAATTTCTGTCTTTATTAATCTACAATATCATGAATTTTTAAAATGGTTTTTTGGTATTAGTGTAAAGAATATTTTGAGATAAAATATTTCCGTTTTCTGCTGTCGATATGAATAGATGTTGAAACCTTATAGTTTCTTACACTAAAAGTAGAATATTTACGCCATTTTCTGTTGCAGCATAAGTTCTTGTAAACTTTTCATTAATATCTGTCCATTTCACAGGATCGCCATGTGAACATGATGGCATCTGCGTGAACACTCCAGGATCTTTCGCTTGCAACTGTTCAGTCGGTTTCACCGGTCCACGCTGCGAGACCAACGTCAACGAATGCGAAAGCCATCCCTGCAGAAACGATGGCTCATGTCTCGATGATCCTGGAACATTCAGATGTGTCTGTATGCCTGGTAAGTTTGGCTTATATTAGCATTTTAGAAAAATCTTTTATGTTATCCTTATCATGAGATTTTTAGGTGTAATGAAAGTAAATATTACAGTCGACCTTTAGTTACTTTCAAGTGGTGTAGAAGGCTTCGCTATGTCACTTTATATGGTATTGTTTTGTTGATCATTAATAATACAATCAAGTTCTATTTTTATTTTGTCTCCCGCTTTGCAAAGGAGTGAAGAGGATTTATTATATTTCCAACTCCACCAGTTTTCTTCTGATTAATTTCGTTGCGGGTTCCAAGACAGTTTAATTTTTCCTGGGACTTCCCGAGTGTCATAACTCGATGTGTTCGTGGGTCACTGCTGTTGATATTGGTGTACAGAAGTTACAGTGGTGGGCGTGTGGGCGGGATTAGTCCCATTAAAAAAAAACAAGTTCTGTACTTGAATTCAGTTGTAAGATACAACTATTTCGAATTCTGAAAAGTTTTACTGTCATACAAATAATCTATACATGTAACTAATAATTAAAACGAAGTATAAGGAACAATAACAAACACACAAATGGCGGTAACAGTGCAATCTCAACAATAACATTACATTAAGACTAATTTTCATAAAGCTATATACAAACTTAACGTTTCCTTGCTGGTGAATTACACTTGAACAGGGCGATTTCTCCTACACTAGGGAATAACACTAAGATACAATTTGCTTCTTGTTGATGAGCCCTTAATGATTATCATTAATACGAATTAGACAGAGAGGGAAATAGAAAAATTTACGTCTTAGGGCTGTCACTGCACTTATAGGATAACTAACCACCTCTGATTAACGGAACCCTAGTGTTACATGAAGTAGTTAAATTTTGGGGTCTGTCTAGTCACGCATCAAGAATATGGACCGGCTCTTCCCATGAGTGTCCATAAAAGTGGCTCAAGAACAAACTACAAATTACAACACAAGAACAAGAAGAAGGAAAACTTGAAATAAATGTTATACCTGGCCCTCTGGCCTGTGAGGTAAAGTGGGCCAGAACCTCCTGGATAAAGAGCGGCATATGTCCAACAGAGGACTGTTCACGGCCGTTGATGATGATAATGATTTAATTTTGAAACAGTTGTCTGCGAATTTCCACTCAGTTAAAAAAAGTGCAAACAAAAAGGAGTCGTCGAACCGTTACCGGTGTCTAGTACCTATACTTGTGGCAAAAAATATGTCGTTCGCGCTTTGACTGTGCCGACCTAACCAGTTTTGGCCACATTTAATACACACCAACAAAAATACTACACTAAGCAAATAATGTGTATCTAAGCAGGAAATACAAAATAAATGTTTCTAGACTTACACATAACCGAACCAAAGGTGAATTTTAATAAGGATGCGGAGTGTCCCCATCCCGGGTATCGTAGTAGCCGAGTATGAGATCAAGCATTGCGAAAAGAAGAAAAACTTAACAAAAATACTCTGGCCAACATGGTATGGCAGACCTAAACCTCCTTCTAAGAAAAGACTTGTATATACCCAGCAGTATACCACTAATATACTCTTGATGATCATGAATCACAAGGCCCTGGTCAAAGTATTTTTGGTTGTTAAAAAGAAAGAAAGTTAATTTTTTTATTGCATAATAGATTTCTAAGCCGCGACACCCCTGGTAGAGACCTGATTCCCATAGCGATGAGAGCGGCAAAGGCGCCCGCGTATTGTCTTCGACGCGGAAACACCGCGAACCACTATCAAAGTGACAGTTAACGTAATCACGCCACTGCGCTCTACTGCTAATATGTCATTATTGTTGTTAAACACCAGGTCTCCAGAACAGCAAGCGGTAAACAATTGCTTCTAAATTATACAACAAACTTTTGTCATGCACTTCTTAAGATTTCTTCGTACTAATACATACCTCTCGAAGAAACGCTTAAAGTATTTGAGAGGTTTTAACTTTTTTGATTTTGAACGCTGTGGCGCTGACTTGCGCTTGAATACACCACAAATAATCCTCGCTCAGGCCAAATGACTTGATAATTTCGGTCGAATAGATCAATCAATATAAAATAGGTTGAAACACCAAATATCTAAAACAATTTTCTTTAACGATTTGTAACTTTTAAGATTTTTTTAGTTCTGTCCTCATTAAGTATTCAGTTATAACTAACATACTATATATTATATACTATATATTATACTATAACATGAAGTTTTTAGCTGACATCTATTTAATATCAAGTGTCCTTAAATATGCCAACATTCTGTGTCATTAGAGAAATATGAATATGAGAAATATGACACTAAAAGATAAACTTAGTATATCCAATATTTATGCAATTAAGTAAATATATTACATGATCAGTTGCCACACGGTTCTAAGAGGGTATCTTTGCATCTCAGTCAGTCTATCACTGTAGGTCAAGTATGAAATATGTTTAAAATAAAATAGGATTTGTTTTATTGTACGGTCGTAGTTTCTTCGTAAAAAAATATTGATAAGTTAACGAATATTAATAAACTAACTTTTGCCTGCGACTTCGCCTGCGTATATGTCAGTTATCGTGGTGATTCTTTAAACTGATATAAGTTTTTTTTGTCATCCGATTTAAAAGACACAAACACTTAATGTTAAGTGAAGCTTACCATAATACTTAAAATAAAAACCGCATGCAAATCGATATATATTGCGATAAATGCTAGCGACTATCCTTCCTTAGCAATCAACCTATGTCCATGCAAAATTTAATTGAAATCGGTGCAGTGGTTAAGCCGTGAAAACACAAAAACTACACAGACAGAGTTACTTTCGTATATATTTATATCAATCAAAAATCCCTTTTAAGCAAATAACGAATCAATTTAGAATATTGAAAGTTTAGTAATAAGAACTTTCGACTAAAAGCAATCCTATTACGATATTGGTATAAGAATATATCTGTCTGGTTTGAGGATTCACTAGACTATAAAATAAGCAAGTGAAACAAGCACAGAAATGACTTAGTCGTCCCTTGTAATATGATTGTCCCGTTATGAAAACCCGTTAGGGAAAATGCATTAAATTCTACTTGCAGTAAAATTTATATAATGCTTTACAGATCTACAATAGTTATTTATGCAACTGTTGTATAATAAAGGGTATCAAAACAGGAATGTGGGTTTATCACGCGAGGCGAAGCTGAGTGTGATATTAGTATCATATGAGTGTTTTAACACCTATGTACAATTGCATGCAAGACTTTATCTACGCCTGTGATATAAATCCTTTATATAAAATAAATACATGTTATACAGAACTTGTATTAAATGCTTAACATGAACGGGAAAACATGATTTTTGAAGTGAAACTTCTTTAGGCGCATGAGGGTAAAATTTTTACAAATGTAACGTCACGCAAGTATGCAACGGAAGTGTCGAAAAAGAGAGAGAGAGAAATCGAGACCGATTGAGAGAGAGTAAGACAGGGCGAACGTAGCATGAAGCAACTAGGGATGGAGTGAGAGTAGGGATGCTTTAGTCACAACAATACCTATAGAAATCGCGTCGAATAGTGTAAATATTGAAGAAATAAATTAATAAAACTAAATTTATGATTTATATTATTTTTCAACACTTTTAATATTTTAATGACAATTAAATTCTAAACATATCTTCCCTTTTCCCTTCCTTTAAGTCTCGGAAATCTAAAGTTTTAGATTTGTGTAAATATAGACAAGACTGATAAATTAGTTCGCCAAAGAAGTTTCACTTCTGACATGTGTACTTTGTACGCACGCACTTTTTTTTCTGATACCTTTTGTTTAAGTTTCAAAATCGAAATAGAAATATGTAGTTATTTCGGTACATCAACAATCACTGATTGTCATAGATCTAGAGCATTTTAGTAGATAGTTTTTAAAACATCACGCACGCACGCAGCATCAACGCACATCACACAATACTTAATAAAATTGTTGGGTTGTGAAATTATGAATTGCTCTAGCTTTCGACAATAAAGCAGACCTCGGTCACAGTTGGTCTCTGACAGTTTCCTAATACGAATAATAGTTGTCATAACTACATTTCTACTATTATATAGAAAATAATCGTAAAGTATTTTTAATTCAAACATTACACAGTATTGTTGACGAAAATACATGTACAGTTTTTTATTTAACATCTTCTTGAATTACTCGTTCACTTCGATTCCACTTTACTGACTTCTTATTCTTCATATTACTTAAATATACTTACGGTACTTAATCTCTAAAAATAAAAGTCCCGATCAAGTCACACCTGCACCTTAAAACAAGAACGAATAAAAAGACCTCACTCTATAATAGGACAGTCCATTAAACTCCAAACTCAAGTCAAGTGTACACAACATGTTAAAACATGTCACAGAGGCAATGGAGCGCTCAGAATCACTCTTTTGGAACGAAGTACTTCACGAATAATATGTAAATGTATCATAATAGAGGTATTACGTTCCTGTATAATACCTGTATAAATTGGACGGGTTATCACAGGCTGTTTGTGGAAGCGTAATTTTTGTACAATTTTACTTCCATTGTACACTTTTTGAACATGTTTAATCAATGACCATTATAGTGTCATTAATATGTCATAAAACAAAAACATAGACAAAGATTTTGTTTGAAAAGACATTTGTTAAGCACAAAAATAATTAGTATAAAAATTAAATAAAGTGAAAACAAAGCTTTCACTAATTGATTATTTTACTAAACATTTTTATTAGGGATTCACACATGAATGTGCCCCATTATCATTGTCGATAAATGTCCTTGAGAAAGTGTCAATTTTGTTAAAAAGACAAAGTACCTGCATTATGAAATGCCTCGGTGGTGCAATGGTAGCCTATGCTACTGCTGTGCTTGAGGTCTAAGGTTCGATTCCCAGGTCCGACTAAATATATGTATGATCTGCAAATATTTGAGTGTGTGTACTTTCTATGTACAATATGTATATATTTACAAAAAAAATATATTAGTTGTTTAGTACCCATAATATGTTGTGTGTTAAACGTCTGAAATATCTATTTATTATAAAAAAATAATTTCTTAACATTTCTATTACTAACACTTTAACGACCTGTCCAAATAGAATCTGAGATTGAAGCGTTCACTCAAGCGTTGTAATATTATCGAAACTAATAAATAAATGCTTTCAGATACATAAAATATTTTAAGTTGAAACAAAAGAGCTGTCGTTACATCCAGACACATCTGGTTTTGTAACGCTTGACCAAGCTGGGTCTTGTCACGCGAGTACGAATAAGGGAATGCCTGCGTTATATGACGGCACGTAACTTTTTATACTCATATGAACATACCCTTAGGTCCTTGAACCGTATAATTTAATAACTGCCGCTGGTTTGCTATGTTTTTATGACTTTGTAGGTATTTAGTGGATAGTAGAAGTGTGGATGAAAACAAACAGAAACCAGCCAGATAAAATTGTTAGTAATTTTTTGATCATAAAAGATAACTCAGGTATTCAATCTTTGTCAGGACTTAAACATTCATGAAATGGATACAAAACACATTCAAACTCTGAAAAACAATTAATGGATCTCACAAAGTCCCATCTTTAGTCCCACGTGATCTCGTAAGCTGCTACGCAACGGGTGCGGTGAATTTAAGTATAGATATTTTAAATCACAATTGGTGGAGTAATCAGTGAACATACTTAAGAAATACATACAGTGGAACATAGAACTTCCCCCTTTTTGAAGTCGGTTAATAATTACGGCAATAATGGCTAATAGCGTAGAGTCGTTAATAGCGATAGTTTTCTATTTCTATTTGTATTACTGAATACAATTACGTTCGCAAGAAGAGTCAAAACAAAAAAAGGCACATTTAGTACAGGAAAGTCATGAATGGTGATATCAGCATCATCATTACATTCACCACCAAATCCATCACCTCACCGCTCGGTTTTTGTTGTTTTTGTTGATATTTCTTTATTCTGTTTCACCTAAAACATTTTATATTCAAGAAATGATATTCTAAGAAAAACAATTTAAAAAAAAAGCATTTTTTTTTATATTTTTATTTTACAAACAATAAATACTTCTAAAATCAAATTGTACACACTTGTACTTATTCTACTATATTCATTACATTAACACCTAACTAGTTTCGCGCTTATGGTATCATCAAAGGTCATCATCAAGGTAAGGGGAATCTATAGTGGAATAAGTGTGATGTGATGCGTAGAGATGAGCAAAATGTAGTTAAGAAAGTTGTAAGTATGTAAGTTGATGGATATAAGAGTAGTGGACAAACCAAAGAAAAAATGGATGGACTGCGTAAAAGAGGATATGGCCAGGAACGGAATAAACAGGAATTGACGCGTGATAGAGGAGAATGGAGGGAGAAAACTCGTTGCACCGACTCCAAATAAAGTTGGGAATAGGGTAGGGAGATGATGATGATGATATCATAAGAATTTCATATTTTAAAGTTTACCCTTGATATTCGGGTCTGGTAAATTATTTTGCTTATTGGTGGGTAGTACAAGCTTACATAAGAAAATATATAAGTTATTCTATGACATGTATTCAAATATTGCTGTCCTTTTATATTTATTTTTATTATGGCAATATTTTGACATCACACCATGGTTTATGATTAAATGTTTGTGAAAGATACCAAAAATATTAAAGTTAATGTCAGTCGTGTTGTGTTTAAATGTATTTATTCCATTATCCTCTGAATGGAGAAAGGAAACTCATTGCACCGACCCCAAATTAAGTTGGGAAAAGGGTACGGGGATGATGATAGTGAAATAAGTGTATTGCAACAAGTTCTATCAAGTGCCGATAATCGAGAGTATAAATTAAAAACTAGTAATAAAAAAAGAAAACGAACAAATATTTGAGTGATCTATTTGCATAGATAGCAGGTAGTTTCGCACGATCCAATTGGATTGTTTTAATGTGTTTTAATTAATTTTTTATTGAGTTTAGCCACTCCTCTCAGTTTCTCTCGCGTTTAGATCGATAAAATTCACATTAACATCAAAATAAAATGCTTCTCACAATTATAAACTTATTTTTAAACGTGTAAATCAGTACTTGGAACCGTTTATTGCAAGAAACACCTGGAACATTGATTATACATATTTCTAGAACTTTTTTAGAAACAATTTACTAGTTGAGATAATCTAAACAATTCAATTCTTTTGTTAAAATCAGACACAGAATTAAATTGATTCTTTGAATCGCTAATTGTTAAGTATTTTCAAGAAGTAGTCTTTCAGTACCAAAGAACGGCTAAACTTGAACTTGGTATAGTATAATCATCATGCTATCTCGTTAGTATCTGCGTCCAACGATAATTTAACTAATACTTTGTTTATTTTTTTGCCTTACTAGTATTTTGTTTTTACCCAACTAACGCGAAGAATAGATCAAAATTTTTGCAAGTCTATGTTTTTTTTAATGTAATGTGAGCAAACGAGCAGACGTATCGCCTGATGGTAAGCGATTACCGCCGCCCGCAACACCAAAGGCGTCACAAGTGCGTTGCCGACCCTTGGGGGATGGGGAGGAGGATGGAGGAAGGGGTTGGGGTATGGGCCTCTGGTATCCTGTCACTGGATGAAACACAGCGCAAGTGCTTTTTCACCGGTTTCTGTGAGGTCGTGGTATCACTTCGGTTTGTTTGTTGCACCATATCGTCTAAACAGCTGAACCAATTTTAATGAATGAGGCATCAATAGATTCACAATAATTTATGTGGTGGGTGACCGGTTCCGGGTGGTGATCAGTTGTCTAGCACCCATAACACAAGCTCTGTTTAACTTGGGACTGAATGGAGTCGCGTGTTAATGTCTGAAAATATTGATTTATAGTTTTTAAACTTTTATTATTAATACAAAATTACATTAATTATACTTTTCTGGCTATCTGGAGAAATTAAGCAGCAACTACTAAGACAGAATACTTGTAGATACAGTTATTTAAAAAAAGTCACGATGAAATTGTTATTGCTACGTGCGGACTGTCCTAGATCGTCAAGGAATTCGTCTCCCCATTCCCACATATTTTCGGTATTTCCCAAATAGTTGGTCACGTACGATTTTGGACGTAAAATTTGAAGTATTTACCAGCTAGTCATATGTATTTAAAAACTTGTATTTTATTCATGTATGCGAATAAAGTCGGCATTAGCATGCGCCATGCATTCTCATTGTGGCTTGTGATCCGAAATCGTGACGGTAGGGGACGGTCCAAGATACAAAAGAAACATGAGTTTGACCTCTATATAATTTTGCTTATTATTTTATGTTAGTATTTATTTAAGTAGCCATTACTATGCAGTAAAGTCGGATAAAACGTCATATTAGGGGAGATTCCTCCTCCTTCTATTTCCTCCTAAAACTGAAACCATCCTAAGGAACTTTCGCGTATAGTGTTGTATATATGTGCATTTTAAACTAGCTTTCCCGCCAGTACAATCCAAATATTAGTAATTGCAAATTAAAACCGCAAAATTTAGGACTAAACATAAAAAAAAAACTAAAAAATTATTACAATCAGCTGAATTCTTATGAGTTCAAATTTTCAAATGATTTTAATTACTCGACCTCAAAATTATATTTCTCTAGATTATTTATAACTATATATTAACAATATCCATGGCGTAGTATTTCCCCAAAATCGCGTTCCTCTTGTCCTTTGGGCCTACGAGTGACCACGACACGCGGTCGCAAGGCGGGGCATCCCTTCCAAGTACCTACCATGAGCTTTCAATAGGCCATGTCGCTCAAACACCATGTACCTTTGACACTATTGCGCAGTTCTGTATAGAAATATTTTCTTTAAATATCCACACCAATAAAATAGATTCGAAAGTAACTCTGTCTGGGTTACTCTTTTCTATCACACAACACCGATCTCAATGAATTTTGACAAGGAGATACTATGATTCTTGAGAAAAGACATAGAACACGCCGACCAAACCATATGTAAAAGCTAGTTATCTATAAGTTGGTTTGTGTACTGTACTGAAAAACTTGAACTCTGATTAAGTTCTTTTGACACGAGACACAACCGCTTTTTCTTCTTCTTTTGATGAAATGGCAACCAGCTATTCAGCAATTTCTGCCAATGTCAAGTGTTTAAAGTCTTCAAATCTTAGGTCGAAGACTTAAGAGTTTGTCGTGATGAAAATAGTGATAAAACTATAAAATATGTGGAGGAGATGAAATGGGGACCGTCTTTCGAAAAAATGAAAATCGATCTCCCTAAAACCGCTTTAAAGGCGGTTTTGATTTGTTTTTGTGTCAGTTTTAGTCTTCATCAGCACAACCACAATATGCGAAAGCGAAGAAGAAAATATATAGCGAAGCGTGACGGTGAGTAGCTAGCTATGAACAAAAGTTAGCTTAACACAACAAGGTAATTTATTGACCTAAGTTTGTATTTAAGTATCCATTGCATGTTGTTAAACACTTGATGTTTCTATGGAACTATTAAATTTTTCACTTCGGTAATTGTCGAAACAAAAACCGTTTCGTAATATAATAAGCGATTGACAATTACTTTGTCCTAAAACAAAAAGAAACTTTAATCGTGCAAAGTAGTGTTCGTCACAGTTTGAATTACCAGATATGTCACGCAAACGGTCGACAATGTTTATGTAATCAGCCCCTCTAGCTAAATTGACATTCTACAAACGTTAATAGATAACTAACAAATGTATGGGTTGGCAGTCATGTGGTTGTCAAAACAAAATATTAGTTAATGGTACAAAATATTTTGAGAAGACGTTTGCCATTGTAGAAAGAGAATCGACTCGAAACACTTGCATCTAGGCTGAGGGGCAGTTTTATTTGCGCCGAGAACTCTGGTTAGTTGGGTCAGTTTAGTGTTAAGCAATCCTGACTGATAAACTCGTTCGATCGTTCGTTCTGTTTATGGCTGTTGATAGGTTTCTATTTATCCGTGAAAGACATGGGTATGTGTGTGTTTTGTCCAATATAATCAGATTCTGAGAAATAAGACCCAAAAGCACCCCATCGGGTACCATAATGTTACCTGGGTACAGAAGTTCAACACAGAACCGGCGCTAGTTTTGTTTTTTTTTTGCGGTAAGTTTGTAAGAGCTCTGGATGTAAGATTACCCGACATTCTACAAGTCTTAATACGGTACTTGAAGATTAACATTACTTACAGAATTTCCATTTAAATTCATAAACGATTTGTTTATATTAAAAGCAACTTTAGGTTTATTACCATAGGGTTGATTTAATTAAATACTCCTAGTTTTTTACCGAACATTCCCAATTTGGCTGGATACTGGATAGTGATTTTGTAACGAGATGTTGCCAAATGATACTGATCTTTATTCTGTTACAATAAGAATGCAATATAAATGGATTTACATAATAACTTCTTTAAAAGGGCACACTCGATACAGGTCGAAACTAGATTATCCCGCCTGAGGCTTTACAACAGTCGTTTAAATATCAACTTCACTTCTATTAATTTAAAGTATATACTCATTTATCTGCCACTCTCGCATTGGACAGTTGTAAACTAAAACACCAGATTATGCTTTATGTAAATGTGTTAAGGTTCTTTTTTCAATAACTTTGTTATCATGGTTTACTTTTGATGAGTGGAACGTCGGGTCAATTAGCATTGTTGTAGCCAGGTCTTGGCTATGGCAGAAATGTTATTTGTTATGTCTATCTGAGCATTAAAATACAATTGTATTTATAGTCGCATCAAATAAAGTGCCGATAATTTCGTGGTAATTTTGATTTACTAACAAAACTACTATCCAATTTGTGTTTTCTTTTCGTGTTATAATATAATGTTATTAGTATAAAATATCAAATTGTTTACATGTGAATCCAAAGTTAATCATGTCTTGAATTACACGCAATTAGTCACTGAAATTCCACTAGAAATGTTGTTTAGTTTTTTAACAGATAACTAAATACAGTTGAAGAAAAAAAATTATAACTCTTTTTACGAAAATTTTGGGAACAGATGAGTATGTAATTTGGTACAGGTTAAGTATATATGGAGAAGTGCAGAAAGATAAAAAATGAATAAAAAAGCATGATGGCTTATTTATAATAACTCATTTATCATGTTCGAAAGTATCTCTTATTGTCAAAAAACAGTTATATTTCTACAAAACCATAAAGGAAGAATTTTGCGATTTAAATTTCAAGTTCTAAATTCACGCCATAACGATCGGCGGTGTCACGGCGTCTGTTTGTGACGTCACTTCGCACACGCGACGTCTCCATTTGTCATCCAATATCAACTATAGCTCTTAAAAACAATAAATTGATCATCGATTATATCCCAACAAAGTCACCTTTATACATACGTGACGTAACTCGCTCTGATTGGTGTTCAACTTAATATGGCGGTTTGCTGTATTTTGAAGTTTAATTTATGCTAATTAACTATTAATCTCACTCTAAATATGAAAATAAATACGTTTTTTATAGTCTATGAACCCAAATTCATCAGATAAATACGTAATTTTAGTGGTTCTTGGTTACTGTCATGCCTATTGCGACCAATCGCAGACCACTTGTGATCTTCGAATGATTTTGAAATGATACAAAATAAGCTACATTTTACTCACGTTACCCTTGATAAGTTTAGCTTGTTAATTAGAGCTTCTCAAAGTTATAAGTGATCATAAAAGAACTTTTGCAGACTGTATTTTATTTGCTGTCTTCTCACTATAATTTAGGTGAAAATAAACAAGACAGTGTACAACAGGGTATTCTATAACTAAAGCCTTCAACAATGTTGAAGCCATTATGTGTTACATTGTACAACTTTTGAACGTTTACAACATATGTTTTAGCGCTGTAAAAATCATTGGCAGGGACAAAGAGAAATCTGTTTTTATATTTAAATGTTGTTTTGAGAATTAAAGTATTGCGTTATATTCTGAATGCCTCTGAGGCGCAGTGGTAGCGTATACGACTGCTGTTCTTAAGGCCTCAGGTCGGACCAAATGTTTGTAAATTCAAATATTTGTTTCTTAGTTGAGGTCTTTTCTATGTATAATATGCATGTGTTAGATGTTCGAAATATTTAATATTCAGAAGAAATGAAAATGAAAAGGAATATTAGAGTTATCAAGCAATTTTTATATTTGACTTCTTTTATCCGCCCGCGTGTATGTCGCTTATCGCAGTTAAGATAGCCTATGTCCTGCCTCAAGAGTCAAAGTATCTGAATGATGTGAAGAACTGAGATTGTACTTACTGTAACAGTAGTATACAGATTAGAACTTGATACCACGCAATCATAACTCATCAAGATTGTACGGAATATCTCGTCATCATACTCCCAGGTTCAGTTTTGACGCGGCCATAGCGAAGCCTGTCTTTTCCTACACTTTTCAGATCGATTTTCACGTATTTGCTTTCGTTTCTAACCTTTATTTCCGACTGCGAAAGAAGGAGGGTTATGTTTTACGAGTGTATGTATGTATATTTCTTTGGCACGCCCTAGAGCCTAAAGAGCTTGTCGTATTTTTATGTGAGTGGTGTCAATAGATTCGTCTTAGCCGTGGGAGTGACAAAATAAAAAAATAAAAAATCTTTTCTTTGTAGTTCCTCAATGGAATTATTATTCGTTACTTGTTTAAATCTATAAAGCCTGTTATCCATAAGGATCCCTTTTCACAAGATAACTTTTAAAATTCCAGTGTTTATGTATTTGTTCTCAGGTTTCACCGGTACACAATGCGAAGTGGAGATTGACGAGTGTGCGAACAACCCTTGTTTGAATGGAGGAGTATGTCATGACCTGATAAATGCCTTCAGATGCACCTGTGTCATTGGGTGAGTTTCTTTTCTTTTATACATTTTTGAGAGTTCGAGAAAATTTTGAGTATACCCAGAAAGACATTTTTTATAGAAAATTTGCATAATAACTGTACGGCGTAATGTAACATACTTACAATGTGTCCCTCCTGCCACATCGGCGTTGCAAAATAGATAAGCACTATCTTTGTATGGGTTGCATATCTTACCAATTTTTTAGCTCAGTCATTGCTTTTTGAGTTTTTGAATAGTACATAAACCAAATTAACAATTAATATTTATTAATATAATATAATCAATGTACGACTACGATTGATACCCATGGTTAATAGCGACATACCTCAATAGCATTTACAATAATATACGTATCTTCTTTCCTAACAGGTTTACAGGCGCTCGGTGTCAGGTCAACATTGATGACTGCGCCTCAAGCCCATGTCGAAATGGCGGCATTTGTCACGACTCTATTGCTGGATACACATGCGAATGTCCACCTGGATATACTGGTACGTAATATAAAACAAAATAGTATAGGAACCATTATACGAAACAAAAAAGTATCGTTTAATATCTCTATTTATATCTGCTTAAATTTAATATTAACTTGTAAACTATTGCGGTCTATAATATATGATTATTTGTTGACTAGAATAAATACAATTACAGGCATATATAGATATATAATGCTTAATAATACCTTTTGTTTATGGTCCCCTTCAAAATGCGTACGACCTTCTCTAATTACTAACAATATTCTAAGCACTGGCAACCTCTATAAGGTGTTAAAAAATATCTTTATTTTTCAGGCATGTCGTGCGAAACGAATATCAACGATTGCCTATCAGCTCCGTGCCACCGTGGAGAATGTATAGACGGAGACAACAGCTTCACCTGCAATTGTCACCCAGGATACACCGGCAGAGTCTGTCAGACACAAATAAATGAATGCGAATCTAATCCGTGCCAATTCGGCGGTGAGTACACGTCTTGCTATAAAAGCTATAGAGTGACGAAATGCTGAAGTAAGGCGTCGGTGTAGGAGAGTACAATTAATGTTGAACCGACGCTTACTTGGACCACTTCTATATTTCTATCAAAACGATATTTTTTTTACGCTAGCAATATACAAAGAAACTTTTTCTTTGGTTACTCTTCCGTACATTTAGTCTTATTCTGTATTCCTGACATAGATGCGACATCTCATGAGCATTGGAAAAGTAGTTAAATCATAAAAGCGTAACAAACGACAAAATTTAAATCTGTTTTACAAAATAATTTAGGTCTTGTATAGTTTGGTTAAAATCCGTCGATCATATAGGTACACCCTAGATACAATTTTGGTAAATACTGAACCAAATCGTTTTTTTTTATTACACAGTCCTTTAAAATTTTAACTTTTTCGATTTATTTACAAAACATAAACATAAATATTGCCAATACTTTATCATCTATCGACCAAAAGCTATTGAAATTTTGAGGGTAGAATGCTAAACCATATCTATCGCCAAGAAGAATATTATTAATGTAATTTTATTTAAAGTTTAAATTGAATTCTGTTCTCCAGGCCACTGCGAAGACCTGATAGGCGGTTACCAATGCCGCTGTAAACCAGGCACTTCAGGCCGGAACTGCGAGATTAACGTCAACGAATGCTATTCAAACCCTTGTAGAAACGGTGCTACTTGTATCGACGGAATTAACAGGTAAGAATATTTCATTTTTAATTATTCATGAGATAAAAACTGCCGCTACCAATGTAAGCTTTATTTTTAATGGCAATATATCATAAGAATTTCGCTTGCATGTAGCTGAAATGCGAATGTTAAGATGCATGTGTGGTGTGACTGGAATGGATAAGGTGAAGAATGCCTACATCTGACGAAGCCTGAAAGTAGCACCAGTGGATTAAAAGTTGAGAAGCAACAGATTAACCTGGTATGGATATGTGATGCGTAGAGATGAGCAAAATGTAGTTAAGAAAGTTTTAAGCATGGAAGTTGACGGATATAGGAGTAGAGGACGACCAAAGAAAAAATGGATGTACTGCGTAAAAGAGGATATGGCCAGGAAGGGAGTAAACGGTGAATTGACGCGTGATAGAGGAGAATGGAGGGAAGAAAACTCATTGCACCGACCCCAAATAAAGTTGGAAAAAGGGTAGGGAGGGAGATGATGATGATGATATCATAAGAATTTCATATTTTAAAGTTTGTCCTTCGTATTCGGGTCTGGTAAATTATTTTGCTTATTGGTGGGTAGTACAAGCTTACATAAGAAAATATATAAGTTATTCTATGACATGTATTCAAATATTGCTGTCCTTTTATATTTATTTTTATTATGGCAATATTTTGACATCACATCATGGTTTATGATTAAATGTTTGTGAAAGATACCAAAAATATCAAAGTTAATTTCGGTCGTGTTTTGTTTAAATGTATTTAATATTTACAAATTATTATTTGATTACTTTTAATAACAGTTTTAATTCATGCTTATTTTTATTACACGCAGCCATTATCCCTTTGAGTAAGTTTCTTTGTTCACGAATATTTAGCATGGTTTGAGCATGGTCAAGTTTAAATATCAAAAATAAGCATGATAATATTTGTTTAATTATGAAAAAATAATATGTTATTAGTTATTCATTACAATTTTTAATTGATTTTCTTCAAAATCATTGTTACTTGTTATATACAACAGACATTGTTTTTATCGCCAAAGGAGTAGACAGAGACAAATTCAATAAATGGTACAATCTTAGTCCCCCTACTGTAATAGCCATGAAGACTAATTTTGAAAAATGTTTTACGATGTTGGGTTTTATGACAATCATTTTTCTACAAAAAATAAAGTCTGAGTATGAAAAAAATCGATTAAAATTTAAGTTTAAAATTCATGCTCGTGGTGTAATGGCGTCTCCTAGTAACTAGTCAACTTTTTCAACCAGTGTCAAATAGCACTTTAAAACAGTAAAGTAATCGTCGATTATATCCAAACAAAATGACGTTTAAAGACACGTGACGTCACTCGCTGTGATTGGTGTTCAACTTAATATGGCGGATTGCTATATTTAGTAGTTTTATTCTCGTAACAATTAATCTCGATCTAAATATGAAAATAAATACTTTTTTCATACTCTATGAACCCCATAATTTTAATGGTTCTTGGTTACTGTCATCATGCCTATGAAGGAGCAAGCATTACATGGAATCAGTCACATAAATTCCTAAATAAGCATACTTAGATATTTCTAGTACATTACATATATCTATAAATATACACGCTCTTCCCTAACATTATAATACTTATATGCTTATGTTTATTTAAATAAACACATAATATATTGCTTGCGATTATTCTTAATTTATAAAATTCGAAAAAATACCAAACTCTATGATACACAATATTATATAAGTGATTTCTGAACTTGTAATAACCAAATATAAATACAATACTTAAATACTTACATTCCTACCCCTTCTTCGCGAATATAATTTAATTTAAAAGTGATCACGTTTTTTTTNGCCAAAATGACTCTGCCCTGCCTGATGGAAAGCATGAGCAGAATCCAAGAGTGGTGGTCACTATCCTCAATGCGAAAAAAAACAATGCAGCATGGTGACCCACACTATGGCGGCCTGGGGGGAAGAGGGATGGTGAGGGGGATAGGGGGCGTTGGATTGGGGTATGGGCCTCCGGTATCCTCACTCACTCGATAAAACACAGCGTAAGCGCTGTTTCATACCGGTTTTCTGTGAGGCCGTGGTATCACTCCGGTCGAGCCGGCCCATTCATGCCGAAGCGTGGCTCTCCCACGGTTGAAAACTTTTTTTATATATGAGCGTTTTTATATATGAACGTTTTTTTATATATGAGCCTGCCAAAGTGATTCCACTCTGACTGATGGAAAGCGTGAACAGAATCCAAGAGTGGTGGTCACCATACTCATTGCGAATGCCGACAATGGAACAATGCAGCATGGTGACCCACACTATGGCGGCCTATTTAGATACTTCTGCATCATTTGTAATAGTACTGTACGTAAGACAGAACTGACTATCAAAAAGTAAGATCTCGTTATTTAAACGTATCTGTCCCCAGGTACACCTGCGAGTGCATACCAGGCTTCACAGGCCAGCACTGCGAGACCAACATCAACGAGTGCCTGTCCAACCCTTGCGCCAACGGGGGCAAGTGCGTCGACAGAATCAACGGCTTCCGGTGTGAATGCCCTAGAGGGTATTATGATGCTAGGTACGGACGGTAGCTAGGGGCCTGGATTGGTTTTCTCTTTACAAATTCAAAATTTAACCTTACTTTTGTTCGGTCGTTTTGTTAAATGATTCTATCGATTGAAAATGGAGGGCCGCAGGTTTGAATCCTATCAAATTGTTTGAATATCGCCTTAAAATAATATTTATTGAAACGGAAAAGTAATTATTACATGTTATGTTTTTGAAGTTCCCCGCGGCACTAGATATTTTCCTAATGCAGGAGTTGTATGTAAACAATCATAGAAATATACTTTAAAAATAAACTTATAAAGATTGGATACATACAAACAAACAAGCATACGTATGAAGCTAATAAAAACTCGTTAAAAAGGACATTTTGCCCGAATATATATTCCAGCTAAGCTTTAAAGACTTTAATATTTTAATGAGTATCAGACACTCAAATTGAATTTACTAGATTTAAGCTTGAAATCAATTCCATCAATCCATAAATTTTATGACTAAAATCAGTAAATTACTTTTTTTTTCTTGATATTATCAAAGTTACGTTATGTTTTTACAGATGTTTGTCAGATGTGAACGAATGCGCTTCGAATCCATGCATCAATGGCGGATCTTGTGAGGATGGGGTCAACCAGTTCATTTGCCACTGTTTGCCTGGATACGGAGGTAACTATTTTACCTTGAATAATAGAAAATATTACAAGGTTGCCAGAATTACTTGAAAAATGAACCTTTTAAGAGTGAAACATTTTAAATTTCTATGCATTTACCATGTTTGGCTCTGCATGTGTCTACGGAATTAATTTGAAATATAAATATAACCTACTAGAATATTGTTACTAAATTTATATTTGTTGTGTGATTATAGTCTGTCGGTTTCTTTTTTCTTAAAACAACCATTGAGGCGTTTTTGCAAGGTGTCAAGTTTTTTATCTTTGAAAGACAGTTAAATTGCCATCTAATGAAATGAATAATTTATAATGTTAATTGTGTTTATGTAGGTCAAAGATGCGAACGAGATATCGACGAGTGCAGCTCTAACCCTTGCCAACACGGAGGCACGTGCCACGACCGACTAAACGCTTACAAATGTGATTGTGTTCTAGGATTTACTGGTGAGTGAAAACACACTATCAAGGCAATTGATTCCTATTATGTGTATTTGTTACTTCATCACGTTTAATTGGCTTGAACAATTTCGATGAAGCTAGGTAGATTAATACATAGGATACCTTCACTTACATACTGTTTATCCCGAAAAGATTTAATGTGCATCAAATTGGAAATACGCGTTATCTGTAAATCAAGGTAGTCTAGAATGTTATTTTCAGTCATGGGATTTAATTAATTCTTTCCCAACTACGATTTATATATATTAGCTTTTTCGGTGAAAAACTATAATCAAATTTATTTTTATCATAGGAGTGAATTGTGAAACAAATATCGACGACTGTGCCGGTAACCCTTGCCTGCACGGTGGGTCGTGTATCGACCTTGTCAACGGGTACCGCTGCGTATGCGCACCCCCGCACTCCGGACGGAACTGCGAGAACACTCTCGATCCGTGCACTCCTAACCAGTGAGTATATTCAATTTTTAGTATTTTACTATTCTTTTTTGCGTATTAAATTCGTTCAAACATAAGGTCAGTATAACTTCGAATTCAATTTATACGTCTAATATTTGTGTGTCTTAAATCCAAAAATTTCAAGTGCAGCCTTCATATTTAAATTGAAGGACGAATTTGACATTACTAATTATTCTAATAAACCTGATCTAGTTTGCGTAACGGCATTTTTAAAGTGCATTATTTGATACAATCTTTTCGACCAGTGTGGAATTCCGCTTAAACTACAAGATTTTTCCTAAATTATGATAAGACAACACAATCAAATATAATGTTTGTGACTTAATTCAAGTTTACCAATTGCAACAACAGCAGTATCAAACAACAGTTTCAATAGCCTGAACATTGCTTTAACTACAAGAACATTTGTTTTTTTTTTATCTACGAAACTAAGTTATAATTAATTTTCCCTGTCTAGATGTCGTCACGGCGGGCGGTGTATGGCAGAGGCGTCGTACGCGGAGTTCACGTGCGCGTGTCCGGTGGGCTGGACGGGCGCGCTGTGCGAGCGTGACGTGGACGAGTGCGGTGTCACGGCGCCCTGCCACAACGACGCCACGTGCATCAACACTGAAGGCTCTTACGCGTGCCTCTGCGCCAGGGGATACGAAGGCAAAGATTGCGCCATCAACACTGACGACTGCGCTTCTTGTAAGTATCTATTAAATTAAGTTTTACTTCATTTACATGCTCTCTTCATTATCATCATCAAGTTTCTTCATAGAAAGGTTTTGGCTTCCTATATAAGGCTGGCCATACTGGTCACCGATATTGCTATTCTCCTGCAGAGTTAGTGGGCTTTATCGACAATCCTGGTATTCAACCGTTTCAATAAATGAGAGTCGTAACGAAATTCATTCTTAATGTAGACAAATTTCTCAGCCATATCACCTACTATGTGTGCACACATATCATGATGTGCCGTATGGAAGGTATAAATTATAGAACAGATTTTTATTTCTTTACATTATATTACCGAATTATTTTTTTTTTAGATTATGCAATCATGATTGTTTTAAAATAGTGCTTTATTAAAATTTTATTCATGATAGTGATAATAATATTATACATTAAGTAATAAATATTTTTCGTAACCCAGTCCCCTGTCAAAATGGCGCGACATGTCTGGATAGCATCGGCGACTACAATTGCGTGTGCGCAAGCGGGTTTGCGGGGAAACATTGCCAAGTGGATATCGACGAGTGTCAGTCCAGCCCTTGTATGAACGGGGCCACATGTAATCAGGTGAGATAATTCACTAATAAAATATAGATAGTGTTAGTAAAGATTATCAAGATTAAAAAACACAAATAAAACATATTCTTTTACACGTCGCTTATTAGTGTTCTAACAAATATAATTGCAATTACAAATTACTGATAGATACAAATTATAATTTTAAATGGGAATCTATAGCATACTAATTTTAATTTATAGATTAATTTTAGTCATGATAATTCTAATTCTGTTTGTTTATTAATTAAACAAACAGTTATAAAACTTAAAAACATTGTAATATAAATACAAATTTATATTACAATGCTTTTAAGGCAACAGCAAATTATATAAATGTGATTAAATGAACAATTACAATTTGTAATTGTCATTATTAAAGTTCAGTATAAATATTTTCTACATATCCAATGTGTAATACAATTTGATTCATCGACCGTAAAAAACAAAACATGCGGGTAGACTTTACTTGCTAACAGTATATACTTCAACCACTTATGTTGTCCATTTGGGAGAACGAAGAGGTTTGTCAGATTATTACTGGCCAAAAACCATCCCGTGTGTCTCTCCTTGGCAGTAAACGAAGGGGACGAGTCTTGGAAGACCTAGAAGAATTTACGTTTTAGAGCTAAATTGAGCCGTTTGTTTCAGTATGTGGCATCATATACCTGTACGTGTCCGCTCGGATTCTCCGGCATTAACTGTCAGACGAACGACGAGGACTGCACCGAGTCCAGCTGTATGAACGGAGGCACGTGCATAGACGGGGTCAACTCTTACAACTGCTCCTGTGTACCTGGGTGAGTAAACATTAATGGTTTTTGTATATAATGCAGAAACATCTCAAGAGGCCACCATAGTGTTGGTCATCACGCTACATTGTTGCATTGTCTGCATTCAAAATATTACTTCTCTCTATTGCTTCTCCTGGATTCTGCTTATGCTTTCCATCAGGCAGAGTACAGACATTTTGGAAGACTCATATATAAAAAAAACATATCAGTACGTGTGGACCAGGCCAGAGTCGACCAAGGTTAAACAGCCCCATAGAAAGCCAATGTTAAGCAACTCTTCACCGTTATGCTACCTCCCCACACCCTTATTTCCTGGGGGAGTGTGGCTAAAGGGATATTCTTTAGTTGCCGGGTATCTAAAATGATCTCCCAATTTATTTTTCAACCTTCACAAATATTTATAAATCATCTTATTCCAGATACACCGGTTCCAACTGTCAGTTCCGCATCAACATGTGCGATAGTTCGCCGTGCGATAACGGAGCGACGTGTCATGACCACGTCACGTACTACACGTGCCACTGCCCCTACGGTTACATGGGCAAACATTGCGAGGCCTATGTCAATTGGTGAGTAAATAAGATAAAAAATGTATTGTCGAAACACGGCATCAGTTTAGGTTTAGTTTCTTGAAAAGGTTTTTTGAAAGACGCACTGTTTTTATTTCTCATTATTACTTAGACCATATAATTATTAGAATGAGTATTCATAAACCTATGGATAGTGTTTAACTTTATACCAGTTTCTGTATCGACATAGTCTTTATTATTGTGTCGGAACTAAAATTTTTATATTGTTTATATGTATTTATAAGTCAGATGGTGTTAAAAATAACGATTTCCTATTCGTTTAGGTGTGAAGTAAACCCTTGCGAGAATGGAGCGACGTGCTCGCAGAAAGGTCCTCAATATACGTGCACGTGCGCGCCAGGCTGGTCGGGCAAGCTCTGCGATGTCGAAATGGTCTCGTGTAAAGATGCAGCTATAAGAAAAAGTAAGTCTTTTACAGAGTTCTTGATACTTTGTTCATATTATTTATTAAGAAGTAGTACAATAAATTAACACATTTTTATTTTTCCTAGGTGTAAAATTAAAACAACTGTGCAACAATGGATCTTGTGAAGACATTGGCAACTCACATCGATGCCACTGCTTAGACGGATACACAGGTTCTTACTGTCAAAAGGAAATCAATGAATGTGACTCTGCACCTTGTCAAAACGGAGCAGTCTGCAAAGATCTTGTCGGCACGTACCAGTGCCAGTGTGCTAAAGGTTTTCAGGGTCAAAACTGCGAACTTAACGTCAACGATTGCTTACCGAACCCTTGCCAGAACGGAGGAACCTGCCACGACCTCATTAACAACTTCTCTTGCTCTTGTCCTTTCGGTACCCTTGGTAAAATATGTGAGATAAACGTAAACGATTGTAAACAAGATGCATGCCACAACAATGGCACTTGTATTGACAAAGTTGGAGGGTTTGAGTGCAAATGTCCACCTGGGTTTGTCGGTCCTCGGTGTGAAGGAGATATCAACGAGTGTCTCTCTAACCCGTGTTCAACCCCAGGCACACAAGACTGCGTCCAACTTGTAAACGATTACCACTGTAATTGCAAACCTGGATACATGGGCAGACACTGCGATGCGAAAGTTAACTTTTGCGCAAATTCACCTTGTCAGAACGGAGGTGCATGTACCGCAATTCAAGGAGGACACGAATGTTTGTGCAATGAAGGCTTCTACGGAAAAAACTGTGAATATTCTGGCTATGCTTGCGATTCCAATCCGTGTCAGAACGGTGGATACTGTCGAACATCGGAAATGGGCTACGTATGTGATTGTCCATCTGGTTTATCAGGCATCAATTGTGAAATTGATTCAATGAACGAATGTCTTAGTAATCCTTGCAAACACCCAGAAGCAAGATGTATGGACAAACCAGGAGACTACCTATGTTACTGCCCAAGACAATGGACAGGCAAGAGTTGCGAAATTCACGATCCGCACTCAAGAGGTGGTTATGGTAGCCCTGTTAACGGCGGCTTCAGTTCAAAGAACCCAAGTTTGACCTTCGAGGAGTTAGACCTGGCATTCCAAAGAGAACAGTGCGTGAAGAAGGGCTGTAAAGAGAAACAAGGAGACCACCATTGCGATGAAGAATGTAATACGTATGCTTGTGAATTTGACGGTAATGATTGTTCTCTTGGCATCAATCCATGGGCAAACTGTACAGCGCCAATCAAATGTTGGGAGGTATTCATGGATGGCGAATGTAACGAAGTTTGTAACACTCAAGCTTGTTTATTCGACGGTAGAGATTGCCAGAAATCCTTACAACAGTGCAATCCTATTTACGATGCTTATTGTCAGAAACATTATGCTAACGGCCACTGTGACTACGGATGCAACAACGCTGAATGTAACTGGGATGGTCTAGACTGTGAGAATGAACCTCCACATTTAGCCGAGGGCGTAATGTCTGTAACCCTGCTTATGGACATGAGAACTTTCAGAGAAAATTCGGTTGCTTTCCTTCGGGATTTGGGTCATATGTTAAGAACAACAGTGGTTATAAAGAAAGATCATTTAGGTAATGATATGGTGACAGAAAGAGGACAGTCTGGGGTACAAGTTTATTTAGAAATCGACAATAGGAAATGTACAAGTACGGGTGGATCTGAGTGTTTCTTCTCGGCCAAGGAAGCTGCAGATTTCTTAGCAGCTACAGCATCTAAGCACTCCTTATCACCTAACTTCCCATATCTCGAAGTTAAGAGTATGGAACCACCAGACAACGGCATACCAGTGCCTACTAACTCCAAATACGTTTTTATCGGAGTAATTTTAGTGTTACTAGCCGGCCTTTTGATCGGTGTGCTAGTGACAGCTCAAAGAAAACGTGCTGCTGGTATCACGTGGTTCCCGGAAGGTTTCATCCGCAATAATTCAGCGACCAGACGGCATTCGCGTAGACGAGTTCCTGATGGCCAAGAAATGAGGAATTTGAACAAAGGTTCTATTGGTTGTATTGACGTGGATATTAATGGGAGTCATATGGGTCCGCCCCATCACTGGAGTGACGAAGATGATGATGGGTCTGCGCCACCTAGAGCCAAGCGTGCGAGAGGACCCGGAGACGCAAATGGGGCCCCTGGTGGTTATGCGTCTGATCATACAGCGATCACTGATTATGAAGAAGCTGGTCATGATTCGAGAGTTTGGACACAGCAACATCTGGATGCGGCTGATATAAGAGTTCCGCCCAGTATGATGACTCCGCCCGCTATCGTAAGTTTTATGTTATTTTCATTATGTAATTAAGTCACATAAATGTGTGTCACTATACGAGTACCAATATTATATTTTATGGACAATCTTATAAATTTTAGGATAGTTCATACTATAATTGTTAATATGTTATTGAATAGCTCATTAATTTGTGTTCATTTCTAAAATCTAAAAAAATCATCTTCTAGCACGACCCTCACGGTGTTGAAATAGATGCGAGAGGTCCATGCGGCATGACCCCTCTGATGGTAGCTGCCGTTCGAGGTGGGGGTCTAGACGCGGGCTCTGACGCGGAGGACGAACAGACCGCTCATATTATCGCAGATCTGGTTGCCCAGGGAGCGCAATTGAATGCAGCCATGGATAAGACTGGAGAAACTAGCTTACATTTAGCTGCCAGGTACGTATAAAATAGATAGTTAGTTAGATAGATAGAAACTATTTGCACACTATAATATTACAGAGATAGAATCGAGTACTAGAAATGTGAGACGAGTGTACAAAGGGCGGCCTTATTACCTAAAACAATCTCTTCCAAGCAACCTTAAAATATGTATACAACTAAATAAGGCGTCACTTAAGCATAGCTGAAAGATACAGTCAATTTGTTATTTTTATTAGTTCCTTTACTCTTGTTTAAAACACGAACTTGCTTAGAAAAATATATAAGTTTTGAGTCAATTATATCCGAATACATGCATGCATGTCAAATATTCTATTTATTGTCTAGTGCTTTTTACTTAGTTCGTATTGACCGATTGCGTAGCGAAAACCGTAACATAAATATTTCGGACTTTTCGGACATTTCGGACATCTAACACACAACGCCATCTAGTCCCAAACTAAGCAGAGCTTGTATTATGGGTACTAGACAACTGATATGAATACATAAATACTTTTTTTTTGTAAATACATACATATTATACATAGAAAACACCCAAACTCCGAAACAAATATTTGCAGATCATACAAACATTTGGTCCGACCCAGGATTCGAACCCGAGACCTCATGGACAGCAGTCGCGAACGCTACCACTGCGCCACCGAGGCAGTCAACACAAGGCTTCCTTTCATTTTTTTTACAATCATAACAAGGCTTCCTTTCACAAAATGCTACTATTATGTTATAACTTTTTAAATTTATTTTGGTGTTTGCTAGGTACGCTCGCGCAGATGCTGCCAAGCGGTTGTTAGACGCGGGCGCAGACGCCAACTCGCAGGACAACACGGGCCGGACGCCTCTTCACGCAGCCGTGGCCGCCGACGCCATGGGCGTGTTCCAGATACTGCTGAGGAACAGGGCCACCAACCTTAACGCCAGGATGCACGATGGAACCACACCGCTTATATTGGCTGCTAGGTTTGTAGTCTCTGATTCACAACATCATCTAGTTGATAGTTTATTAAAAGTTTTGATAAAATTTATGTAGGCTATATATTCACTCGGGCTATTATTTCGAATTAATTGACACCTCATTAATTAAAATCAGTTCAGTAGATGCTACAGTAGAAAATTCAATCATACATAGCACTGCAAAAAATATTACTCTTCCTTTTCGGCTTCGCTGTAGTCTTGTAAAATGCCGTGTAAATATGATAGTTGTTACGATATATTTAGTTAAACAAACCATAATTACAATGACGTTTATTTAATATCTGATAATGTAGAACATCTGTAAGTATCTCGAAAGTCGTTGATATTTTAACAACCCATCGATGACGACCGACTTTCTGAGACATATTGTGGAGGTACGGGTCACATGTTCCTCCAACACAAAGGGAGGATCCTCCGACCAGGCTAGGTGATCATGCCTGGCGGGCCACTGCCCCACGGTTGATGTTGGGACGTTGTATATATGTTAATCGGCGCGAGAACTTCTATTGCGCGATGTAGGATTGGTAGTTTCTCAGTTTCCTTCGTTACTCTGTAGTTCAGTGTATCTTCAGTAGATGGCGCTGGCTAGTATATTTCTGTTGGCGCTGTATGTGGAATTCGCAACATTATTAATAAGTTTAAGAGTGCTGGAGATTTATCATTATAACGTTTCTTTTTAAACTATAATTAACAAATTAAATATATAGGCTGGCCATAGAAGGCATGGTGGAAGACCTAATAAATGCAGACGCGGATATCAACGCGGCCGACAACAGCGGGAAGACAGCGCTACACTGGGCAGCCGCCGTTAACAACATCGACGCGGTCAATGTGCTGCTCGCACACGGAGCCAATAGAGACGCGCAGGACGATAAGGTAACAACCAACTACACTACAACACTGTTATTAACAGAAATCTTTATAATTGTTGTGGCGCTCATAGACCAGTTGCACTCGGTGATTAGAAACAATCATCGAGGGTAAGCAACGATGGCGCGGTTAGTACCTGGATGGGTGACCGCTGGTGGCATGTTACCATGAGCGTCTCCGTGATTCGGAGGTCACGTTAAGCAGTCGGTCCCGGTTGTTATCATACGATAACAGTCGTGAAGCTTAGTTGGAGGCCTTCGGGCGGCTTAAAAACATCCAACGGCAAGATTTACGTAGCCACAACGTATTCTTGCCAGTCCCCAACCCGCACTTGGCCAGTGTGGGGACGAATGGCCTTAACCCTCTCCTGAGAGGAGACCCGAGCCCAGCAGTGGAACATTATGGGTTGTTGTTTGTTTGTTTATAATTGTTGTCTTTATAATTGTGTTTGATACAAGGGATATACGAGCATACAGATCACGTACGTATAACATATACATGTGTGATCTCTCTGCTATATCATATATTACACAGCATATGACAGATCACATATATGTGCATACATATGTATACGCAATAAAATTTCTTCAAATTATTATCCATAGACACACATAGAATATGTTCAACTTCAATTTTACCTGCATAAGATTATCATGTTATGCAGGTATCTAAGACCCAACGAATTTTTACATATCTACCTATAAACAAATTCTATGAAATTGAATTCCAAACATAGTTTAAAAAATATCCAATTCTACGCATGACTAAAAAAGTAATATAATTATATTTGTTAAGAAATATTTTAGATTTTATGAACCTAATTTTTATATATATAGAAATATAAAAAATAATCAACTATTCTATTATAAATATTATGTTTTATTCACATGTATAAAAACCCACGCCGCTTTTTGTAAAAATATTTTAGCTTTCATAGGTTCACTAATCATTATATCTAATCTTTAGGACGAGACGCCATTATTCCTGGGAGCTCGCGAAGGTTCTTTTGGCGCCTGTCGTGCTCTATTGGACGCACTGGCTAACCGCGAGATCACCGACCACATGGACCGACTGCCCAGAGACGTGGCGCAGGAGAGAATGCATGATGATATCGTGCGGCTGCTGGACGAACACTGTCCCAGGCATCCGCCACAGCATCATCATCTTATGTGTAAGAAGAACATACATCTTTATTTTGACACAAGTATGGAAAAGAAGTTAGGTGGAAAGAAGAAAATAGTAAAGTCTGCAGTCTTCGATATCCCACTAGAGTCTTTGTCATCTAATTAGTCATTTGTAAAAGTGAAAGCCAAGAAAAGTGAATAATCTAAATATTAAGACGGCTAAAAGCAATTCACAAAGACCTTATATCTAAAAAGAGATGAAATATATTTTATCAGTAGACATAAAAATATTCAAAGATATTAGCAAACCCTTCTAGGTTTAACCACAACATTATTTATCTAATGTAATATATTTTTCCACAGCCTCACCAAACCCGCATCCACAGCTGATAAATCAACCCACAGTGATAAGCACGGCTGCAAAAGGCAAACCCAAAAAGTCCCGCGCTAAAGCGGGGCCGGACAGTCCGCAAGACCAACCGTATGACAACAATAATTTGCAAACTACACAGATTAGACGGTAAGTGCTAAAAATTTTCATTAAGTATAAAATACTTCAGTAACCCATTATTCAACAGAATCCAAAGTTTTAAAATGATTTAAAAACGTTTATGTTTGTGTCGTCACAGGAAAGCAAGTGTAAAAAAGAGCAATAAAAAAGTGGCGCAAGAAGTGCCACAGAGTGTGGAGAGCCTCGGCTCTAGCCTCAGCCCAGTAGAATCTCCGCTACAAAATTTACAGGTAATGTATTTTATATTATTTTCAAATACAAGATTCTACATTACCATAGTGTGTTTTCACTGTTTTGTAACCTTTCAAAAGCTTTCGACAATGTGTATCATAAAATAATTTTACATCTATTTTAATAATAATGCATTGTAGTGTAGGCTTGTAGAGTTTTGTTTTTAATGAAATTGTAACGCATTATTATCTTTATTACTTTCTGAATTTCATAATAAGTTTATCTAGAGGAAACTATCGTTAGGAGTTCTACAGGGTACTATTTTGGGTCCTGTTGTAAAACGTAAGTGTAATAATAAAGGGATGTTTGCAGGACTTGCCGTCGCCGTACGACGCGACGTCGCTTTACTCGAACGCCATGGCGCAGTTCGTGCTGGAGCCGCGCGTGCAGCACAAGCAACCGCCCAGTTATGAAGACTGCGTCAAGGTATTATTCTTTTTTTTATAGTTATTTAGGTACAAAAAGAACTTGAAAAAAAAACTTATTTTTCGTTATTTCGTAAAATATTAATAATTTTATTTTGATATTTGTATTATTTTTGATTTGATGTTTGTATATAATCTGATATAATTTAGATAAAAACAATGCTGCCGAATTTAAGAGGTTCGGATTCTCCATAAAACTTATAATCAACGAAAAGTTGTCTCGAGTTAAAATTTTCACATTTTATGAAAAATCTTTCAATACCTTGAATTTTGTGTACTATTGACTGACTGCATTAGTATCGCAGCGGTAACGTATACGACTGCTGTGTTTGAGATCTCGGGTTCGATTCACGGGTCAGGCTTAATGTTTGTATGACTTGCTAATATTTGTTGCAAAGCTTGAATGTTTACATGTTTAATTTATATAAATTTATAAAAAAAAAACAATTGTCGAGTGAGTATACATGGTACAAGCTCTGTTTGATTAGGGACTGGATGGCGTTGTGGTCAGATATCCGAAATATTATAATAAGTATGGTGTAGTGTAGTTGAAAGTGTGAGATATACAATGTGTACTGGATTAACGGTGAGCAGTGGCACATCCCGCAGACGGGAGCGGCGCAGTCGTTCGGCGGCGGCCTGTCCTCGCTGTCGCCGCCCTACTCCAACCACTCGCCCACGCACAGCAACCACACCACCTCGCCGCACGCTTATATCGGTAAGTCCCTTCATTTATTCACTTTAGTGTTCTTAGGGAATAGAGTTTTAATGATATCCTTCTTTTTAGAAAGTGATAAATCTTTAAGAAATACATTTGTATTTCATATACTGTACTCACTTTAATTCAATTCACCAGTGGTCGCCAGGTGGATGGAATTCGACCTCGATTCGATCTTCTTTTAAAATTTCTGCCATCTTTATCCGTATAAACTTTAACTCGTTCGCATAATTTTCGTAAAACAGTGTACAAAGTTTTTACTTCGCGTATTAACGTATAGATTTAAGAATAGAATGTGTATAGAATACTTTTAAAAATTATCTTAAAAGTGCGTTTGTTTATTTGTGAGATCGAGGGTCACATTTACAAACATTAATAATTTTGAAATTATGAGTACGACGAAAGGGGCAGACTCATACATACATTCAATCATTATAGAACACCATACAACGAATAATGTATTTAATATATTGTGAAATTATTAATTATGCTTAATAGACTTACACATTACTAATTATATTGTTTAAGTTTCAATGTCGATAACACGACAACCTTTATCTGTACTTATGACTTTATCAGCATTTGTTTTACTTATTCTAAACTTCGCAGTTTGAGGACAAATAATGTCCAATCAACATTGAGCCTTAAATGTTTAGCAATAAGGTGTTTATTGAGTGTGTTTGATATCAGGGTCCCCGTCCCCGGGCAAGTCGCGGCCGTCGTTGCCGACGTCCCCGGCACACATGGCGGCGCTGCGCCACTCGCACCAGCACCAGCTCGACGCCGCCGCCTACTCCGCCCTCGCACACCTCAGTCAGTACACCCTCTAACTTAATTTGTTTTAGCATTTTATAGAATAGGGCGAACGAGCACACGTATGGACTGATCGTAAGCGATTAACGCCGTTAGCCCATGGACACTCGCAACACCAGAGACGTCACATTGGGGGAGGGGGAAACACAACGCTCCGGTCGAGTGGCCCATTCGTGCCGAAGCGTGACTGTTCCACGGTAGAGTTTATTTCACAACTCCCACGCTAGGAACACACTAATACTACATTTTGTATGGTTCACGACCGTGGAAAAATGTCGCCTTTTATAGATGTAACGCTAATGGATTTTATAAAAAGTAAAATGTAATGTAGCAAGTATAACTAGGAGTGGTGACGGATTAAGAACAGAGAGCATAGATAGATAGATAGATAGAAAACTCTTTATTTGCACACTAAAATATTAAAGTTAGAAGAGAGCGGCCTTGTTGCCTACAGCAATCTCTTCCAGGCAACCTTAGGATGAATCGAATATAATATAATAGAAGAGACACCTCTCTCTATTCATCCCTAAATCATCACAGTAATAAATATATATTAATGATATTGTATTGTTCCTCAGGCGCTAACGGGCAACACGCGGGTAGTGCACTACAAGCCGCCATGACACACGCAGCCGCGCTCAACCAAGCTCAGGCCGCTCATCATCCCGCACTCACCAACATGATGTCCAGTAAGTACACCTACTCCTCACTATCACATCCTTTAACAGTCCACTGCTAGACATAGGCCCCCTCCTTAAAAAAGAGGTTTTGGTCTATACCATGTATTTATACATTTGATATTTAAAAAAAAATCAACATATTATTAAACCTAGCATTTTTTCCCAGATTTATACGGTTGGGGTATAGGTGACACTTTCCCCACACCGTCGCCAGAATCCCCGGAGCACTGGTCATCGCCATCACCGCAGACGCCACTGACGCAATCCCCACACTCGGACTGGTCGGACCGCGCCGCGCTCTCACCCAATGAGATACAGCAGACCAACAAGGGCGCTACCGAAGCCATTTATATATAGAATACATTCGAGAATTGTAGTGTTTTAATATAGGGGATGTTTTGTTGGATCGCTTTTATGTAAGCTATAGTTTTGTGTGAGCTCAGAAACATATTGTCAATTTGCTATGATGTTTATCGAGCAATAGTAAGCTGTTAGGGGACCAATTTAGTATAATAGACGAATTTGTTTGCAGTGAACCTTGAAGTTCTGAAATGGACATTGTTGTTTTTTAAATAACTCAAATTAATAATTTCGAGATCTTCCTAACAAAGAGAATTTCGCCCCGTGAAGTCTAAGAGCGCCCAGCATGCGATCAATGTACAGAGCGACTTGTAATATAATGTTCGGCGTCCATTGCTCGTTTACAACGACGCCGAACAGAGTGCCGTTGACATAGACTGACTTGTATGTACAGCATGACGATGTATAGATTAACATAAGAATTAACATCCCGTGATGAACTAGCATTCCCTTCGGTGTATTTTTTGTGTGATCTGTTCGAAAATGCATTTATTAAATAAGTGACATGACATATGAGAATAAAGTAATAGTATATTGCGTGATATTTTGATATACAATTTATTTTATATATTTAATTTAACAACAAAAGGCCATGGAATATTATAATTATAAAAAAGTTGATTAAAAATAAAATTAATATTTTATTTTACTTCAAAATCTTCAGATGCATATAAAATTTTGTACAAACTTATCAACTGCTAAAGCAGTACTCTTTAAACACTTAAACATTCAATAATACTGTATTTAACGATTTTATTTGCTAGCGAGCCATGAAAATGCACCGAATAACAATCACAAAATATAAATGACACTTGTTACGTTGTTGTTATTTTTAATATTTACTTGTTTAAGTCGTGGACCATTGGTTTAATGCATATGAGATTGTTAAGCGTGGCCTGAGCCCGCGCAGTTGAAAGAAAAGTTATTTATGTGTGATTCTTTAGCACCTAAACACGTGCTCTTAGTGTAGATAGTTACATTTTGGTTTTAAAGCTGTCGTAAATGTCAAATTCAAATTTCGAACCCTGTCTATGGAATTGTATAAAAAGAAAAGATTTGGCGCCAACGCTGACGTGACTTTATTTCGGCTTTAAACGCAAACTGTTTAGTGTTTAAATGTAATATTGACTGAGATTGATGCCCGTCACTGCAATTTCTCAAGTTTTAATAGTATTTTTATATTGTTTTGCAAAATTTTATTATTTGATCTGGCAATAATCTCAGTTTTGTTATAGTTGATAGTTTACATAACTTCCGTTTCGTCAAATCATTCCATAATTATCTTCCATTTTGCCGATATGTACAGAGGAAGGAATTGGGAGTATTTTTTATAAACATTACATTACTAGATAATGGTTTTATACAAATATGGAATTAAAATATAAAGTGTTAGTGCATTAAATGTAATGTAATGCCACCTCTGACATATGGTGCATATTTTCTAATTGATATAAGATCTCATCCATTCCATTTTCGCTTTAAAAGAACAATTAGTGTGTTGTATTAGCTAAAGCGGTACCATTCATGCTCAATTTTACTCAATTCCATAACATACTCTTTTTACATTGTAATATATTTTATACAAATAAGTATTTTTAAATGTTTTTTTAGCTTCCCGATGTTGTATCGCCTCTATTATTGTAAATATTTTTATTATTTTTTATATGTAAGTAATATTTAAATTTGGATGAAATAACTGATCTTCGTAGGTGTATGTTAGTTTTAAGTTTTTATTTTAATAATTTTTTTTTTGTGTCATCGTAATGTGCCAATGAGCAGACTTGAATATATCGTGTAAAGCACAGATTGATATTAATTTACATAGTACGTATTACTAGTTGTAGACATAGGTCTTTGGTTAAGCGAATTGTGCTTCCTAAACGCTTGAATATAAGCAAATCTATATCGAACCTATGAAATAGCGATTATCGGCTGAAGTACAAATTAAATACACATTCTTCAAAAGACAATACAATTGAAAGGAATTTTTCGAATAAAAAAGACTGTATTGATATTTTTAGAGCGATAAATACATGTTCATGACAAATTTTGATGTATTTTTGTAACGGTTTTATACACATGGCATGTAATGTTGACGTGACACATTTTAATGCAAGGGCGCTAAAAATAAATAAAAGAATCTATGATATACGCTCTGTGTGCCTTTTATGTTAAACCATTGTAATTGAACCCATTACATTGGTCTAGTGTCGTAGCAATAGTTGATAAAATTGTAAATATATTTTTAATAACAATTATTTTCGTTGAAGATGATTGCATTTAAATTTAAGGAAGAAATGAAATTTTAATAAATGTTCTCCCGTAATGACAATAAAGGAATAAAATGAAAAAAACTGTGGTTTCCTTTCTGCTGTTTGTGTGTATGTGTGTGTGTTTGAAGAAGTCAGAAAAACCATTTGTTCTTTTCTTAAAAAAGAAAATAACTTCGCCTGTAAAATATTTTTTGTATCTAGGGCATTTAACAAACATGAAACGGACTCAAATAGTACCCAGACTCAGATCTACAATTTGGGGTTCACACAAAGTGGTATTCCATCTGGGGTACGAACTCGCTATAGTCAACGCAATAGAAAACGATGAGGTGGTTGTTTGTGCCACTGGTATGTTTTCCGCGCAGTCAATTTAAACTACATTGCATCCATTTACTTTCATGCTTCGAATTTCGACAACATACTTCCTAATTTGTAAGTAGGCTCTCACAAAAATTCTTATCTAACATCAACTGTTCCTATCAATTTTATGATAAACAAACTTGATAAGCTTGTTTATCATTATCATTGTATTAATTAAATATAAGATAAACTGGCAGCATCCTACGTAATCATAAGTTTGTTAAAATCGTCAGAGAGACAGACATTTGTGCGAATTAAATGTATTTATGAGGGTATTTTTGAAAGATTCTTTTAAATTTACGAAGGTATTCAAACAAAAGATACTTAATAATCGAGTACGTTCAGTTGAGAGCATTTCGTCATGACAGTGGTATTTAAAGGATTACAGTGTTTGTGATATATTGTTCATTGAAAATATTAAATAAAATCGCTTTCTGGTAAAAGCTTACTAATGTGTGACAGTAAGATATATAAGTACATTTATAGTGTGTTACGTTATTTTTAACTTACTCTTCTAACAGTGTGGTGACGGATTAAGAACATGGTGTGTCACTCATATTTCATTCCGCGGTTGTCGTTAGAGTAGGCTAAGGCAGCAAACTACGTAAGACAAGGCGAAAGACGAAAACAAAGAAGGGGGAGGTTGAGTTGGTTGTTAAATCCTTCCGATTTTTTCTACGTTATAGATTTTTTTTTACACCTCTAAATTAGTCGGGGTTGGATCGACCGGAGTGATATCACGGCGGAAGCAGCGCCTGTGCTGTGCTTCACCGAGTGGGTGAGGAAACCGGAGGGCCATACCCCAAACCATCACCTTTCCCATCCCTCAAAGGCCGGTAATGCACTTGTGACGCCTCTGGTGTTGCGTGTGTCCATGGTTTACCCGCTATTAAATAAAAATAATAAAATTTTTTTTTTGGTTTGGCACCTTTCTAAAGATAGCTTATGTCCAGCAGTGGACTATTGAAGGTTAAATGATGTTGATTACTAATAATTGATGTACCTATGTTCTTAAGATTATGTTGTTTTATTACGACTGAAGTCCTAGTTCAATTTAGAATATAATTTAAACTTTATGGTTTGCAGCGTATTGTAGTTTTGTAGCAAGTACATGGAAAATATTGTTTAAATGAATCGTCGCCACACAAGACCTACCAAAGTAACCAAGTAAGTAATCCATTTGTTCAATATTAGCATTAATAAATGTGTGTAGGGGGTAATCTACGGAACTAGTATATCGCATTCCGTGATTGTATATAATTTCATATCATAATTTATGAATTTTAACATAACTTACAGCAGTACATCTGAGAATTTGAATGTATGTTTGTTTTATTGGACCCCGTATTTTAGGAACTACTGGTCTGAATTTAAAAAAAAATGTCATGAATAGCTCAGTTATAGAGCAAAACTATAGGCTGAACACTGTACTATGACCAATAGGCGCGGAGCATCAGTAACATTATATGAAAAGTAATTTCTTTTATGAGACGCAGACGAAGTCGCGCGGGTCAACTATCTGTGTATAACGGCCGGTATTCACTCTCATTAGTGAGTGCAGGGGTTTAGGGTTAGGAGAAAATAAGTGTGGATAGCGACTGATTAGTGCAAATAATTAAATAAATATGATCGGTTATTTTAACACAATGCCCTCTAGTCCGGTACTAGACCAACTGATATTAATACATATATAGTTTTTTATATTCATAGAAACCACCCAAACTCCGAAACAAATATTTGCAGATCATACAAATGATTAGTTGGCTTCGTAGTAATATGATTTATTGCCAGTAGACAGCGAGTGTCAGGGGTTTCCATTCGAGGGCGCACCTGGTTCCCAGCTTCTAGTACCCGAGACGGTGTTCGGTTTTTAGTCGGTTCGAGCCCGACATAACCACCGGTCGGCAGTATACGAGAGGAATTCGGAAGTAAAAAAAAGGTGAACTGCGACTAGCCACGTCCCGCGCGCCCTCCCTTCACTCACTCTCGCTCGCACTCGCTTCACTCGCAGCATGCCTGCCACTAAGCACGTCTGGACAGGTAGTTTTGTAACTTGTATTTTAGCGTGGTTGTATTTTTTTTTTTATTTTGTCATAATATTTAAAGTAATAATCCTTCGTATCTTCCCAAATTCTTAAGGAGTTATTAGCTTGCGCCATGAATCTATTAATTCATTTATGAACCAATACTTTTCTTAGTCTTGCAAGTTCAGCTTCTCCAAAAGTGCATCGGTTTCAGACACCATTGCGTTTATTACTTCTTTCAGTGCGTCTTCCAATTGCAGGTTTGCTTCTCGATGTTCGGTCATTCTTGACGGTCGACGGCTAAGAACTGAATTCAAGAATTAGACAATACTCGCTCTACACATCTGCACTTATCACTCTCAATTACTAATCACCCTCAATTACTAATCACTAACACTCGCACTTAAAGTGAATATCGTCCTTAAAGGTCTCTTGATATTCCTATAAAAAGTTATCTATGGTCAAGGTTAGATTAGTAACCTAATCAATCAGTCAAGTTTTTTAAGTCTATATGGCTGTGAAAAATGCGATTGTATGTGGCTTACCGATAATTTTGTTGTAAATCATAATTGGTACCTACATTTCAATTCTAGCAAATTTAATTTAACAACATAGTTGTGGCGGCATTTATTTGTTGTGGAAATGACAATATCGACACTTCCACAGCAAACAATTCAGTTTAGTTTTATATCATCATCATCATCATCAGCCCATTGCAGTCCACTGCTGGACATAGGCCTCTCCAATTTCACGCCACTTAGTTCGATCTATGGCATCTCGCATCCAGCTCCTGCCAGCCGTCTTGCGCAAATCATCGCTCCACCTGGCTTGTGGACGTCCTACACTACGTTTGCCGAGACGCGGTCTCCACTCAAGAATTCGTTTACCCCAACGGTTATCGGTTCTTCGGCAAATGTGGCCAGCCCACTGCCACTTCAGCTTGCTAATCCTGTGGGCTACGTCGATGACCCTGGTTCTTTGTCGGATCACCTCGTTTCTAATGCGATCCCTTAGAGAAACGCCGAGCATATACCTCTCCATTGCACGCTGAGCGACTTTAAACTTATGGACCAGTCGAACCGTAAGTGTCCACGTTTCGGCTCCGTAAGTCATTACGGGTAGGACGCACGCATTGAAGACTTTCGTCTTTAGGCACTGTGGGATCGATGATGAGAAGACCCGACGAAGTTTCCCAAACGCTGCCCAACCCAGCTGGATTCTTCTGTTCACCTCGTCCTCAAAGCTGTTTCTACCTAACTGCAAAGCCTGCCCGAGGTATACATATTTTTGAACAACTTCGAGAACGGCACCGTGTACCGCAACCGGTTCCGGCAGTACATGTTCATTGAACATGACCTTGGTCTTGTCGAAGTTCATCCGTAGGCCGATGCGCACAGACGAGTCAGCCAGGTCGTTCAGCATCTGTTGTAGGTCCTGCAACATTTCTGCCATGATGATGATGTCATAGTTTTATATGTGAGAGACCTATGCTACGAAACTCGTTATCCGGTTAACAATCTCAAGGAAAACGGTAGATAAACAAACACAAATGAAATGCAGCACATAGGAGACTTATAATTAACTTATCTTTATGCCATAGCCGTAACCAACCTCTGTTTCAAGATGCAGTCGCGTGAAGGGCTTATAGCCCATTGGTGGGTCGGAGCTGTAGCTATTGGAGTACTTCTGATATTAATAATTACGGGCAATGTAGCTGTACTAACAGCTTTACGCCGCACTAGGCGTGCGCCTGCGCACTACCCGCTAGCGAGTTTGGCTGCGGCTGACTTGTTAGTGGGACTTTTTGTTGTGCCCATAGCTGCTGTCAGAGAGCTTTTTGTTATTCATTTACGTAAGTATTTAAAAATAGGAATACATTAATTTATCAAGTTTTTTAGTCGCATTTTATAAACTAGTTACAGAAGTTATGTTTTTATTATGCCCTTCATCAATTGTTAAGAAATTTAGAAGAACAATGGAAGAGTTTACTTGTCGCATAGTGAGGGCTCAGTACATGATAGCATTGAGGCTAAATTATAGAAGAATAAACTTATGACTACACGGTTGGCCTAGAGGTTTCAGTGGTCGCCACACCGCTCCTACTGCGCCAAGTGTTGTGGGTTCAAATCCTACATGGGACAACACTTAGTGTGATCCATAAATTGTTGTTCTAAGTCTTGATGTACTTTGTGTCCGTTTCATGTATGTTTGTAAAGATCCCCGTGACAAAGGAATGTATATTCCTAATGCGGGCGATGTATATGTGTACGTATATGTGTAATGGCTGTTTCCAATTTAGTTCCTAGAAGCTATAATTATTCATGAATGATTTTCAGATTACGTTCTCTGCACCTACTGGGAAACTCTAGACGTGTTCTGCTGCACAGCATCGATTCTTTCCCTTTGCACTCTAGGCTGGGAAAGATGGAGTGGCATCACAGCTCCTCTAGCTAGAGCCAAGCGGGCTAGGCGGGCGAAACTCTTAGCCGCTCTAGTCTGGCCTGTCTCATTTGCAGTAGCTTTACCAACTGCGTTCGTGTATGTGCCCAAACATCACTTAGGAGAGTCGGATAAGGCTTGCCCGGATAATATGAATGTTACGTGAGTTTATGAATAATGTTTAACAACAACAAAATACACTTTTAACGATATTCTTTATATATTTTATATTCCTTCTGATAATCTTTCTCTGAGAAGCAAACCGTCTGTTTTTGTGTTGCTCGGTTCGCCAGTTAGATGCAAGAAAAAAAGAGTTAATTTTAAAACATTGTTTCTCAAAAAAAGTAGATGCTCCAACTAAGACACTCTCCAATTACTGAAATATAACATAAGACCTTGCTTAATAGAAATTAAAAGAAAATTTCTTGTCTGGAAATTTTGGCTGATCGAAACTGTGCTCAGTAAGAGGCTACACTAGTATAGCTACACTAGTCTCTACGGAACCTACAACCATAGCTGCATGGCGATCCTCAGGGCACTTTCATGATAAATATTCTATTTTATATTTTTTGTCTCATTTAAGTGTAAATTAGAAAACAAGAAACTATATAGGAGCTGTGAGAGAGTTAATCTAAAAACGGTGTGGTCCTTTCTCTGTGTACATTTTTCTTTGTCATAGGTACGTATTCATGAGTTCGTTTTTGTCGTTCTTCCTGCCGGGGAGCGTGATGGTGGTGTTGTACGCTCGCATACTCTGCGCTCTCTCCATCCCACCGCAGATCCGCTCACATAGAGGGCGTTCGCCGCGGCCTCATGCCTTACCCGATGTAGGTACAATTTAAGTTACTGTTTTAATATAACACCTTTGTGTAAAACAAACTTAATTTTTATATTCACACTAACTTTTGCTCGAGGTTCCCCCATGTATATTGCTCAGTAATCAAAGTATTTCCATGTCAAATTTTATTCAATCCGGTGCAGTGGTTTTACTGTTAAAATGTAGCAGATAGACAGACCGAGTTACTTACCGCATTTCTACCTACTCCAGGTTCTAAAAATCATCAAAAATTATTTTTACATACAGCATAGGTAACTATGCTGTATGTAAAAATATTTTTTTATTTAATGCTTAATTAAATACAGCATAGGTAACTATGCTTTAATTTAACGCTTTATGTTTTAACTTCGTAACTACGCTGTACCAAGTAATGTATGTCCAAAATCCACAAAGGGTAAACAGTCGAGTAAGAACTTTGATTCAAAAATTGTCTATCCATAGTTTTTAATGTCCGTTGACCGTGTTTAAATCTCAATAAAGTACTTCACTAAGCTAATCTGAGGGCTTTCATTCAATTAAATTACTTTATTATTTCAGGTTCAAAATGGAAATAATGGTGTGTCGAAATGTAGTACACCGTTACCTCTGCGGAATGCGCAGGAAACACCACAAAGTCCAATGTGAGTAGGTAAAGACAATACAATGGTCTGATACATTTCTAATGAACATTTTACTTATTAAAATTAACCAATATCGAATGGAAACCGTAGCTTTTGATAATCCAACATACAACGCCATCTAGCTTCAAACATAGCAGAACTTGTGCTTTCGGACATATAGATTGACTGATATAATACTTTTACAGCTTTTTGTAAATATGTACATACAAAACACCCAAACTCCGAAACAAATATTTACAGATTATACAAACATTTGATCCTACCCAAGATTTGAAGCACAGCATATGATTTAAAGGTTTCTGTATTATCCTGACGTTTCAGAATGCTGACTCCAAAAGGCTGCAAGTTTACTCTGCCTGAAGGTTCCAAGCAATTTAACTGCGAGATTCCTCAGGGAGGAAATACTGTAGATACTAAAAAGACTAGGTAAACTTTTTTTTTCTGTTATCCATTTTCTACTATAGATGTGTTAATTAAATACAGTTCTAGTGATTTTACAGTCCATGAGCTTTTCTTAATGTTATTGGCTTAAAGTAATTAGTGTTTAAAAAACTCTTGTAAGGCATAAAAGATATTTCATAGTTTCCACTTAGAAGGAATACTTTTGTATTACCTAAATATAATTAATATAAAGAGAATATGTCATCTTTTACGATTTAAAATAATACGAATAAGTATGTACTTGTGAAAGTGAACATTACTAGTTATATATTTCTGCTAGACAAGATCACAAGAGCTTCAAATACGATCAGACACACAATTTTTCATCTTACGTACATTTCCTGTATCAATATATAAGGATATTTGCAGGAACGGTTTAATTCCTCGCCAACGCCGCGCCACACGCACCATAGTGAGACTGATGGCATTGTTCCTCGCGTGCTGGACACCATTCTTCGTAACATTGCCTCTTGGTGAGTAGGAGACAGTTGGTTTGT
Source organism: Hyphantria cunea (assembly GCA_003709505.1). NCBI lineage: Eukaryota > Metazoa > Arthropoda > Insecta > Lepidoptera > Erebidae > Hyphantria > Hyphantria cunea. The sequence goes on from PKRV01000493.1 coordinate 902,172, forward strand.
AGCATAGAGGATTCTTAATCATATTACCGCTTCTGATAGACGGAAAATCAGTTTTCAAAGATGTGTAAGTCTGAGTTCGTGTTTAGATCAATACATAGATTTATGCACAGTAAATACCTGCTATTATTCGAAATAGACTGCAATTGTTATAATCTTTTCTACAATACTTTCTAATAGGATTACCTCGTTGTCATCCGGTCCGTCTGTCAGGACCCTTTTTCTCAGGTTCGCGTCAATATACTCGGGTCTGTGATTCCTGAACAAACGCATGCAGCAGTGAAGCATCAAACTATACGGAACAGTTGACTCAGACAACTTGATCAAAGGATATTTAAGCTCCATTTTTGCCGCATTTATTAACACAGTTTTCCGGCGACAACGTTAAGTTTGTCCCTACTTAACTAAAAGTTTGAACGGCACCCTTGTTGAACGAGTCCGATTGGCACTTGACCAGTATTTTTGGTTACTTTTCTGAAAAATAGAGACGTATGGATTAGGGTGCATTATATCGATAACCTTGCCCCTGATCAATCGGATTACAAAATTTCGTGGGTAACACAAAATTCTTATGTGAAATAGTTTTTTATTTATAGAGATAATAATTCATCTAAGTTGATCCTGGATGGAGGCTTCTCTTTAGAAAAGAGCTTTGGTCTATTATACCAAGGTGGCTAGATGCGTTTGGTACAGGGCTAATTCTAAGTTTTTTTCTATTTGCAGTACTATGTTCTACATAGTTTAGCAACTTAGTCGATTGTTACGACACATACCGTTGACCCACCACCATATCGGCAGTTTTCATATATGATTTTAATTTTTATCAGATTCTCTTTGCGACTGCGTCCAAGATTCTATTTGGCAGTGGTTCACATGGCTCGGTTATACCAACTCGGCATTGAATCCACTCGTGTACGCAGCAGCGTCTCCGAGCGTAAGACTAGCGATGCAGGCGTCGCTGTCTAGCTCAGCGAGGCAAACTGAGATACAATTGACGCCTAAAAGGAGAATATGAGGTGAGAATAAATAAATACCTGCTGGTTAGTGATCCTCAGGGCATCTTAAGTCAATAGGATCCCTTGGACATTAGAATCATAGGGCCCTTACGATATTTAGTTGGTCTATTTTGTTTCTTAAAATAAACAAACTAAATCAGTCAATATAGTTAAATATTTTCAAATAAGAACCGAAACGATTGGTGATCCCACAGGAATTAGAAAGACCGTATCTATCGAGGGGCCCCAAAAATATAGAACGATATTTTTTTATTACCTTCTTTGGCTGGTGTCTAGTTTATCCGTAGTATGTCTGTATTTAATAGTATATACGTATTATTAGTACCTTTATCAACAGTCTGATTACCAGACGATTCGGAGATTAAACCTGCGTGTGTGATGTGATACATTCTACACAAGACCGTCTGTTATTATTATTAAATTACTTTACAGTCAATAACGAGTGATAAATATAAAGGTTTTTTTTAAAAAAAACAAGCTTTTATTACTTGTAAAGAAAAAAAAACTTTAAGTCCTTTCATTTGATACCCATATCGGGTGGGTTGTTCAGAAATATGTTCGCCGCCATTTTGTTATGGGGCCATTTTGGATTAATAATAATACCGATTATATACATATATGTAGTTGCATTGCCATCAGAACTAAAGATAGATTTCAAATTTCAGCGCAATCGTAAATCGGGAAGTGGATCAAATTTAGCTTGCAAGATTTGATTACAGACAAACGCCAGGACAGGTGAAACTAAATAAAAACTTGTAAAGTACACCTTGATCTTTGTAATACATGACTACGAAACCGACAAAGTTACTTTGAACAAACGTCATGTATATATGTCAGTTATATTTTGATCCTTTACATGCTAGGTACAAATGAAATGTTCCTCGTCAAATCTAAAATAAAAAATAAAATAAAATGGAATTTTGACGGGCAACCTGTTATCTATGTATTATCCTATTCAAAAAGGAGTATAGAATTTTGAGTTTAGTAACTTCGTGATGAATGTATAGATTTCACAGCCAGATCTAAAAATTCGCGCCTAAAATGTATCTCGTAAAATGATACTAGTGACAACTGTCACAGAGTTTATAGGTTTTTTTTAAGGACAATGGCATCTTGATGTAACTATAAATAAAATAACAAATAACTTTAAAAGAAATAATATTTATTTACACAATGCATTCAATATTTTGTGTACACTTCTTTGGCATAAACACTACCCATTCATTAAACAAAAATAAAATAAAATTGCACTCGCAAATATAGAAACTAAAGTGGATTTTAATCTACTCTTAAAATTTACAATAGTTAACAACAACAATATTATTTACAGCTTATATAAACTTTTAAGAGGATAATAAACAATATAACAACCTAACAACTATTGTGCGATATAAATATTATATAAACATTTCATATTTTTTGTTTAACACTGTACAAACAAGAATTAAAAGCGGTATATTCTGCAAACAATCGACAATTGCCTAACGGGTCGACTCTAGTACAACAGTAATCGACAAAAAGCGATTTCAAGCATTTCGCTGTACAAATTAGTTACATCCGATCTTTTGTTCATAACAAAATAGATAATCCCATTACTACTGCCATGTACATTTTGTATTAGGTACTTAAATATTATTCTATTTAGATATACTTCTAAATTTTAATATTATGTCGAAACATGATATTATGCATTTGATTTTAATGTTAAAAGGAACATTTTTGTTACAAAATGGCTTAATTTAAATGTCGTTTAATTTTCACTGCTCATTACATCTTTTTAGATATTACTGCAATCTATAAATTTAAAATCTCAAATCTTTCAAATCAAAAATCAAAAACTGACTGGCTTAAGAGAAAGTCTGGGTTATGAAATACTTTTTTTTACCCAAATGCGCCTGAACGAGGTCTATGTATTGCTAGATACGTATTAATTATACGAATGACACTGGATATTCTGAAACTCACAAAGTTTGCAAAGTAGGTTATACATTTCTACGCAATCAGGTTTCTCTCTTTTTTAATAATTAGCTTCTTGTGACATAATTTTATATTAAATATAAATAGACTTTTTCGTTTAACTCTTAAGCGACTATAGTGTGTCGGAGTTATTTAACTCACAGCTGATATTTTAAGATGGCGGCTAGAGTCAAGAGTGCTGCCACTAGCAGAGGAGGTTGAGACATCGTGCTGGCGGCGCCAAAATCACGGGAGTCGGGAGAACACGTTTTGCATGTACAGCGGCCAGAGAGGCAGTACCCCGGTTCATCTTCTTCAGACACACATTCCTGGTAGATTAAAAATGTATTTATTAAAAAAAAAACAATGTAACAACTGCAGAAAATTTGCTATAGGAACAAGAAGAAGCTAGAAGAACAAGTTATTTGATGTACTTTCTAGACAAGTTTTAAATGTAATAAAAAATGTATTTATTAGGTTTTTACAATTCTTATTTACATTGTCTATAGCTAATGTTGTAAAGATTATTAGCATTTAATTCTTTCGTCGATTATAGACACTGCATAAAATTTGAATGTTATTTGTTATTCTTGAGTTGTGGTTTTTTCGGATGATTTATTTCTTGTCTTTTTTTACTTTGTTTAAATTGTACTGGTACTGTTTCTCTGTCTAGATTGTGTTGTTTGAGTTTTATTTTCCTTTAACACATGACAAGAATTATATTTGGTTTACTTTCTAATTACAAAACACATTTTAGTAAACCATTATTATGCTGTCTATTTAATCATTATTTATACTACCTTTTTTGTAATAATCTTGCAAATGTTTGCTATAGATGTAGTTGTGCTAAAATATAAAAGCGAGTCTCTTCAATTTTTTTTACATTTAAACAAATTGTATGTTTAGTTTTAATTATTATTATGTTAATTTATATTCAAAAACTCACATTAAACTGTAACTGTACCAGTATTTTCGACTGTTTAAATAACAAAAAATTCTAATTTTCAATTGTAAATATTGACTTAGAGAAATAAAAGGATTATGTATGATTTTTTTAGATTTTATCTCTTAAGCTTTCTTATTTTAGACCTAGTAAACAACACAAATTTTAACGACGTTATAATTTTCACGGTTAGATATTATAACAAGGATTCGATGACCTATTTCATACATACCAGAAGAACTACAAGTTTCATAAATACTCGTATACTGTCATTCTGCATTTTCACATCTTATTTTATGCAAACAAATTGCTATTACTTTAGTAAGTACAAATATTTTGTCAAATGGACAACTTTAGAACTTTTAAGAAAGTGAGAATGTGCTGTAGCGTAAATAGATGGTTTTAGATGATACAGTATAATCAGCCTTAGCAAAGTCGACATTCTACAAACTAGAAAACTATTTATATGTGTGGGAATGACGTCATTTCAACGTTAAGTCCGATCGTTAATACCAAATAACAGAAGAGAGTAGAAGTGTTAGCGATTGTACAAAGAGATTCAAAGGGAAATATTAGTATCTTGGTTAGGCCTGTTGAGGTCGAGAGTAACTGACCTCGTCCCTGCGGCACTCTTGTCCGGGTCTGCGCCGGTGCCAGCATCGCGCAGGGCTACCAACGGCGCGCGCGTTGTATCCGCACGAGCACACGCCGCCGAGGCACAGCGCTGCGCCCGGCGACCGTGCGTTCTCCACGCCCGCCAGCCCGTCACACTGCACGTCGAACTCGCACGATTCGTTTAAAGCTTTCACAGCTGGAAAAAGTTTAATTGCTAAGTATTTTTTACGTGGTTGGTCACACATACATAGAATAAAATTAAAACACGGCCGATGTCTGTTCATCTAAGATATTGAAGAAATCTTATATGTAAGGGTGGGTCCTTATTCAAGTGACAGAAATCAAAACAACAGTTTTTTTTATGTGTTTATTTTGTGTGCACTTATCTCAGAACTGGTTTAATCGATTATGATGCGTTTTTTCTAAGCATATTACACAAAGCGTAATTATTACCGACAATTTTATTCATTACATTTTCCTACTTCGCCCTGCAATAGATAAATAAATGAAAAAACACTCGACATCAATTATTCTTTGAATCGACGCCAAGGAAACAGCATTCCAAACTCTAGTGTTCTATATAGTGTATCTTCGGAAAAGGGGCAATTATTCAAATCAAACATACATTTGATGCCATTAACATAACTCAAGTCTATTTTAATTTAAGGTAACATTACCAAGATCACAAGCTTATTAGCAGACCCTGGCCCTATTTCATCAGGTGATAATGACATCTAATTAATGTCGATGTGTTGTCGATTGCTACTTAATTCGGACCTAATTAAAGGGCTCTCGTGGTGCCAAGGGCTTGTAAATTTACATATACGATGTATTGAGTTAGGTAAATAGTACTAAATAGTACTTCGTTTGGCTTGATTAGAATCAAATGTCTTAGGGAATTATCATCTATTGGGAACTAAATACATAGATTGTTCTTGTTTAGACACATTAAACATTTTCTAAGTCTTATGGCTTTTATATTTCATTGATACCCATTGATCGTAGTATGATAATATTCTATATGACAGCCTTCCTTGATAACTAGGCTATCTTACGGTGATATAATTTTTCAAATCGGACTAGTTCTTCCTGAGATTAGCGCAGTCAACCAAACAAACTCTTCAGTTTTATAATATTGATATAGTAAAGTCCGACTCATAGCCCAGTTGCACTCGGTGATTAGAACCAATCACCAAGGGTAAGCATAACAATAGGACAGTCGTGAAGCTTAGTTGGAGGCCTTTGGGCGGCTTAAAAACATCAAACGGCAAGATTACGTAGCCACAACGTAGTCTTGCCAGTCCCCAACCCGCACTTGGCCAGCGTGGGGACATAAGGCTTTAACCCTCTCCTGAGAGGAAACCCGATCCCAGCAGTGGAACATTATGGGTTGTTGATTTTTGATTTGATTGAAATCTTTGTATTAATTAGTCCGTCGCACTTACATTCAACACAGGCATTAGTTCCGTTGTGTGCGACCCAGTTGTCTCGGCAACGGCACGTCCCTCTACACTCCAGCCCTGGTCCCGCACATTGGAGCTGGTCTTCGCACTCTTCACCCAGAGCAGCGTCGCGGACACACCTGAAAAGTGTTATAAATAACTAAAAACGAGATTCAATACGACTGATTCATGCCATCAGGGCAGCTTAACATGCACTTAATTTTTATAGGTACAAGTAGATCTACACATTCAGCGCGGTTTTAATGGATAAGTACAAAGCTATCAAATGAAACCGTATTTATTAGTTATGTACCAGCCTCTTACACATATGATTATAGATACAAAGTACAGTCAAATTCTTACCTTGTACCGTTATCCCTGGGACTGAATTGCAACTGACACACACAGTAGCCCCTCACACAGAACGCTTGTCGCTCCATATTCTGTTCGCCGAGGTAGCAGTTCTGATCTACCAGGCACCGTTCTCCAATCACTGGAAGTGTAAAGTCGTATTATTATTATTAATAAATTTAATTAATATTATTATTATTTAAAGGAGCTGCTCGAATAACCATACTCTTCGCTTAAGATAGGAGTGATAGAAGGAATGGATCAAGTTCTATTTAGAATCGCTGTTTCGTCTCCACATTTATGAGATACCATTTGCAAATAGGAACCAATACATATGAAAATACTAAATATATTCATATTTTTAGATTTGGTAGTCTTCAAGCCAATTCTTGATCTTTGCAAGTGTGAGTAAGCAGTTCCACCAAAGCTGGTGGAAATACAGTGAAGGTATCATGAAAAGGAATATACTAATAATACATATTTTTAAGGGATAGTGGGCAAACGAGTATACGGATCGCATGATGGTAAGCTATTACCGGCATATGACATACTGAAGTATGATTTTTTTTTTCAACAGTTAGGAATTTTTATATCATCACATGTACCTATCCTGTTTTTAACCTTACTCCCGTAAATAATTTAGAAGAGTGAAACCAAATGCTCTGCTTACCAGCAGTTTCGTAACACCTGTCATCTTCGAAATGCGCAGTGGGTGAGCAGACGCATACAGAGTTGGTGCACTCGGAGTGGATGCCCGTCGTCGAATGACACTGGATGTGCTGCACGCATTCTTCACCGATTCGAGCCTCTGTAAAGAAACAAACAACTTATAAGTCTTAAACGTGAACAAAATTTAATATTGGTATTTGCGGCACTAAAAGTTATACGACCTATTTTAATATAACACATACCAAATTATTTAAAAAAGAGTGAGCCTCGTCCTACCTTCCACAGCCACCATGTTACGATTATCGCTACAACCGTGCGTACTGTTTTTTTTTTTTATATATATATACTGCCAAAATGACTCTGCCCTGCCTGATGGAAAGCATGAGCAGAATCCAAGAGTGGTGGTCACCATCCTCAATGCGAAAAAGAACAATGCAGCATGGTGACCCACACTATGGCGGCCTGGGGGGAAGGGGGATGGTGATGGGGATAGGGGGCGTTGGATTGGGGTATGGGCCTCCGGTATCCTCACTCACTCGATGAAACACAGCGTAAGCGCTGTTTCACACCGGTTTTCTGTGAGGCCGTGGTATTACTCCGGTCGAGCCGGCCCATTCATGCCGAAGCGTGGCTCTCCCACGGTAGCATGCAGCAGAATAACATGCATTACTCCGACAGTTGGTTAAAAATTCCAAGGAATAATGATACAAATCAAAAACTGCTCACTAATATGTCCAGGATTTAAGGACAACATCATCATACTTTAATAGTCCACAGTTGGAAATAGGATAACGGTCTACTGTTGGTATCTAATTCCACTTATAGCCAAATTAATTTTTGGTCGTTGACCCTATTCATGTAATTATGCATTCACCAAAACATACCAGTTACTGCATACATACTACTTAAACTGCTCATTATACAGTTGCCAGACTATTGTTTAGAGAACATAATATCAAACATATAATTATTGCTCTCAAATAGATAGCTAGCACTATAAACAAGCGAGAGAGCTAGCTATCTCCTACTAGCTAGCTTAATACTTTCTCAGATTAAGCATTAAGCAATGCAACAATACATTGCTGTAAGATGAAGAATATTTTTAACTAATTAAAAATACTAACAGATCATTTGAAAAACTCTATTTAATAAATATATTTCACTAGGCCGTCATGGTGTGGATCACTGTACTGTATTGTCTGCATTCACAATGAGAATGGTGAAAACTACTCTTGGGTTTCAACTATGCTTTCCATGATGATCAGGCGAGTCACTTCGGCAGGCATTTATTTAAACTACCTACTAGCGCTCGCAACTTCGTACGCATGGAGTTAGTTATTTGAACATAATTTTTAAATAAAACATCCCTCTTCAGAGTAGTTAGTAGTTGTATTCAATAATTCTTATACTTAGATACCATTTAAAATCATTCGGTCGTAATTACTTTAACTTCACTAACATTGGACTTTCATACAAACTCCTATCCCCTGTTTTGCCCACATAGGGGTGGAGTTTCGTAAATCCGTTCTTAGCGGATGTCCACAACCTATGAGGAACCTACCTATAAAATTTCAAGTTTTTAGGTATTATAGTTTCTGCTATTATGTTTATTATTCAGTTATGTGATTATTTTGTGAGTGGTATATCGCTTTTAGCTATTCTTTTTACCGGGATATGGGAAAAATAAAAGCTTTTGGAGAGACGGAGACGAATTTTGGCGGATCAGCTAGTATATATAATAAAAAAAGTCTTGCGGTGATGACTATCTCTCGCATTATGATTTTACGTACCATGATGCTGAGAGCATCACAGAAGAAGAAAACTCATTTGTCCAACCTCAAATTAATTTGAGAAAAGACTAAGAAGGTGATGATGGTTATTAAATATATAGTTACTAGCTTTTACCTGGGGATCCCGCGTGCCCGTCTCCATGCCTATTATCGCTATAAAAAGTAGCCTATGGCCTTCCTCAAGAATGAAAGTATATACATGAGACTCCATGCCCGATTTCGGCGTACAACAGCGTAATAGACAGCTAGATAGATGGACAGACAGAGGCACTTTCGAATTTAGTTTATTAGTGAGTAAGTATGGACTAGTTTAGAAGTATAGATAGTATGGATATGGAAGTATGGACTTAAAGTTAGGTAAGGTGAAGCCTTGATGGATACATTTAAGCATTTCGCACACATTTAGAAACCAAAATGGTTGTAAACTTTAATATGGTTAGATTGCTAATATACTTTGTAACGACACGATAGTGTAACAATAAGTATCTAGTTTCTGATCATACAAAATGTATGAAATCGATAATGTAGTTCATGCGCGACACTATATTACGATATTTTAGGTAATTTTGGCCTATTATCGTATTGCCATTTTTAGTATACTTAGTAGTATATTGAACATCCTGTTTATTTTTAGCACTAGTTAATCGAGTAGCAAATTTAATTCAATTCCTTTTCATCCCTCGATAACTCTACCTTTTTTGGGGAAAAAGTAGGCTGTGTTGCAAAATTGGTTTAGCTTTTTGAGCCTTAAGGAGTAACAAACATAGAAACGCACACTGACGACCTTTCTTTTATTATAATAAGTGTGAGGAGTCGATAGCAAGATAAAAGTTATATCAGTCTTTACGAAGGTGTTGAGAGTCCCGCGCTTTCAGGCAGACACCAGGAGGTTTCTCAAAACGAATGGGCACGAAGGTTTTTTTTCGATCGATTTCGATACGACACACCCCGTGGTGTATTTTTACATTTTTTGAGTTTAGATAAGGGTTTTGACATGATCAAAGTTTTACCTTTCAAGCAGCCCTTGTGCGTGCTGTTGACCGCTGCGTAGACGAAGCCGTCTTTACAGACGCAGTAGCTGCTGGAGCGGCAGAATGCGTTGTCCGGACAGTCCATATCAGCGTTACACACATTGCCCGTCCGACCTGCAAATATGTTTAATTGTAGTTGTTGAAATTTAAATAGAAAATTACGCTAATACTTTCGACGTGTTATGTAGGTAAATAACTAGTCTTATTGCAAAGATACACGTAAGGCCTGACGTAGATCAGCTGTTGTCACCGAGTGAACTTAAAACTAAAGCTGTGAAGGACAGGAGTCATTTGTTATGTTAAGATAACATAACAAATCCTGCAAGGAAAACTGACTGATAAGAGAGACTGGAAATAAAGAAGAATCAAAACCCGATCGCATTCATTGATCATTATATTTTGAGTTTTGAGTTTTATCGAGTATACTCAAGTCATGAGTTAAAATTACGGACAGTGTATATGGATAGATAATGCACGCCAATAATTTACAGTACTGATGATTACCCCGAATTAAGGAATAATTTAATCCACTACGATCGAATCGCATCGCAAACTATTTAGGTTGCAACTAACTATGAAATATAACCATTATTACCAGCACTTTCTTTTTAATTTAATTTTAAGTGCGAGACTTGTTTAACGATATTTTTAATCAAGAACATGGACAAAAGAATAAAATAATACCAGAAAATTGATCGTTCAGCCATGATTTATTGAAAATACAAATAACATATGTGGTTTGTTAACTTGTTGATTATGATGAAGGCGACATCAAGGTTAGCGTCGACATTGAAATTGTACAAATTGATTTATTGCTATTGAACATGTAATTTGTGGAAACTATTATTTAATCTAGCACTTTTTGACGTAATTTCTAACATTTGAATAAGCTAAAAGCTTAAATATGCATAAATAGGAAAACTGAATAAGATCTATGTCTCAGTACTGTCACTGAATTATTGATGTTACCGAAGGCTCCCACGGCTCCCTCGTACAATAATAAAAGCATTGAATATAATTTTCAAATGTATATATTACTGTAAATGTTGTATCTGAGGACAATTGTACTAACACCTTTTTGTATCTATTACATAACACATTACATAATATATGAAGTGATTCAAGTGTAAAGGAAACGATTATGGGATCTCGAAGCATTCGCACAAGTGCGTATTCACGGCCGAGCGCCATGGCCATGAATGAAGAAAAGTACTCGCTCAGAACCGGTTACATGACTCATCTCTGCTATATTATTTATAGGTGTAGTTATAATAGTTTAATTTGTTATTTAAATAGTAATAAGTACATTATCGTTCTTGAAACGTGTTTATCTTGTTATGAGCAATATTAAGTAAGTAAATAATAATTTCGAGGCCACATTACTAGAATTTTGCTTTAAACTAAGCAAAACCTAAGCTAAGTAAATCTTGTGTCAAGAATGGGTTCATGTCTCTGGTGTTGGATGAAGGTTTATCCTGCAATAATTCATTACAAGTCCACGCCTTAATCATTGCGCTACCGCTTGTTAAATAGTTTTATCATAATATATATCTATATAAAGAGTCCCTTTGTACAGAAGGAAAAAAAAGGGAGATCGGGTTCCCACACAGGAGGGTGTTATATGCAAGCTGTAAAAATTTCCTTTCCTGATTTACGGTTATTAGTATCCAAAACGGTAGTTCTTGGTCGGTTCGAATCTGACTGACCGCTGGTGATATATACCCCGTATACGGGAGATATACGCACAGACAAAAAAGAGGCAGATAAGTGATATATTTATCTTTGTAAGTATATCTTCTACAGATATTTTTACTCGTCGTATAGAGACTGGACTCTAGTAACCCTCACTCATTGCATGAAAAATAATAAAAAAATGTTGAATAACAATTATACCGTGGGAGAGCCACGCTTCGGCATGAATGGGCCGGCTCGACCGGAGTGACACCACGGCCTCACAGAAAACCGGTGTGAAACAGCGCTTACGCTGTGTTTCATCGAGTGAGTGAGGATACCGGAGGCCCATACCCCAATCCAACGCCCCCTATCCCCCTTACCATCCCCTTTCCCCCCAGGGCGCCATAGTGTGGGTCACCATGCTGCATTGTTCTTTTTCGCATGGAGGATGGTGACCACCACTCTTGGATTCTGCTCATGCTTTCCATCAGGCAGGGCAGAGTCATTTTGGCAGCTTAAATATAAAAAAATAAAAAAAATAAATCTGCGAGGCCATGGTATCTCTCCGATGAAGTCGGCCTATTTTGCCAATACGCTATGGGATAATTTTAAGAGCCCTACAAACCCAGTTAGACTCTCATTGAGTTCAAAGAAAAGGTGTTTTCACATAAAAAGAACGCGGTAACACAAATAGTTGTTTACTTTATTCGTACTAATGATTGAACTAATACAGGTTAGCAGGATGTTTATGTATTATAGATGTCATCACATAAGGTACAGTCAGCAACAAAAATCTTTTAACACGTTTTTAAATCTACTAATACATGTATGTTTACAACATATTTGTATTGTAAAAAGGAGTAGTACAGTGTCAAATAGGGTTGAATAAGCAGTAATTCGACAGATGTTGTGAGAAATATGGCGTGTGATTTGAATTGGACAACAAATGCACGTGATAATACAGTTGGCCATCTGGTATGTCAGATATTATACACGCTCCTTAGTTTTGATACAATGTGAAGCCTCATTAGTTCAAAACGTGTACTTATCGATTTTAAGCCCCGATGACAAACAGCCGTAAGTAACCACATGACTTTGTAAAGATATTACTATTATATTAATCACCAATTACGAGGATGTTCTTTGTCCTCATACTACGTAAGGCTTCTTTCTTTGGCTACAAGTTCATAAGTAACTTAGCACGTGGAGCATCGCAGGGGCTTCCAGGACACTCATTCTGCGTTAGTTTCAAGTTGGCCAAATTTAATGTTCACATTGATGAAAAAATTGTAACTGGTCTTAAAATATCACATGGATTTGTTTGAATAGTCAGCACAGCAGAGTTTTAGTAAAGGTCTGGGAGCGGTTTGAATCTATGAGCTAGAGAAAATTAGAATATTATTTAATAAAATCGTTAAAAACGAGTAATGTGTAAATAATATTCATTAGGGTTATTTTAATGTTAAAAAAAATCATTTTTGTCATCAATAAAATCATATTTTATTCAAACAACCGATTAAAATGTGAAAAATGGTATACGCATTACTAAAAATTTATCTTTTAGGCAATTTGATCTTCCAGTTATAAACTTTAGGCTGCGTAATGCAGATTAAGTAGCAGTGGTTTTAACTAAAGGATGAAAAATGAGTATTTTGCTTTTCTTTCATCTGTTGACGTATACGGATATAGTAACTTCATAATGTTTTCGATTACCTTGTCTTTTTGCTCACGAATGTACCAAAACGGGTAAATCACATTAAATTATGCAAAAAAATATTTGCTTATTTCATAGACGACAGTTTATTATTTCTTAAACAAAGGTTTGTGTAAACTCAAGGCTGAGTTAAATTAATCCATTCCGTGATAAATTAGATTGTCCGAAGGGATTTTTTATAACTGATAAAGTCCTTGTGACAAATTAGACGAGGTAGAAATGAAGGCTTCCGTGTAATAAATCTGTGTCGAGTTTATTGTCCGCAGATAAAAGGAAGATTTGAATTTATTGATGTAAATATTTGACTGATAAAATTGTAGTTACTTGAATTTTATGATGACTTGTTATAAGATGGAATTTGAATTGAAACTTATCTTAGAATTAAAGGTTTTTTTTTCTTTTGTTATTTCATTATATTTTAAATATATCACGAACTACATCCTGACAGAATCATTGATTCTGATTATAATAGAGTTAATGGTACTGGATTATGAGAATCTAAACTATGTCCTCTGGTAATTCAAAACCACTTAGTCAATTAAGACACATTTATGAACATTAAATTGAAGTTACAGTTAAAAACCATAGATCAACACATAGAGACGCCACAGTATATACTGGAATGTCAAGGTAAATTAGGTGATTTATAACTTCCAGTTTTCAAAGTGCTGAAAAGGATATTGGCAAAGAAACTCATGGCCACTCTTTTCAAAAGGTAAGAATAGGTATAGCGGACAGGAATACTATTCACCAGACCGAGTCCACCGAGACCAGTCGAGTAATCAATAAAAATAAATAAAATTAAAGTGTCTGTTTCTAATTTCAAAAGAATACCATTTTACTGAATGCTCATGAAAGTATTTACGGTACTTATATCATAAAGTCATTTTATAAATTTTTGTCTGTCTGTCTGTTCCAGCTAATCGAGCGATTTCGACTTTCACTGGCAGAAAGCTGATGATGCAAGGAGTAACTTGTAACTTTTTTACTAGCTTCGTCCTGCGGTGTTATCCGCGGTCGTTGTTGGTTCAGCTAGTAGTAATAAGATTATATACCTTAGAAATAATATTTGACAACATCTATATTTCAGCACAATTTTCTTCAAATAACAATATTTATATTTATTATTTTCTTTTGAGGACTTCAAAGGCCGGAATACTGAATAAATCATTTGTTTTTTGTTCACGAGCTTTGCGCTTCAGGGGTTTCCGTTAATTAGCATTTTGTTAGTTAATTACATTGTACCTTCTAATACTTAAACAATTTTTTTTTTTTAAATATTGAAAATCTATTCAAAATCGCGGGAAACTGAAATAAAAATTGAACTCAGTATGTAGCAATCATAGTAGGTAACTTGTGTATAACTTGGTAAATTATTTATACATACTATCATATATACATTATGGTGGCGCCTTAAGGTGTGAGAAGAGCCGGCCTGACCGGAGTAAGGAGAGGGAAGATGACCGCACTAGATGTTTGACACAATAGTATCATCGTTGAAAGTTTTTAGTAGTTCTAAATAAAGTTCTCCTTATAAATGATAACAAAGGATTGGAAGGAGTGGAGTAATGTTGTCCTGCGTAATTTGTCTCGTAGTCGTCTCTTACGAATATGGGTGGCGAAACTGTGTTTTCTGATTCTATCACCATACATAGGAGCACGAATTTGAAGTGACGCAATACTCATGGCCACTCCATTCGTTCTTTATTCTTCGTTCATCCTAAGCTGAGTGAAACAAATAGCTGCATAAAGTTAAGACGAGCTGAAGACTTGTTTTTGAATAGAAAATAAAGATAAGTTTTTCTCTCATTCAAATATAGTCTGATGAGGGTAAACAGAGACAAATAGCTCTAAAGTGTTTGCTGTCAGAATGTAATCTAGTGTGTTCTATGGTTTTCATTTCGCGTCAATGCCGATAACTTATGCAAAAGACTTGAACACTGTCTACACTAGAAGATCAATTCTTTTAATAAATATTCGTGCAAAATTCAGTTCAAATCTAAGTAGCTTCGTAGTCGATGTCATAAATAAATATTTCGGACATCTAACACACAACGCCATCTAGTCCCTAACTAGGCAGAGCTTGTATTAAGGGTACTAGACAACTGATATGAATACATAAATAGTTTGTTTTGTAAATACATACATATTATACATAGAAAACACCCAAACTCCGAAACAAATATTTGTAGATCATACAAGCATTTGGTCCGACCCAGGATTCGAACCCGAGACCTCATGGCAGCAGTCGCGTACGCTACCACTGCGCCACCGAGGCAGTCAAGTCAGTAAATTACAATAAATTCTATGAGAAAATATTTTAAGATGCTTTTAAAAGTCAAGTGATTTATTCTCAAATGTATTAAAAGTTATTGTTTTAGTATTAAACAGCCATTATTGGCTATATTTTTTATGGAATAAGGGGCAAACGAGCAGACGTATGGTAAGCGATTACGTCCGCCCCAGAACAAGCGCGTTGCCGGCCTTTTGGAGAAGGGGGAAGGGTTAGTGTATGGGCCTCCGGTAAAGGGTACCAGTGAGTGAGTACAGTCACTTGGTGAAACACAGCGCAGGCGTACCACTCCGTTCGATCTGGCCCATGCCTGTAGAAGCGTGGCTCTCCCAAGGGAAGATGTGATGGGGAAACATTGTTTTGTGATCGAAAATCAATCACATCAGCAGCTTTTAATCGACCACTACTGAACATAAGCCTCTCTACCGAAAGGAGGTTTTGGCTTTAGTATACAACGCGGTCCTGACGGATTAGTATAGGGTTTGTTTAAAGTTTTCTTCTTTTGCAGTGACGTCCTGCGTGATTTGTTCCCTTAGTCGCCTCTTATGAAACCTGATGAAGAGGAGCAGTGACACCCTGTAGTCTTTATCCGTCGCCGCTCGGATAAATTACATAGTTGTATGTTTTGTTACTAACAGGTCTCGTCGTCTGGTCTGGTCGTCTCCAAACCGCCCTCTTCTGAGAGGAGACCCGAGCCTAGTATTCGGACGTTATGGGTCGGTAATGACTAACTGTTATAAATGATAGTAAATCTTTAAAATAGATTTGATATTAAGAGCATAACACTTCTGAGTGTTAAGTATACTTTCTGTGTGTGTTTGTGTTTAATAAACACGAAGTAAATCTAGGAATTAGTTTAATTTTATATAGGCTAATACATTTTCCACTTGTTTATGTTGAGTATTGCGGGAGTTCTTTGAGTCACTCGTGACTTGTTGTCATGTTATGTATTTCATTTGGGGCATAGTGTTCATAGTTGTTTTTTTTAATGAAAACTTCTTTAGCCGCTTTGAGCACTTTTTGGTAGGAGAAAATCTTAAGATCGCCTCATCGACATGCTGTCATGACATTTCCGAAGTGAACACTCCTTTGGGCGCGTTAAGCACTTTTTGGTAGGAGAAAGTCTTATGGGTTCGTGTCACCGACATGCTTATTCTTGATGTAGATAATTTAATTTGAAGTTAATGAAATTTCAAATTATACACATTAATTTTACAAATAACATTCTAAGTTATAAGTATTCACTTCTATCGGTAGTCCTTATTACTGCCATTTTTTTTTGTATTGTTTTCAATACACATAACCTTAAAGACACAATTGCAGGGTCCATCTGAGTAACATTGAGTTGTTAGTTATATCCATGTTGAATATTAATTTACGTAATACATAATATATTCCGTTTACATTCGGTATGATTACTTTCTTGTTATTGCTTTTTGGAACAAAAATAATAGCTAATATTATATCCGCAGACCCGCGTCAAACTAATTACAAGATGTTTCCGCCTGAGAAATAAGTAATTGTAATTACATTTTTTATATCTAATAACGATATGTTACTTAATCGTAACAAATAAAATGTATGTTATTTGGCATTGAAATAACGTGGTTTATTTTATACATGGCCAATTGTAAATTATTGACGTGTTAATACATCCACAAATATCAACCAGTTTTTTTTGTTTTTGTAAAACATTTTACAAATTAGTAGAGCCACGCTGATTTTAGAATGAACGGGCCGGCTTGACCCAGGCTGGTACTCTCATCTGGGAGGGGTCCGGATGGCGTAAGAAAGCGGTTCCCGGATCTCTCCCGTCTCAGGCGCAGAGTGGCACACTGTGTGGTTTTAGTTGGTTCGAATCCGATACACCGCCCCGCCGTAAACCCCGGTAGGGTGAAGGCCCGAGGTGGATTCCACACGTAAAAAAAACAGGCTGGTACTCTCATAGGAAACCAACCTAAAATGACACTCTTGAAACTATAATAGTATGATGTGAAAATAAAAGTTTTCTATCTATCTATCTAAAATTACGCATTCGTGGTATCGTGTTTCGTTGGTGAGTGCGAGACCGGAGGCCCAATGTTGCAATAGCATCTCAATAGGGCGCCATCGTGTAGGCCATGCTACATTGTCTGCATTTGCGGTGAGTACGGTGACCATGACTCTTGGATTCTGCTCATGCTTTTTCATTAGGCCGAGTGGAGTCACTTTGACAGGCTTATATTAAAAAAAAATGTAATCCGTTTGTTAGCCGTTTGTACGTACATTTTTGCTATGGAGACATGTTTTTTTACATCACCAGCCCTTAGCAGTCCACCATTGGACATAGTCCTCGTAACAAGTGTAAGTGAGAGAGCCACGCTTCGGCACAAAAGAGCCGGCTCGACCAGAGTTATACCACGGCTTCATAGAAAACCGGTGTGAAACTCCTCCTATCCCCCAAATGCCGATAACGCACTTGTGACGCCACTGGTGTTGTGGGTGTCCATTGGTCGGCGGTAATCGCTGACCATCATAATCGTCTGCTCATTTGCCCTCTACTCCATTTAAAATCACAACTGCAAGGAAGTTTTGGCCTAATATACCACGCTGGACAGATTAATAAAATTAGTATAGGGTTTATTCCAAGTTTTCCGATCCCTTTGCAAAGATGTTGTCCTGCATAGTTCCCAACCTTAGTTACATCTTACGAATTTGCTAAGGATGGGGAAAATTTAAGATATAAGAAATATTTACTAAAGACAAAAACCATGTCTTCAGAACTTACTCGAATTAACTCTAGAAGCAGTAATATTTTTTATGTTAAAGTCGCAAGAATCATTTCGAAACATGACTAAAAACTAGCAACTCAAACTAATTCGATCAAGTAAAATTTTAAAGCTTTTACCGCTCAAAAAATAATTTATCCGTTCAAGCACGGATTAAATTATATGCGGTAGTTTGCAGTCGCAGCGGTTGGAAAGCGTTGGAGTGAGACGGTGTGGGTTCGAACCTCGGTTGAGACGAATTGTTTGGTAATGCAAATCGTTCATAACGGTTATCACTATTTCTACTTGGTATAATGGCTTGTTGCGTATTGTTTATTGTAAAATAGTAATTATTGGTATTGGTCGATTTATGATTGTTGCATATCTAATTGTACTTTTTAAGAAATCTAGCTGTTTTCCACGGGTCCGTTTGCGTGAATATTGATTTTGCAATTCAGTTTTTCCAAACCTATGAGTTATTACAGATTATAATCTGTCTCTCTTCCAAATCACATTTAGATTCGTTTAGCTGTTTACACTTTATTCAGTAAAAAACATTTGTCTATATACACTTACGCATAGTAATAAAATAATGTTGGCAAATGAATTACAGAATAAGCAGATTGTTTGATCAATGACTTGTTCGACTTGTTTGGTTTTCCGTATGTTTTTACTCGACAGCACTAAATAGATAGGGTTATGTTTTTCTTTGTAGTTTGATGAAATTTGTCTTGGAAAGGTGTCTTTAGAGTCCTCTTAATTATGGTAAGAGCGATATAACTAAAATCCCTGCTTTCTAAGTTTTTTGGTACTTAGTACCTATTTTCAGGCATTTGGGTTTCTGTTTAATTTTATATTTATGAATTAGGTGGCAAACCAGCAGACGTTTCGCCTGATGGTAAGCGATTACCGCCGCCCATAGACACCCGCAACACCAGAGGCGTCACAAGTGCGTTGCCGGCCTTTTAAGAAGGAGTACGCTCTACACTGTTGTGGACTGCCAACCATCTCGATGATATCTGTCGCAACGGACGATGGTGGAAAGAGGCGGCAGGAATCAGCCCGAACAATTCCTCGGAGCACTCCCCATGGTAAATGCGGTAGAAGATTTCGCTTGATATGTCGACACACTAAGTATTCCAATATTGGCTGAGGCAGAGTATCTTCCAAACGAGGACATACGGCCCACGGCAGTTTTTTAGCAGTGAACGTGTAAACTTGTGTCATTACACACCTATTAAATAATGAAATGAATGAAATTCAATTTATTTCCAATGAAATACTTATATATATAGATATGGTGTTACAAAAATATGTGATCATTTATGTAACACCATGTATATAGATAGGCTGTATCCTGGTCGGAAACTAGCCCAGTACTTGTTAATGATGAAATCACCACTTATGGGCCATGCTGGTACTTGTATTGTGTGAGTACCATCCTTGCCCTCTTTACGTCACTTATCGTGTTTAAGGTGCGCAGGCGCATGCTTCTTTTCACTCACAGTTGCACAAGTCCTACAGTGATAAGTGATAATAGCGTTGAATACCATATGTAGTAGTATTCCTTATATGATATTTAGACGCGCTCCCAATTTTAAGATATCATTAAATATTATTGAGTGGTATACTGTAAGCCGTTAAAGTGTGTAATGACATATAAATCTGATTTACAATATTATTTCTTTTTAATACATTAATACTTCCAAACAAAAATGCATCGTAATACTGTCTTATTTAATATAAAAATGATTAAATTACTATTCTTAGCAAACTACAGCGAATCCAAAAGAAAGAGTAACATTTTGCCAGTATATTTATGTATGTATTGCACAGTAGCACCTAAACTTCTGAACAAATTGTAATGAATGAGGTTTTTGAACTCATTCTTGTTATTAGTTTATACCTTTCAATCGTTAATGAAAATCACGGTATTTTTTAACCAAATAAAACTTTGATAGCCTTAATCACAAACAGAAATAAGGATTACCAAACTGATTTTTTTGTTCAATTTTCACCATTGTCATTTTTATTAGCATTTTTCCATCTGCTGCTGAATTAATTTTTTTTTCATAGCAGCTTAAATTCCACCAAAAATCTGTAGTCCATTACCTCCTAACAAATAAAGAAGGTTCATTATATCGTGAATAAATTTTAATAACACATAAATTGTAAGGTTGAATGTGCCAAAAACCTTTTACGACACACAATTAAATTCACATCAGTTTCAGATAACATGATTCTAGGTACTGTTTACACTTATTATCTACGGACGACATGATATATATAATACTCCAGAGCCTATTAGGTATATCTTGTAAACAAACATGTACCAACAAGGCTCACAATAGCTCTGTGTAAGATTGAACATGTGCAAATATAATTACGTCAAAAACTGACATATGAGACTTTGAAGTATAATTTACATGGTGTACTAAGTTTTCCCTCGAGGCTTCATACGCGTTTATGTCAGCTATTGCGGTAAAAAGAAGCATATGTATTTTCTCAAAAATAAAGTTAAATTTCAGTGAAATTGGATTAGTCGCTTAGAAACCTTCAAACCTTCAAGAAAAGAGCGTACTCCTTCTTAAAAGGCCGGCGGCAAACTTGTGACGGCTCTGGTGTTGCGGGTGTCCATGGGCTTGCTCATTTGGCCCTTATTTCATAAAAACATAATAGATAAAGTGAATTTTTAAAATTCTTATATGAAGAATGATTTCTTCAGTAATCATCTTTTACGTTCCCCCATCATCATCATCAGCCTATCCTTTAATAAACCACTGATGGAGATAGCTTTTCCTTTAGAAAGGAGGTTCTCCCATAGTTCTACATAAAAAAACTTTTAAGGGTACATTCTGTGGTACCGTCGTTAGAGATACCAGGATGGGCTGTCTATTGCACTAGTAGAAGTCAATCTGAAAAGGTGACATTAGAAAACCCGCGCGCCTAAATCGGGGTTGCTCACAGAAGCTAAATTGCATTGATAATATGACAATATGCTGATCTCTGCCTCATTGGTCTAATGGTTAGCGTAAGCGAATGCAGATCAAGAGGTATGGGATTCGGTTCCCTCGTCGGTCTGCTGTTGGGTTTCTCTTACAAGACATTGTTGATAGGAGCCCGGAGTATGGAAGATGGCGTTGTTACCCGCCCGTGCCTCGGAGAGTTAAGCCCCGACGGCTTAACTCTCCCGGTAGTCATGAACATCTATGACAATTGTTATTGGGAAGTCAGTGCCCTCGAATATACTGACAACTAGTTCAACATTCAAATTCATCCTCAGGGTTGCGGAGGACAGATGCCAGTCACTCTGTTTAAAACTGATATTCTGGTAAAACCGGTTGAACAAGTAGCCGACCCCAAATAATCTTGAGAATAATAAAGGCTAGGAAGATGATGATGACTATGTTTAAATCTTAATTTAAGTTATGTCCTACTCTGTTATGTATAATATATAATAACATCTTTAATATTTATTGGCTTTACTAAACTGTTTTTGATATTCACTTAATGTGTTTATAATTCTTTGTGGGTACGTATACCTACGTTCACATTAGTCCATTTTTCTCATGTAGTTTTGGGTGTGAAACGCTTGGTGATTTACTGTGAATAATTCTATTTCTCTGGTATTTCGATAAAACTCATTGCGATGAGGCTTAAAATAACGATATTTAGGCTAGTTCTAGAACGTTTTTTAAGTTCAACTTTACATAATAACATTAATTTGGGCAGATTTTTTTAATACTTGTATTCCTAGCTTTAAAATGCATTAAGTAGTATTTTAGTATAATCACGTGGGCTATGATATTTTTTAAAAAATCACATAAAATTCTAACAGATATTTAAAATACGAAAGCAAGTTTTAACTATTCAACGCCTACCCTGTTCCTTTTGAAATTTTGCATGCACGCTGTCAGAGAAACCTTTTATGTGGAGAAAGAACTGTTCTCGAGGGAATAGCAGGATAAAAGGTAAAATATTAACTTATTTTAAGATACGAAGTGATTTTGGTAAACGTTGCAATTCAGAAGCTGTGTAATATTGAAACGGATATAACAGTATTATTTCGAAACCGCAATTTTATCACTTACGTAGAACCAGGTTGTCGACATCAACTTTTACTTGCGCAAAGACAATTGAATTTCTTATGTTGCTACTCACGTTTTTCATTGATTCTATAATCATAGAGTATTATGTTATTTGAATATAGAATGTACTTACATAGATCTAAGATCGGTGATCAAAGGTTTAGGTAGATCAATTTTTGAAACAAAGTTCAATCATATTCCATATTTAAAATAAGAAGATTAGTATTGCCTATTAAAAAAATACGTTAATCTACACAATTTTATTTATAAAAAAATGGAAAACTATTCATTTATAATCGCATTACTTGAAACCAGCTGTATCGAACTTGATACTCATTGTTTTAAATATTCGTAACAGGTGTACTTAATGTTTTCGGCGACAAAAATTTGGGCATATTGCCTTTAGAATGGAGAGTTCCAGAAAAAAACATAAATGGCATTTTTAACTTTTTAGTAGAACAAAATACTTAGTAGAATTTTAACAACACGTTACAAATGAAAAAAAAATACTTTCGCAAACTTACGTAATCATTTTAACCATAAGGTACTTATACTGAGGAATAACAATCAAAAACTTCGAAAGTCGTAAAGGTATCTAAATAGGTATAAGCATATTAAGTAACGTAATCATTAATTATTATTAACAAAATGTGTATTACATATTTATGTAAATTTCACTCACGTTTTTCCGGTCCTTGCCCCAAAACGGTGCCAAGGCCTAAGGCACAGCACAGAAGGCACACTTCCCACCACCTCATGATCACTCCGGGTCCGGGAATCGGGGCGTTCGGAAAACGTCGGGATCTATCGGGACTCTTCGGGATGCAGGAACGCACGCGCACTCCGCTTCACGTCTACGAAAAATGTTACAATATAATTATAATAAAGTTGTGATATGTTTAGATAGACATGTGATAAGATAATTTTATCGCATCTGTAATGATTAATTAAGTGGTAGGAAAAATACTTGTCACGAGATGTAGAGAACAGTGGCAGTCAGTGCCAGACTTGTTTAAACGAAACGTATTGCTTTACACAAGAAAACGTATAGAGATTTTGTATACCTGGGTTAGTTACATCCTGAAAACAATAACCTTGTTAAATAAATGTTTCATTGTTTATTAATTTCAAATGGTTGTCTTTATCTAAAACTTAATTAAAAATGAATAGGTTTAAAAAAGGTGACGTTTATCGATGAGCACATAATATATTTCTTGCCGGTTTTTTTATATGGATTCATCATCATCATCATCATCAGCCTATCGTAGTCAGCTGCTGGGTATAGGCCTCTCCAATTGAACCACTCCACTCCACATCTTCACTTAGTGCGATCAATGGCTTCTCGCGTCCATCTCCTGCCATATATATTACATGGTGTATTTTTAGTCGTTCAGTGATTAGCTCCAAAAGTTCCTCTAAAACAAATAGTTAAAGGTTCAATACTCTCGCGGTTCTCGTAATCACCGTGACTGTACAGAGTTGCCAGTTAAAGAACTATAATAATATATGATTCTTATCAGTTCGCATAAGCATTATATGAAGTAGGGCATAGTGTCACTGTTTGCTGATAAATGAGGTATTTCAGGAAACTGTTTAAAGTTAACTCACAGTCATGGTAACGCCACCTAGTGGACTTAAAAAGAAACCATGGTTCGTTTATAAATTATAGCTTGTAAACCACCCGTCAAAGTAAACTACAATTACATTAATGGGGTGCTCACTTGCTCTCACTGTACACGTTCCTTCAGTGCAAAGATAGGGTACATAAGTCACACCAGAGCGCACTCCCGAAGGGATGCTCAGACTTAATCAGTCACCATAGCTTGTTGAAAAGGTTGATTTATATAATGTGGATATCTAAAGATTAATATTTTCAGAGAATTTTTTTTTGGGAGATTTAACACACAACGCCATCTAGTCCCAAACTAAGCAGAGCTTGTATAATGGGTACTAGACAACTGATATAAATACATATGTACTTCTTTTTTTTTGTAAATACATACATAATATAAATAGAAAGCACCCAAACACCGAAACAAATATTTGCAGATCATACAAGCATTTGGTCCGACCTGGCAATTGAACCCGAGACCTCAAGCACAGCAGTCGCATACGCTACCACTGCGCCACCGAGGCAGCCGTCATAAATAATTATATATAATAGTTACATAATATTGACAGTGATGATTTATACCAAGTAAGTCATCGATTGATTTTTTATCAAAGTTATAAAAAGTTCAACTTGCTTTAACTGACATAATATTTTATTAATAGGCAACTAAATGTTATGTTTAAGTAGAGTTCCGCTATCGTAATGTACTTTTTCCACTAAAAGTTATTTTTTTATCTTTTAAATAAGCCCGAGAAATGAGTGTACGATTTATTATTTATCCTAAAAATATTATCCAATTACGTTCAATACTTCAAGCAATTTAAAAAGTAACAAATTGTTATTTACATTTTCATGAAAATTTTCTGAATTACCGAGAAACTTACTTTAGTAAGCCCGTGTTAACTTCCCGCAGAGCCGCAGTGTATACGACTAAGCGGACTAAGAAAATATAATATCTCTGGTTTTTTTTCTATTTTATTGTATAGAAACCTTGTCATGATATTAACAAAAATTTAAAAAAAGAATTATACAATTTGGTGCAATCGATCGAATGTTAGGCGCGTACATACACTTTTGTGATGTGCGATGAAAATCGACAGCCTAATGTTAGAATTAACGTAACAAATTAATGTAAACATTTCTATAAATTGGCAACCGTTACAGTCTATTGAAAATCTTGGCTTCACCTGTGTTTCCATCAAAGAGAAGTCAAACTTTATTATGCATAGTAAGCATTAAAACTATTGTCAAAAATGTCATTGAAACGTCGTACTTTATCTGTCATCATCAACAACCCATAATGTCCCACTGCTGGGCTCGGGTCTCCTCTCAGGAGAGGGTTAAAGCCATAGGTTTTGTATACATTAGTATAGGCTTTCTTCACGTTTCCCTGCGTAGTTTTTTTAAGCTATGACGTTATTCACGGGATGGATAGGAGTAGTAACACCCCGTATTTTAATCTGTTAGTAAGTAGTTTTAAATGACAATTACATCTTCTACACCCTTTACAATTAAATAAAAATGGAGTGTCTGTAATAATAAAATAACCGCTTTTCACTTAATGCAGAGGTATCTATGCACGGTACATATACCAAAATAACGTTTTTTTTTACAAATTTTGTCTGTCTGTCCATCCAGAATGAACAGACGAGACAGACGTCTGTCTATATGTTCTGTTAAAATCTGGAACGGTTGGGCCGATTTTGACGGGACTTTCACTGGCAGATAGCTGATGTAATAAGGAGGAACTTGGCTTATTTTTCCTAGACTAGCTTCGCCCCGTGGCTTGACCCACGGTAGTTCCTATATCGCGGGTAACACGGGCGCGTCAGCTAGGTATAAATATAATCTCCCATGTTTTTAGGTATAGCCATAAAAATATTTGGTACCTCCCATTCTCACGGAATACAAGATCCTCGAATATAAGATTGTTATCAAATGAATGATACGAATACACAAATCAAAGTGCTATGATTATTGTAAAATACCGTTTTATAACAGACGCCATTACTCGTAATTCGTGGTCGAGTGTCTCGCTCTAGTGCATCGTTTGTTTCACACGGTGCGGTGGTCATTGTAGCGTAGAAAGGAATGGTTTTCAGGAATGTACGGGAAATGAGGTTACTGGGGATATGACGAAATTGTATATATTTTGTAACCTTATATCGGTATCAATATTTGATTGTAATATAAAATATATTTTATGCAATAAGTATTTTTTCTTTTTTATTGTACTTCCTGACTTAAGTTGGTATATTTTTGAGACTACTGTGTTTTAGGTTGAATCCTGAATGGCATATTTTTATTTTGGCCGGGTATGAGTGTGCTTTGTGAAAACACAGAAACATATTTGGACCTCACACTCCCCTGGTTTAATAACTTTATACGTACTGTAAGCGTATTAGTTTTATAAGTTAGTATTACATAAATGATTCATTAAAATAATTCTTATAAAATGTAGAGTGGTTGCCCCGTGACTCCAAGCGCGGATTTTAATATTTGGAAAAAATGCTCACGAGCCCGCGAAACGAGGAGTCTTTGGTTAGCATTAAACGGAGTAAAAAATTTAGTAAACAATAATTGTTTTGAAAAGATGTGCTAAAGCATCTTATACAACGTTGTATCGTGACAACGTTTTATTATTAAAGCTTTGAATCCCGACTGTACCCAACAATACGAAACATAATTACCGCTGTTCTGACAGATTTGATAACTCGTTAAATGGCAAAAAAACTCACTAACTTGACTTCTTGACTGTACACGATCATCATCACATTCACTTTTTATGCTTTCACATCACTACTGTTCCATTGGACACGATCTCTTACTTGCACAATCGCATTCATAACTTTTTGCATGAACCGCATTTGCTGCATACAAAGTATACATTACAATATGGCCGCAGATAATTGGCCACTGTTACTAACTTCATGCATCCTTTTTATGCGAAAGAACATTACAATTGTCGTCAGTTGTATTGATTGTATTAGATACAGATTTGGTAAAAATAAATAAGAAAATGATTGTTTTTAACATACATCTTTAATATACGTCGTTTTATATTCCGGTTGGATTGCGGAAATCATTTAATATAATGTTTGATTTCGGTTGGATGTGATATATCGGTCGGATTGAATACTGTGATAGATTATGTACACCAACTTTATTTAAAGTTTTTTAAACCTGCATTTAAAATACTTTTGGCAAATGTAACGAGAAAAGCATACTTCTTCAAATGTATTTCTAACGGAATAGGGGGCAAAGAAGCAGTCGTATCGCCTGATGGTAAGCGATTACCGTCGCCCATGGACACCCGCTACTCCAGACGCGTCCATTGCTGGCCTTTTGGGGATGGGGAGGAGGATAGGAGAGGGGTTGGGGTAAGGGGCACCGGTGTCTGGGTCCGGATGGCGTAAGAAAGCGGTTCCCGGATCCCTCCCGTCTCAGGCGCAGAGTGGCACACCGTGGTGGTTTAGTGGGTAGTCTGGCTGGTGTCAGTCAGGAGTCCCACACAAAGCGAACCCCCTGTACCCGCAGGGGGAAAGCGAAGTGCGTAAAGGCATTCCACCAACCGTCAAAAAAAAAAAAAAAAAGGGGCACCGGTGTCTTCACACAGTCAAACACAACACAGACGTTGGTCTCGCAAATAATGTGGGACCATTTCATTTTATAATACATAACTTAAAGATAAAATTAAACAGTTTAATGAAAGTCAAACTGTTTAATAAAGAAGAAATCGTGTATTCAGACCCACTTGAGAATGATTTCTCTTAAACGTCGTTGTGTATTCCGTTTGGATTTCTAGAATCATTTATTTAAAATATGAAGGTACGAATGCGATTTTATAAAAAAAATGGCTCCGTCCACAAGAATCCACTGCTTAGATCCCCTGGAGGATTCGTTAGGACGTTTCATCAATATGGAAGCCCCTAGGGTATCAGTGTGGATGCTATTTCTATTTTGATCTCTAAGGGGATTAATTTGGACGTTTTTGCAAACACAACGTCTATTTGGATCCCCTGCTTAAACCGATGTACGATTATGCTTCTAAATGAATCTCCTGGGGGATTCAAAAGGAAATGAAATCCAAAAAGATCCCCTAGGGTATTAGCGGACGAAAATTCCAAATGAATCCCCCAAGGGATTTAAGCAAATCTGAAGCAAAAAACACACTATAACATTTTTAGTTTTTTTAAACAACTCATACCGTTATACATTCGACGACATTAACGTTTTGTTGTTTATCAGTAAATCATTGTTTTCTATTCAAGTCTAAAATACATAGATATAAATCATAACATACATTGAGTTGTGTTTATAACTGTGCCTAGAGGTGCACATATGTGTTTTATGAATTATGATTCAGACTATGAATACTACCGAATGGATTCAGAAAAAAGTTATCAGCAGAAGCCGAAAAAGCCCGAAAGATAACAGCCGGTTTTTGGTAACAATTGCCTCGCTTCCTATTTTGTGGGATATAAGATATATGGCCTGTGAAATATTGGGTGTAATAAACTTCTTCTCCGTGAATCGGTGTTTGTACATCATCGATTTGGCGATAGATAAAGCACTTTTTGTAATAGTAGGACTTAGAAAACAAAAACTGTATTGTAGTTCAAGAAAAAATAAATTTGTACAATTCGTATCTGAAACATGCTGTCACAGAACTTTCGTTGAAAGTGGCCAATAAATAGTTGCGCTTCCTACAGGGTGTGGTCATTTTAAAATCTCTATGTGCGGTTGGAAACTAGATAATTAATGTGTCCTTTATTTTTTGTACAATATTCTGCTGAAAACGCTTTTCCTGTTATCCGTGGGAGAGCCACGCTTCGGCATGAATGGGCCGGCTCGACCGGAGTGATACCACGGCCTCACAGAAAACCGGTGTGAAACAGCGCTTTCGCTGTGTTTCATCGAGTGAGTAAGGATACCGGAGGCCCATACCCCAATCCAATGCCCCCTATCCCCCTCACCATCCCCCTTCCCCCCAGGCCGCCATAGTGTGGGTCACCATGCTACATTGTTCTTTTTCGCATTGAGGATGGTGGCCACCACTCTTGGATTCTGCTCATGCTTTCCATCAGGCAGGGCAGAGTCATTTTGGCAGCTTAAATATAAAAAAAAAAGTTGTACGTCTATATCACTTGTCTTTTTTAATGGTTTTGTTTTTCTTATGCGGTTTTGCGGACAAACTGTTATAATAATAATATGTTTTTTTATCTCCCACAAAATATATGTAACCCTAATATACTATAAGTTATAATTTTCATCTTTGTGGAAGGCAGGAAGCCAAACTAGGGTAAGCCCTGTGTTATGAATTCCTAGCTCCCCTTCACGGTATCATATATTTTTCCTTTTAATGCTCTATTTAATTGTTAATAAAAATAAGAAAAAAATATAATTAATGAAAATTAATGTTATTGAGAAGCTAAATAAAAGTATTGTGTGTATGAAACTCATATTTCATGAAACCTATTACTGCTACATTTTTAATTTACAATATTGAACATAAGATGTTTTTAAAATACTTCGCGTATTAAATCATTCACGGGATCCAATAGAAAAACAATAAACATATTTTTAGTTATATCACACGACATTTTTTAGACATAAACTAAGCACAGTTCGAACTATGGGTCAGATAAATTCTTAGATAATTTTTGACTCATACAAATTTCACATATGTATACAAATTTTCCAGATAGAAAGGCCGGCTCGACCGGAGTAATACCATGATCTCACACAAAACCTTCTTCATGAGTTCTTTCGTTGCATTTCACGGAGTGAGTCAGGTTACCAGAGCACAAACCCGGGTTCCTAGTGGGAGGTGTGAAACATAAAGTCAAACTCAATCCTAGTATATCTCCCTTGTGCCAAAAAAAGAAAAAAAAACCAATAAAGCTATACTGCCCTTACGACGACGATAGGTGGACCTATAAAGTGGTGAAATGGCAAGGCCTTAGAGGTCGTAGGGTTAGGGGCAGTCCGTGCGCTAGATGGCCAGATGAACTGGTAAAGGCAGCAGGAGAAAATTGGATATCCTTGGCTAGACACAAAGAACGCTGGAAGTCCTTGGAGGAGGCTTTTACCCCAAGGCAGCCCATTTAAGCCACGACAAAATAATAAACATAATGAAATAATTAAATCTGATCATAATGCAATTGTAATTATTTAAAAAGAATTTATTTGTCTTAATTATTAACTAGAGTGTATTGTAGTAGGCGAATGGAATTAAATAAAGCTTTATTATTATTATTATACTGCCCTTAACCCTCTCCTGAGAGGAGATCCGAGCGCAGCAATGGGACATGATGGATTGTTAATGAAAAGCTATACTGCTCGAAAATAACACCACATCTTTCTGTAACACCATGTATAGTACTGGTCTGTAAATGAATTTCTAACATTACGAAATGTTCTAATCCGTGGTCAAGTGAAGTAAAAAGTTTTTTTTTTATAACGATAGATCGTGACTGTTGATAGGACGCGGCTGGCCATTGCGCCTTCGATTACAAAAAGAGGATCGACAGTGTTCGTGGAGCTATACGAGACATTCCATGGATCGTAGGAAGTAGATGTTGTAAGATAAAGTGTTTTGTTACCTATTATCGCGTAGGTGTAGAATAAATTCGATAAAGGATAAAATATCGGACTCAGATCGAACTACAGACGTAAAACTCATTTTGACTTTGAACTATAATAGAAGATTTGTGAGACCACAAGTAAAATTATTCAAAAAAATCCCGAGTGCGTCAATATCTGTCATCTTTATTAAATTTAGTTTTTTTTCAATAAAACATACAAGTTATATATATACATATTCGTAATCACATCATTTTTTTTGAGATTTCTTTTTGGCTCCAAAAATCCTTAATTTTGTTTTTTTATTAATTTTATTTATTTATTGATGTACCCAGTGTCACTCTCACGACTAAGATGAATCTATTGACGCACTCACATAAAAATACGACAAGACGTTTAGGCCTTAGGGCGTGCCAAAGTAATATACATACGTACATACACTCGAAAGACATAATCCTCCTTCTCTCAGAGTTGGGTAAAAAGACAGTGAATTTTATAACAACTAGTGATCGCCCGGTGGTCGAAACTCGACCATAACTCATTTATTAATTATAATTATTACAAACCCTCTCACACTTATTCACTCTCTTATTCCATACACCCAGAGGATTCCAACAACATTTTTAAAATTGTAGTCTTATTTTTATAATTAGAAGTTTTATTTGTATTTTTAAACAATGTACCTTAATGTAAATAGTAATATCTACATTTATTGCATAAAAGTCTAATGGTCATATAAAACAGGAGAGGGACTGGCTCCTGTAATACTGGTGTACCTTGTCATTTATATTTTAAGTCAATAAAGATTATTATTATTGAATGCCTCGTTGGTCTGGTGGTTAGTGTAAGCGACTGCAGGTTAAGAGGTCTCGATCGAAGGTTCGATTCCAGGATCGGACCACTGTTGGGATTTTCTTTACAAGAAATTCTTAATAGCAGCCTGGAGCATGGAAAACGGTGGTGTTTCCCGTTCATGTTTCAGAAAGCACGTTAAGTTGTCATAAACATTTATGGCAATCGTTATTGGGGAATCAGTGCCCTCAAATATACTGACAACTAGTTCAACCTTCGAATTCAGCCCACTCTCAGGGTAGCGGAGGTCCGAGGAGGGAGGCAATAATAAAGGCTAGGAAGATGAGGAAGATAAAAGAGTGAATTGAAAACTGTAAAAAATTTCATACTCCTTCGAGCGCATAATTTTCTTAAAAGAGGTACAAAGTTTTTGCTTCACGTACAAATTTATTGTTTTGTATTTATTTCCCTAATTATAAAGGTAGGTAAAAATAATATCAATAAAATATCAATAAATATTAATTTTATAATACAACTTGCAACGATTGCAGCGTGATGTTAATCCAATTAAAAAGATTACATATCATAAATTAAAATGTAGGTAATTATTAATACTTCTTATGTTACTCGGTACCAAGGGGAGGGATAGGGGGAGGGCAATGGTTTTCTGTTAGTAACTTTGTCATAGAAAACAACAGGCTTTGCTTAGTACTTTCATTTTTAATTTATTTTTAATTACACAGCGAGTTATAGTGATTGAATTTATCGACACGCGTTTTCTACGTTCATTTCACAGGTTACGTAACTTTAAAGTGGAAGATGATTTAAAAGTTTTCAAATAAAAACTGTCAACGATTCCAAATTCAAGATCCAATTTTTTTTTTAATCATTTGCAAATTGGCTCGACGTTTAAATTTAGACCGAGGAAACGAAATCGCCTTTTATATTTATATTATAAATATTGATACTTTATTTGATTAAAACGAATTTGTATATTTTTTTATATTTAATGTCTCTCACGCTTCTGCAACCTTTATGAGTAATATCTACACTAGAGGCATGGAGGTGTATTACGGGAAGGCGGGAAAAGTCGCTTTTTGATTTGACAGATGTGAGATATCAAATGACATACGCTAATACTGTTAGTTTCACCGCTTTTTCATCAAAAAGAAAGGGTAATTGTTTTGGTAGTCTATGTATGTTTATTTGTGATACCGTAACATCTAAACTACTGAACTGATTCCAACGAATGAAGTGTCAATACATTCGTAACAATGGCCCGGGTGATATAGGCAATATTAATTTCATTTAAACTTTTTACGTAATCCATTTTTTTACTTTACTTTATAATAATCAATGGTTTATTGTTTAGCCCTTTATAACGTGTCTAAAGTGAATATCTCTGAATGTTCCCGTTCAAAGTCTGGTAAAATAAAACCACTGTTGTTAAACAGGACACAAGCGCAGTGTCTATTGTTCGCACGTACTGACCGTATCGTGGTTTATGTTAATGTAATTATTTAAGTGAATTACCGCGTTTGTTGACTCTCATAGCGATGCGATAGGGTTAACACTATTTGGGTTTAACTTGCTCAATATTGAGGCAACGTTTCCTGAATACGAATTGGATCGATGGGCTAAAAGTGTATGTGTTTAGTACGCATATTACGCATTACTAAGACTTCGCTGTCCGTCTCTCTGTCACCAGGCTGTCTGTATCTCATGAACCGTGATTAGAGAGTTGAAGTTTTCGGAGACAAAAAACAGACTAACATAAATATTTAAGGGATCTCCCATGCAACAAACCTGGGTTTTTTGGTTGTTTTTGAATAACGTCGACAGGTCGACGATTGAAAGATATAGGTAATGATACGGAACCCTTTTCTGAGGGAGTCCGACTCCGTCCGACTGGGGCGGTTGAGTTTCGTTGCAGAATGCGAGACCGGAGGCTGAATGATGCAGAAGCAACCCAATAGGCCGCCATAGTGACGGTCACCATAGTGCATTGTTGTATTTTTGTTCAGTGGTTGTATTGTCTTCATTTGCACTGCCTCTATGGTACAGTGGTAGCGTATGTGTGCGCTTTAGGTCTTCGATTCCCGATTCGGGCCAAATGTTTGTATGATCTGCAAATATTTGTTTCGGAGTTTGGGTGTTTTCTATGTATAATATGTATGTATTCACAAAAAAATATTTATGTGTATTTATATCAGGTGTCTAATACCCATAACACAAGCTCTGCTTAGCTGGGGACTAGATTGATTGTGAGTAAGATGCCCGAAATATTCATTTTATTTATTTTTTATTCACAATGAGTATGGTGTTCAGAACTTTTGAACCTGTCAATCGAAACAGCAGCCTATTCTGTGGTACCTATAAACAACTATTAATTTCCATTAATAGTGTCTTATATACACGTTTAATGGAACTCGAAACTCGAAATTATAATTTTTAGTAACTCGAAAAGGAATTCTAGACTTCATGCTACAAATAATTAATCAGAATGAGCGATACCTTTTAACACTTTCAAATGAATAATGGTTATTTTAAAAGACAATTCTTTCTGATAATTTATGAACATATTTACAACAATTACTCATACAATTGTTTGATGATGACATACATTTATTTTATTCTTGAATAGAAAGACAATCAGCGGCGTCAACAACTGACTCATCACAATAACATTTAAGATTTCATTCAACAAGGATTTAATGCATTACTCATTTGTTTTAAAGTACCTATATGTCCCTTACGTTTACCCATATGAAACTTGTAATTTCTCTTAGCCTTGTATCAAATAATTATATTTTTTGGGTTTCATACCTAAAGGGTAAAACGGGACCCTGTTAATAAAACTTCGCTGGCCGTCTGTTTGTCCGTCCGTCAGTCACCAGGCTGTATCTCATGAACAGTGATAAATAAAAAATTTCAACTGTCTAACAGTTGAAATTTTCGGAGTTGTTGTATTTCTGTTGCCGCTACAACAACAAATACTAAAAAATAGAATAAAATATAAATTTGAGGAGGCTCCCATACATCAAAAGTGATTTTTTGCTCGATATTGATAACGAAAGACGCTTGAAATGTATTTTTTTTTTTTATATATTTAAGCTGCCAAAATGACTCTGCCCTGCCTGATGGAAAGCATGAGCAGAATCCAAGAGTGGTGGTCACCATCCTCAATGCGAAAAAGAACAATGCANTGCCCTGCCTGATGGAAAGCATGAGCAGAATCCAAGAGTGGTGGTCACCATCCTCAATGCGAAAAAGAACAATGCAGCATGGTGACCCACACTATGGCGGCCTGGGGGGAAGGGGGATGGTGAGGGGGATAGGGGGCATTGGATTGGGGTATGGGCCTCCGGTATCCTCACTCACTCGATGAAACACAGCGAAAGCGCTGTTTCACACCGGTTTTCTGTGAGGCCGTGGTATCACTCCGGTCGAGCCGGCCCATTCATGCCGAAGCGTGGCTCTCCCACGGTTAAAAAAATGTATAGACGGAACCTTCCCTGAGTGAGTCCGACTCGCACTTGCCCGATTTTTCTTATCGTTCACGTTTACAGTCATAGCTAGTAAGTTTTTCCTAGTATAAGATAAGATAATATCCGGATATCCGAGCATAAATGTGCTGTCACTACATATACTACATACTTACTGCTGTTCTAGAGGAGGTTCGATTCCTGAGTCGGACCAAATGTTTGTATGATCTGTAAATATTTGTTTCGGATTTTGGGTGTTTTCTATGTATAATATGTATGTATTTACAAAAAAAAGTATATAAGTATTGATATTAGTTGCTTGTACCCATAGTGCAAGCTCTGCTTAGTTTGGCCCTAGATGGCGTTGTGTGTTAAACTGTCTGAATTTTTTTATATTTATTTATTTACATATACAGGATCATTCAATACTTATTTTTTATCTCATTTTCCAAGTCAACTATTCAATATGTATAAAAAAATGGGATTAAGTGAATAACAATGTTAACTTAAGGTAGAAGTTAGCATTGTATACTTTCATATTCGAATTCGAAAAAATACTAAATTAAATAGTAGATTTACAAACTAAGAATAATATTTATGTGTAGGACAGTTTTACAGTTTGACAATTGTATTCTTCTATGTGTGTGTATGTGACAAAACTCATCCTAAACGGCTAAACGGATTTTGATGAATTTTTTTGTGTCTATTCCTGAAGATTCTAGAATGATTTAGATAAAAAAAACGGGCAAGTAGTTTACAAATTTTAATTTACCTTATTAGAGTTGTTAGCATAATATTTATAGGCTTACAGGTTTCTTATATTAACAGACGGATATGAAAAAATTATAAGAATTCATTTCTGGGACTAGGGAACCCTAAAAATTATGACATTCGTAGACATAATAAAAATGACTGAACAAATATGAAGAAGAAGAACAGTGGGAGAGCCACGCTTCGGCATGCAAGGGCCGGCTCGACCGGAGTGATACCACGGCCTCACAGAAAACCGGTGTGAAACAGCGCCTGCGCTGTGTTTCACCGAGTGAGTGAGGATACCGGAGGCCCATAGTCCAACCCTTCCCCTCATCCCCCTCGCCATCCCCCAAGGCCGGTAACGCACTTGTGACGCCTCTGTGATACGTCTTTTCGTTTGCCCACCTATTCCATAAAAAGAAGAAGAAATAATATTAATTGAGGAACTTAAAGTATTTATAAAGAAGATTGAAAAACACAAACGAAATTATGTCACCACAATCAAGAAGCTAACGGCACTGTTAAACCGCAGTTAATCTTTATTGCTAAGCTGAGATTACGGGTTTGCGTAAAAAAAGGTTTAAAGCGAAAAATCGGCCCACTTTCTAATATAATTCTCCACGGACTTGCGATTTGTGAGAAGAGTAACGAAATATAATATCTGGTATAGCGTGTTACTGAAACATAAAAGAAGGCCAACAATAATATGATACGGCTATATGCAATACGGACGATAGGCGTTTGGTAAAAGTTGTTTTATTGATCATTAGTTTACAGTGATGAGGACTGCCTAGGTGGCGCAGTGGTAGCGTTTGCGACTGCTGTTCATGAAGTCTCGGGTTCGAATCCTGGGTCGGACCAAACGTTTGTATGATCTGCAAATATATATTTCGGTGTTTGGATGTTTTATATGTATAATATGTATGTGTTTATAAAAAAAAGTATTTATGTATTCATATCAGTTGTCTAGTACCCGTAATACAAGCTCTGCTTAGTTTGGGATTAGATGGCGTTGTGTTAGATGTCCGAAATATTTATTATTTATTTAATGATGAAAGTACCAAAGTACCAAATCTCATGATATTAGTTGCAGACTTGAAAAATACAAGTAATGAATTATTAAATAAAACACTTTAAATTGTTTTTTGTTTTTTTTTTAATTTTGATGCACCCTGTGTCACTCTCACCCACATAAAAAATACGATAAGTCGTTTAGGCTCTAGGGCGTGCCAAAGAAATATACATACACATATACACCCAAAAAATATTACCCTCCTTCTTTCATAGTAGGGTAAAAAAATATTTTACTAAAATGAAAGTTTTTTTTCTACGACAACAAACTGAGCTAATGTGTGTTCAATATTTTTTTTACGGTAAAACCGTGTGTATGACGTTTGCCTACGGCTCCACTCGCCTGTATTTGCCTTTCGAACAGACACAGGTGAGGTCCTTCCTCAAGAACTTTGGTATCTCAAGCCAAATTAGAGTCTGATCATATGAAAATCACGACTGACGCATCAGTAGACTTTACTTTGTAATGAGAAGAGAAGTTTTTTCAAAAATATGAACATCATTCCATAAGGCATTATTATTAAAGGTTACTGTAACCTATATGGTATAGGCCGAAACCGAGCAGTATCAAAGCTAATTAAAATAGTAGAATAAGTCCAAGTGCGTTTAAATCTAGAACGTATCAAAGCGAACGTCAAAACTGCAACACACATTTTTACTGTTGAAAGTAACATTTTGTAGGAGATTGTTTTTTTTTGCGAAAGACGGTCCCCATTTCATGTCATCCACTTTTTTTATATTTGTTATCATTAATTCCATCACGACGAAGACTTGAAGACTCGAAGACTTAGAATTGAAGACTTTTAATACTTGACATTGGCAGAAATAGCTGATCCGGCTGGTTGCCATATCCATCAAAAGAAGAAGATTTTGTAAGCGGATTTTATATTGCTTTAAATGTATTTTTCTATAGGATTATATATATAATAATGAAATATAAATTTATTTATTTATCCTTTGTCCTCGGGTTCCTACGCTCGTTTCTATATGAAAGTAAAATCTACCGTAAGTCTTACGTAGTTACGCTTTCATGCCTTAATTGAGACACAGATCGTCATGAAACTTGTGCATGGAGCAAACACGTTGCGAGATGCAAAACTCAAAAGAAAAGTAGAATTTAAGGTAACCTTTTAAATTGTAATATTAATATGGAGAAGGTAATAAATATTAATTAATTATGACAGCTTTGTTGAAAGCCAACACGTTTATGTCGCCAACCATGATTAATACGTAATCCGATCTTTTTGGGGACGGTGGCTACATAATATTTGTAATTATACACACAATGGCCAATTTAATTTTCACACGGCAACTTTAATTATACTCTGAGGAGTGTCTTGTGTCTCTTAGCGTGCAACACTCTCCCTTTGAACACATTAGGGACTTTACAGAGGAGCTTAGAGGATAAATTAAGAGAATGCGAGTGTTTAATTTTAAAAATTTTAGTCGTTTCGTTTCGGAGTCATGAAAACAGTTACTAAATAAATTATAGTATATAAATTACTGAGTAAAACTGAAAAAGTGGTTTATTAGAGATTAGAATATTGTCGATGCAATAAAGAAATTTGCAAAACTGCGTCTCCTTCAATATTCTTTTTATTTATTTTTTTATTTCTATATCTTTATTGTACACTCCTAACAGATAGAAAAAAAAGGATTACAACACATAAATGTGACAATTGGCGGTCTTATCGCTCATGGCGATCTCTTACAGAAAACATTTATATTGATAATTTGGTGAAATTAATTAGGGTACCAGTAATAGGGTGCTCAAATCTTTCATCTGTTTAAATGTGAATATTTACAAAAAGAAACACCAAATTCAAAATATTTAACATTCATATATAAATACACATCTACTCATACTACTTATATATACATACATAATTATAAATACATACACAGACTTACTATACATACTAAAAACAAGGAATTATAATCAAAAACAATAATCCTTCACTAGCTTTTTAAATACAGGCAAGGTTTTAGCGTGACGGATCGTTTCAGGTAAATCGTTCCAGAGTCTTACTGCTTGCACAGTAAAGGATTTATCTGTAAACTGGGTGGAATGTTTTGACATTGCTAGTTTCAAATTCTCTGATGATCTCAGGTCCCTACAATGAGTGTTCTGTAAGAACTGAAAGCGTTCTTTAAGATAAGATGCGAGTTTGGGGATAAAACAGAATACTGTATAAAAGAGATAGAATGTGAAGATTCCATCGAAAGCGTATTGGTAGCTACTTGAGTTTAGAAAAAAATTCAGAGATATGTTCATATTTGCGTAATCCAAATATGAATTTAATGCAGGGGTTTTGGAGCCACTCAAGTTTGTTTAGTTGGTCTTCGGTGAGATCCAGATAACTGACATCACCATAGTCAAGGATCGGAAGAAGAAGAGATTGTGCGAGCGCAATTTTAGTGTTTGTGGGAAGGAAGTTTTGTGGCCTTTGCAGAGACCCTGCTGCTGCAAATAGTTTGCGACTAACTTCCCCAATCTTGGGATTTTTTTTAATTTTAACAGAGGAGGAAACAATCGATTGTCTTCATTAACAGGACACATTTGTGCCACTCAAACCATATCTGATTCTTTTTCACTATATTTTAAGGAATGAATGAAGTTATGGAAGAATTTAACGATATCTACACTTAATTTCATATGATTTAAATTATGTAAAAGTACTCTTACGCGTTCTTGTTCGTTCTTGTTATCTCATCAACCTTATGTCGGTTTATTGTTCATTTTTCCCACGCACCTATATATTTTCTTTTGTTTACAAATAGATCTTTGATTTCTCTCTAAATAGTTTTTATTTTATAATGAAAGAAGTTGTAAGTGTCATAGTATTTTAATAATAAAGATATTTTTAATCAACTTCGAATACTAAAGCTTGTCACATCACTTTTGACATTTAAAATAGAAGGAAAGAGCGCTGGTGAGATCTTTTTGTTTTACCAAAAGACGGACTCCATTTCATTTTATCCATATTTTTTATCATTAATTTCATCATGACGAAGACTTGAAATCTGAAGACTTGAAATATTTGACATTGGCAGAATTAGCTTATTAGCTGGTTACCATCTCATCAAAAGAAGAAGAAGAAGAGGGGTGGTGTGTTAAAACTGTATTATTCGTTAGATCACTTATGGTTAAAAGTATAAGATTTGCTATCGTGGAGCTGTGATGTCAAATGACTTAAAGCTATTACTACCGCATGTGTGGAAATCTCCTCGGATAGCAACTATTGATGATTATAAAAATCGGATCGGATCACATACAAATTTTCAATTGAATCCATAAAATTAGGCGCTAAACCCTTCTAAGGAACTAAATGATCGCAGACACGAGAACATTATTTTGCGCCTTATTTTCACACGCCGCACTATCCGTTTCTTTAAAAATAATTACAACTGTTAGGTACCCAGCTACCAGTTACGTATCTATTCATATTTTTAATACCACCAGTAAGACGACACCCCGGAGATATACTTATCTAAAGCCGTGCTTTTTTTTATGGGATAGTGGGCAAACGAGCAGACGTATCGCCTGATGGTACTCACTTGGTGAAACACAGCACAAGCGCTATTTCATACCGGTTTTATGTGAGGCGGTGGTATCACTTCGGTCGAACCGGCCCATTCATGCCGAAGTGAGGCTCTCCCACGGTTTTTAGATAGATAACTCTTTATTTGTACACCGTATTGCAGTTTTACAAGAGAGTACAGTAAACGATAAATATATGTTGTACAAAGGGCGGCCTTATTGCCGAAAGAAATCTCTTCAAGACAAACTTAGGATGGATCAAAATGTATCGGGGAGACAGTAGCAGTTGACGGTGCAATGAGTTTTGAACAATTTTAAAATTAGGTGTATTTTTGATACCCACTTATATTTACATCGTGAGCAGAGCCTGTCTGTCCTAGGTTTTAAATTGTTTACATGTCAATGACCCTGATGTGTTACAGCAATTAAGGATACTAATGGCGCGTCAAATTTGTATTAGATATAAGACCGTTATAATTATCATAAAAATTGTTGTTTTTTAAGAATAATCTTAATTTAATTCGACGTGTGTTCTCATTAATACATCAAGAGAATGTGAACATTTTAGTGCAGAATGTATGCATGTAATTTACATAAAAATTTCGTCGTAAATATCGTCTGCGACTTTTAAAGAGAATATTATATTTTCGCAACTTTTTTACGTTGTTATTTTTTAGATCATACGAAGAAATTCAGAAATTCTTAATTGCATTTGTATTATTAGAATATCTCACCTAAAATATACTTACGCTAATCCTATTGATCAAATCGTAATATCTTACATTCAGTCATTTCTCTCATTACTCATTCACTCTGATTACAGTCTCCTTGATAAATGGATAGAAATAAAATGAAGCATTTTAAATTCAAACAAGAAGTTTTTAATATCACCGTAAGTATAAAACAAACTATTACTTGACTTGATAATATTAGTAGAGTCAGCAGATATCCCTTCTTGTAACTATCTTAATTTGGGAACAAAAATATGTATGTATATATCAAACATAGAATAGACAATTATATAAGACTACTTGAATATTGGGGGCAGTAAAATATGAAATCAATTGAATATGGCAGCTTGTAAACAAGCAATGATTATAAAAAAAAATAGTATTTTTTTATTATTAATGTTTCATCTGTTGATTAAAAAGGTCGAAACAAGCCGGCCATTTTGTCCGTAGAGTGTGACGTCACATTTTACAAACGAATAAATATAACCATTGTTCGTTTGCAGCCTTTAACGCCTATAGGTATTCATTTTCACAAATTCAGTTAAATACCTAGCTAAATAATAAAACAAACTGTAACAAACTAAAAACAACTTGTAACGTGTGTAACACGCGTATGTGTAAAATTTTGTTATTTCATAAAATATGACGTCATCGGTGAAAATTTCACGTAACTGACTGTTTTCGCACTACATTTGAAATTAATTATAAAAAACATGATTTCTTACATAAAAACAGCATTATTTCGAAAGAAATGTAGTTGTGAGACTTTTAAAATAATGAGCTGAAATTTTTAAAACACTTTTTAAAAACTTGTCAAGTAGCCAGAAATTAAAAAATATAAAAACTATTTGAGGCATATTAAACATCCGAAAACAACCATAAAACTTTTGACAAGTCTGTTTTCAGCTTTTATCGCGTTTACTGGTTCTAAATGCATTTGCAATTAAACGTAGCAACTATTTATTAAGACAGCCCTACTTTCGTGTCGTAAAGGAAACATGTAATTGTTCGCGAAAGTCGAAGTGCTCAGCGAAGGGAAATGAGCAATTGATAACTACACACCAGTTATTAGTCAACAAATTATTAGGAATTACTGTTTGATAAGTGTCTGTGTTTATGACTTTTAGATACGTCGTGATAGGCATGGGCGTACCGGGAAGGCGTCATCGAGGGCCAACTTTACGTCTATAAGAAAACATTTTAGGGTAATGAAAAAATGGGTTCTGCTACTTCTGAAATTAAAAAAATTTTACTCTCAACTTTTTTTATGGATTAGTAGGCAAACGATAATACGTATCGGTTGTGCACCCTCGACATCAGAAACGTCAGAAGTGCGTTGCCGGCCTTTGGCGGTGGGTAGGGGGATGGGGAAGGGATTGGCGTTTGGGTCTCTGGTATCTTCACTCATTCGAAAAAAACACTCTCACATCGATTTTCTGAGAGGCCGTGGTTTCACTCCGGTCGAACCAGCGCATTCGTGCCGAAGCGTGGTTCTCCCACGGTAACGTGGCTCGCCCCTTCTTTAAAATAGTAACACGATGTATGAAGGTATAGAGAAGAGGCAAGAATATAGGTAAGAATATATAATAGAAAAACAAAAACGTTGAAAATAATTAAATTCGGACTGAGGTACTTGTAAGTGCGTACTGCCGTACTTGTAAGTACTAATTGGGTATTTGTAAGTGCGGACTGAGTAATTTTAAGTATAGACTGACATACATACATGAATGTAAGTTCTCCTTAATTATATAT
>PKRV01000493.1:951461-1015012 GCA_003709505.1 Hyphantria cunea
AAAAAAAAACTTCTAAGCAATCAAAAAATGTTTTTGCTACATCATGTAATATACCTACAGGTTTGTACGGAACCCTCGGTGTGCGAGTCTGACATGCACTTAGTTGGTTTTTTTCCTCAAGGTGAGCGCAGGTTCTGAATATATATTACCAACAATTGCCATAAGGCACGAAGAGACCTATAAGAACGATAAATGTGTCTGAAGCCTAAACGCCGGTTCCATCCATTCCACTAAAGTTTCATCTTTGTCTGTAATTCTCTAGGCGCAAGCATAATGTATATGTAGATATGAAGGTTTGAGAAATCTAACCATCTTCTATATTGTGGCATATACATATTATACTATCCTCGATTACGTCTATCAGAGCGTAATTTCTTCACTTACATTTGTTTAAAGGAACCTTCCCATCACAAAAAATTAGCTATTGTATTTAATATGTGAGAAACTTTGATAGTATACTGCGTTACAAAGTCACGTTATATTCACTTTCATCACTAAGAGAGTTACGGAATAAACAATAACTTTTCGCCAAGTACCGTGCGAGCAGGATGCGCGCGCGCCGGAACGCTGCACTGACCTTGAACAGGCGTTCTACTAATATAGATGTGTTTTCACCGGACTCGTTTTGGTTTTTATACACATACTACCTTTTGCTGCGCTCTCTTTAAAGTCGTTTTGGCTTTTTTGTGTCTGAACGTGCCATTATTTATGAACAGTTACATCATTTGCTATTAAGTAGTCAAGCTAAAAGTATTAAAAAAAAAACAAATACAATCTATATTTCAAAAAATACTCTTATTTTACTTTCTACATTGTTTTACACTATTACATTTCTTATCAATCAAACTGCGTAATATATAGAACAAGGCGTCAGTTATCTTTTCAAGGAAGAGTTGAAGAAATGAAAAATTACTAACTTATTATATTCACATTACTTACCAATATTATAAATTCCAAAGTAACTGTCTACCTGTCCGTTAGTCTGTTACGCTTTCACTGATAAACCGTTTTACCGATTGCAATGATATTTAGTATGGACATACTTTGACTCCTGAGAAAGGATAGGCTACCTCTTACCGCGAATATCTAACA
This sequence comes from Hyphantria cunea, assembly GCA_003709505.1. NCBI lineage: Eukaryota > Metazoa > Arthropoda > Insecta > Lepidoptera > Erebidae > Hyphantria > Hyphantria cunea. The sequence continues at coordinate 952,554 of PKRV01000493.1, forward strand.
CACTTTATACGATACTCTACATAAGAATGATATTTTGCACTTGGAGCATACACACTAAGTATAATTTTGTTGCGTAACGAATATGAAGTCTTGATTGCAGAGAATGTGTAGCTGAAAATAACTATCAACCAAACTGCTTACTGAGACCTAGTTATAAAGTCTTGATAACAGAGAATGTGTAGCTGAAAATAACTATCGACCAAACTGCTTACTGAGACCTAGTTATAAAGTCTTGATAACAGAGAATGTGTAGCTGAAAATAACTATCAACCAAACTGCTTACTGAGACCTAGTTATAAAGTCTTGATAACAGAGAATGTGTAGCTGAAAATAACTATCAACCAAACTGCTTACTAAGACCTAGTTATAAAGTCTTGATAACAAAAAATGTGTAGCTGAAAATAACTATCAACCAAACTGCTTACTAAGACCTAGTTAGTCTTGATAACAGAGAATGTGTAGCTGAGGAAAACTATCAACAAAACTGCCTATTAAAACCTGTTGTACATAGGTCTCTTTTACATAACGTAATGGTAGGCAATCGGTAGTTTTTCAAACCTTAATCATCTCGTAACTACTACAAGGGTTTACTAAGAGAAATATCAACGATATGATATAGGCATGGAAGGCAACCTGAACTTCCACTTGAAATAGCTTTATCCCGATACCACGAAATGATTCTACAAGTGTATTGTTCGAGACCTATATTCAGGGAAATAAAGATCTTTGTAAGAGACTATAGACTATACCTATATCCTTAAGGAAACATTCTACTGACATTGCTCGCTCTAGTGTACTATGCATATAGTGTACTATGTATGCATGTGCTAAGGAGAACTTTACTTGATAAAAGTTAGTACTTTTACCAATAAAAAACTTGTACTAACTGAATGACTTGATTTATCAATGTAAAACCTGTACTCCAAAAAAAGGATTTTTAGATATTTCACCCCTGAATTGAGTTGAAGTTCTCAATTTTTAGATTTCGAAACTTGTTAAATATTAGGATTAATTAATTACGAGAGCAAATTCGAATTTCATATCTAGTTTCTTATAATACGGCGTACCCACAAATCTTTTACTACAGGCATTCGAGCTACGTATCTTAGTTGGCTTTTTGTTTTGATCGCTTGGTGTTTTAAAATATTCCAACTATTTATAGAACTTGTTGGACAGCATTTTAACTTAATATCAAATACATTATTAATCAGTTGTACCATCCATAACAAGCTACATCGCAAATAAATAACGGTCTGTGTAGTTGATATTTTTTACGTTTAAGAATAATCAAAGTCTGTATCGGAATATAAAATATTAAGTTGGTCCGTGTACGCTTCATAACACAAATGTTCTGCCCTAATTAAGCTCGAGTTCTGACACGATACCATCATCATCAGCCTTTAATAGTCCTCTACTGGATATCATAAAAAAACAAACAACAACCCATAATGTCCCACTGCTGGGCTCGGGTCTCCTCTCAGGAGAGGGTTAAGGCCATACGTCTCCACGCTGGCCAAGTGCGGGTTGGGGACTGGCAAGAATACGTTGTGGCTACGTAAATCTTGCCGTTGGATGTTTTTAAGCCGCCCGAAGGCCTCCAACTAAGCTTCACGACTGTTATCGAATGATAAGAACCGGGACTGACTTCTTAACGTGACCTCCGAATCACGGAGACGCTCATGGTAACATGCCACCAGCGGTCACCCATCCAGGTACTGACCGCGCCATCGTTGCTTACGCTCGATGATTGTTTCTAATCACCGAGTGCAACTGGGCTATGAGCGCCTGGATATCATCTCCTTAGCAATATACAAAAAGTTTATATCAACTTGAAGAGATATAGATGGCAGTGGAGGGATGCGGACTGCCTAAAACCAGGATGGGATGGTTGGCGCTCTTTGTAGGAGGCTTTCTGCGGTGAGCGGCAATAAACCGCAGTAAACAACCCGCGCAAAGTTTTTAATGGAACAGGGGGCTAACGAGCAGACGTTTCACCCGATGATAAACGATCACCGTCGCGTATGGGCACCCGTAACACCAGATGCGACACAAGGGTGTTGCCGGCGTTTGGGAAATGGGGAGCGGGAAAGGGTATGGGTACGGGCCTCCGGTATTCTCACTCACTCGGTAAAACACAGCACAAACGCTCTTTCTCACCAATTTTCTGTTAGGCCGTAGTATCACTCCAGATGAACCGGCCCATTCATGCCGAAGAGTGTCGTGGAAGATGATTTTTTTTATTTTCCTCGATAGATTTTGTTCCTTACTTCACGTCAATACTGCTATGAGGTGCGATAGCAGTGCCTTGATATTGTTGAAACTAAAACAAGAATTTTAAACATACCACACTTTCAGAAAGAATATTTAATATTGTGATGCGATTTTTAGCGGCGAGACGGCGAGCAATCGAAAACAAAAGTAGGAGAAAAAACTGTGGAGAATGGATAGTGCATCTACATATAACGTACATTTACCAGTAGGTCAATGACCCTAAGTCTATTATTTTTTAAATTAATCATAACGGAAAGTTTAGTATTTCTATATTCTTCATTCATTTATGTAAATTTTCTTAGCAGTACAGATTGGCATTGGCAGTTGTGCTTAGTAACATATGCACGATATGGCCCGGAGTGGTACCGTCAAACAGAAAACCAGCGTCATTCTGTTAATTCGTTTTATTTTACTGAGTGAGCAAGGCTACCGGAGGTCCAGAACTCCCTTGAAACCATGCAGTTGTCGCCATTCCTCGTCTTGCGACTGCGGTGAGGTTACCTACTGAACCACAGGACAGTCCATAGATAAGTACACCATCAGTTAGCGGTCTTTTCTCAAAGCAAATTGAGTTCTAAGTCTGGATGTATTTTGGGTTCGTTTTCGGTTTTTTTTATTTATTTCGAACATGTGACTCACAACGTCATCTAGACTAAACATAACTCGCATCAGATTTGCTGATAGAATACTTATATACTTTTTAAATGTATGACATTTTGTGAGGTCCCCCATAATACAGGATACATTCTTAATGTGGGAGATGAGTTTGAAAAAAAACCTATAACTCGATATCTCGGTCGATAAACACACTCATAAAGATATACTTACAGAAAATCTCAACAAGTATGATGGAGTTCTTATTTCTTTATTGAAGTCAATAAAAATAACAGTTATTTACTTCCGAGCCCCCCAATTATACAATGTATGTGTTTAAAAATAACATCAAGCAATTTAAATGCATAATCGTTCAATCTGGGGTCAAACCACCTCACGTTTCGTAACAGCGCGTGAGGTCAAATCAATAAGGCTGACCTTAAGAAAACAATCTACTGGCATTGCTCGCTCTAGTGTACTATGAGCAACGTATATATGTATGCTAAGAAGAACTTTGCATGGTTTAAGATAGAATACTAAGTAGTTTCTTCGTTCAAAGGGTCTAGGGGTACTTTGAGCTTGTTTATTTTATATATTTGAGCCTGCCAAAATGACTCTACTCTGCTTGAGTATAAGCAGAATTCTAGAGTGCCTTCTGCCTACTGAGATACATACAAACTCTCACGCCACTGTAACTGAAGGGGTAGTTTAAAGGATATCTGGCAATAATAATAATAATGATTTGTAAATCTAGTACACAACGCCATCTTGTCCAAAACTAAACGGAGTTTGTACTGTGGATATTAGACAACAGATATACATAATAATATATACTTTCTTTAGTAAATATATACATATTATACATAGTGTGGGGGGACGGGTGATATGTCATTCCATCATAAAGAGAGGATCCGCCGACTCGGCGAGATGTTCATACATGGCTGCCAAAATCCGTCTCTTGTTAGATAAGCGGGCTGCGATGTGTCGAAATCGGTCTCTTAAGATTAAGGTTTTCTTTTATGGAATAGGGGACAAACGACCAGACGTATCGCCTGATGGTAAACGATTACCGCCACCTATGGGGTTTGCCACAGCGCTGCTTCACAACTATTTTCTGTAAGGCCGTGGTGCCACTTCGGTCAAGTAAGCCCATTCGTACCGAAGCGTGGCTCTCCCGCGGTAAAAGGTTTTGAGCTACTATCTCACCCTATCCAGATGGATTGGTATTTGGTTTAGAGAGAAGGTTTTTTCTTAAATATTCTTTCTTTTTTTTAAGACAAAAGCAATATTGGAGGCTTGTTTATAATTGGAAATTCTAAGATATGATCGAATTGGAGGACACGACTGCCTCGGTGACGCGGTGGTAACGCATGCGATTGCTGTTCTTGAGGTCTCGAATTCGGTTCCCAGGTCTGGCGAAATGTTTGTATGATTTGCAAATATTTGTTTCGGAGTTTGGCTGTTTTCTATGTGTAATATGTATGTATTTACTAAAAGTATATATGCAAATATATCAGTTGTCTAGTATCCATAATATGCTTAGTTGTTGTTGTTGCGTTTCGTATTGTGTTCTTTGTGATTTAATTTTAAATAAGTACTGATTAATTAAGTCTTCTTCGATTCTCAGTAAGGAAATTGTAATCCTTATGAGGAAAAAAAGATCTTAAGTCGCTACTTTTTAGTTTGGCGTGAGTGATGATGGCGTTGGCTTTGTGCGATTCTTCAATCTTCCAAATATTTATTTATTTATAATTACTTGATGAAAACAGAGAAATGATTGATCTGGATTCGGTATATATGGATTTGATATACGGATGAGTCGATGAGCGTAATTAATAACTGGAGTAGGTCAAGGTCGAACACGCTTCCTTCAATTGTTTTCTTTTTACACCAATCCTTTCTTTTCGATAAATTTTGCTATCTTTCCATGATGGCTGCCCTTCATAAGAGCGGACTTAGGAAGCAGACTTCGCATGATAGAAAGAAGCTTGAAACAAACTAAATAATAAATACGAACTTGTCTGTTCAGCGTGATTTAGTAAGCCAAGACCTACTTTTTTAGAAGAGGCCTACGTCCAGCAGTGGACTGCTCTTCATGGTGACGAATCTCTTACGTGTTCGATTGACGCTAAGAAGCTTGCCTTACTAAGTGAGAGGGAACAAATTCTAATAAGCATATTTATAACCTCGCACATCTTACGGGCCATGGCTGTCAGATTTCTAGTTCCACAGAGTCTGTACTATGATACTGTGTAAGACTGTTTTTTATGTAATAGAAGAGAGAAAAGGGAGGAGAAGGCGTAACAAGTGCGTTGCGTGCGTTGGAATGAAAAGGGTTAAACACAGCGCATGCGCTGTTTCACACCGGTTTTAAGTGAGGCCTTGGTAGCAGTCCAGTCATTTGTGCTGAAGCGTGGCTCTCTCAGGAAAACTGTGGGACCAATGGTTATCATACCTACCCCATTCTTTGTAGACTGAATCAGTAGCCACTAGAACTAGATTTATGATAAAAATAAGATTTCTTACTATAAAATGGACTGAAGATAATAAAGTATTGGTACCTGTGTCTGTTGAATACTTACTAGTAAACATTGAATTATAACATTTTGTTGATTATCTTGTAATAGTAATGGAATCTAACATTGCTAGGGTTTCCTATTAGTTAACATGCGAAGTTCTAAAATATCTTGTAGTTCAACATATTTTCATGAGTTTGTTGGTATCTTACGTACACAATACCGGGACGACGGTAACGATGCTATAAAATACAAACTAGGTACTATTTTACAATGAGGAAGCCACGTTAAGGTACGTGGCCGTTTCAACCAAAGCACCTCAATGACGACAATGATTATTTTAAGGGATTACCATTGTCTGCATGTGTATGTGTAAGAGGAATTAACATTGTCTAGATTTTTGGTTTATTGGTAACATCGTTGCTTCCTAATACCCTGATTCATTCACAACATCACGTGGGACAACATGCATGATGTGACCCACAAATTGTTGTTCTGAGTCTTGATGTTCTTTTGTTTCTTTCATGTTTGTAAAGTCTACTGCGATACGGACTATATTGACAGCCCAAGAGCTGTTTTAAAAAAAAAACCATAAACATTTTAGGTATATTACACTAAGAAACAAAACAAATTATCGTGCTCACATCTCATCACACAATTCAAATCCACCTTCAGCTAAGCGCCCGGGGTCACTAAACGAGCTCTGAAAACATTACAATCCTTTTTGGAGCGTCGTGTAAAGCCACCGCAGTAAAACGTACAGATTACTGATACAAAATGCTTATCGCACGACCTCCGTTCTTGACTGCTTGTTATAAACTGACCTTGAACTGCTCCGTTCACACAGTATTGTAGCTAAAGAACTTATGTTAGGCAAGGCAATGTTATTGTATTGTCATAGTTTTGTTTGAAATTTTTGATGATCTGGTCTTTTTCATTTGCTACCAAGCAGTCAACCTTCAATAACCGCTTTTTCTCTCATAAATAAACTCTGCCGTTGATAATTATGAGGAAATGATTTTATAATATATCATGGCAAAGCTTTGTTACAGCTCAAAATATGAGTCGATTTGACCTTAATGATATCACGGGCACGCAGAAAAGCAGTATTTATACAGTTTTTTTTTCTTTTTACCAAGTACACTCTTGTCTGCTGTGTCCATCTTGGAAGATACATGTGAACAGTGTAGCCTATTTATAAAGTTGCATAGAATTTAGCTACTTTCTTATATACTTCACTGAATTCAAATTCAAAATTATTTTTTCAGTTAAGTAACTAAGTGACATTTATGAAGGTTAAATTGAAACTACACTTAAAAATCATAGATCGACCCAAACAAAAGCCAAGGCAGTTCCGTACTGTACTGGATTGTCAAGGTAAATTAGGTGAAAACACCAAAATCTACTGCGTACTTGAGTTGATCAATAACTTCCAGTTTCCAAAATGCGAAGAGCCTTATGAGAAGAATACTGGCAAAAGAAACTCATGGCCAGTCTTTTTTAAACATTAGATTTTTAGGTACAATAGTGTTAGTACTAGTACTAGTAGTAGAAGTGAAAGGTTCCTATATTGTACTGTTTGTATGCAAGCTGTTGCCACCTGAAATTTATTATATTAAATTGCTGTATAAGCTAACATACCAACAAAAAGAATCTCTCAGAGATACCGTTGAAGGTTTGAACCAATTAAACATAGAAATCATTGAAGGTGCTTACATTTAGTTGCAAAATCTATTTGTTAAAAATAATTCGTGACTGAATTAAGAGGCTAGAGTTCCAGTTGATCGAGCCAAAATAATAGTATAGGCTAAAACATTGCAGACTGAAGGGAGTTGTACGAGTTCTGAGTAAAATCTAGCTGTTTAAAAATTCTCGAATATTCTTTTAGCTAGCGTATTAGAAAAAAAGAATGGAACAACGAAAAACATTTGTTATTATGCTCATACTTATAATGCTTCCTCAGTAGGGTTACCAGATACAACTGATCAAATCCGGGACAGGTCCAAAAAAAAATGACAACGGTGTCGGGTCGCTCGGTCGGGACCATAGTAAAAATATCTTGTTAATTTTGCCATATTTATTAGTTTTTTTTAGTCTAAGCTTTGCAAAACTGATAAGATTTATAGGATTTTGCAGTTCGGTCTTGATTAAAATTGTTGACATACCGTATCGCTCTTTAGTCCATTATTCAGTTGGCTAAATACGCCTAGTAATACTAATAAAAAGGAAAGGCATTGCTTGTTTTGAAGAATTGAAAGAACAAAACCAACTACTTCCTTTAAATTAGTAATTTGTGCACGTGTTATTTCAGAAGCGCGTTATATACAGTTTTTACACCTGCAAACTGCCAATATAATATAATGAATACTGTGGGAAATCCGAGATGCATTTTCCCCTCACTCACAAGTAGGCCAGCCGTGGCATTCGTTGTTAGTTTATGTTATTACGAAGCTTGTAGGTTTTCGCAATCCGGGACAATAAGGTCTAATTACTGGACACGGGACGAGACGCAAAATGCCGGGACAATCCCAGTTTTCCCGGCCATTTGGCAACCCTATTCCACAGTCGTAACACAGAACACAATAGCATAACAAAAACACAACTAGTAAAAAGACAAACACACAATGACATGAGACAAAAATAAACACACAAATTACTGCAGTACGATGCTATAATAATATATGTTCTAATATGTTCAGACATTTTAACACACAACGCCATCTAGTCCCAAACTAAGCATAGCTTGTACTATGGGTACTAGACAACTGATATTAATACTTATATACTTTTTTTTTTGTAAATAAATACATATTATACATAGAAAACACCCAGACTCCGAAACAAATATTTGCAGATCATACAAACATTTCGTCCGACTCAGGAATCGAACCCGAGACCTCTTGCTCAGCAGTCGCATTCGCTACCACTACGCCACAGAGGCAGTCAATAATCCTAGTAATGTGTGAGTTTGTTTATTAAGCTTTCACGTCTAAAAACAAAACCAATAAATAAACACCGATGGAACATAACATTATCAGAGATTTTCATGGATAAGCGGGCGGATGCGAGGGTATAAGTAAGTATGAAAATAAAAAGAAGCTGTTTGTAAACGCTTCGCGATCTTAAAAACTTCTGCACCAATAGGGCTCAATTTTTGCCAGATATAGAGATTGCTTCAAATGTTTTTTTATCTATTTTTCCACAAAAAGTGAGGCAGGTTACAACAAGTAACATTATCTACATTTTTTAATGACTTTCAACTTTAAGTATTTGTATTATTGAGGTAAGACTTTTTATATAGAAATAATAAACATCGTGTTTGAATTTGACCTATTTAGAGTGGATAAGTGGACTATGTTTACTTATTTATTTTCTGTGGCTAAACCGAACATGTGGTTTAATTTTATTGACAGCTGTTTGGAATTAACACTTGTGGCAACATTGGTGGTTAAGAATATGTGTATGGATGGTACGTAATACTGAATTACAAGCGAAAATTAACTGTGAACTATAAATACACTATAAAATACTATACTGTTTACTTTACTGATTAAAATACATTTCTCATTAAAAAAATCGAAACTCATCGCACATTGATGTTCCGAAAAAATTATCGGAAAAAGTTTTGATTTTTTTTTTTTCACACAACGCCCTCTAGTCCTAAACTAAGCAGAGCTTGTACTATGGGCACTAGACAACTGATATTATTACATATATATACTTTTTTTTGTAAATACATACATATTATACATAGAAAACACCCAAACTCCGAAACAAATATTTGCAGATCATACAAACATTTGGTCCGACCCAGGATTCGAACCCGAGACCTCATGGACAGCAGTCGCGTACGCTACCACTGCGCCACCGAGAATGTTCTAAATTCAAATTAAATTAAAAAAAAAGTTTAAAAATAATTAATTTAATAATTTGTATACCCGCCTCTGGCTCCTATGATTGCTTCCATTTGATTTTTCATCGATCGTATGAGGGTCACGACCCTGAAGGGGAATATTTTCCCATACTTTTTGGATTGCATTCCGCTGCTAACCAAGAGTCTCTGGGGCAGGATCTCTTCATTCCTTTAGTTCATTCCATAGATGTTTAATGAAATTAAAATCAAAACTCCTTGCTGGCTCACTTTTTAATGACGGTAGACGCGGTCCAGACATAAGGATAAGCTCTGTGTTACCGTGGGCTCTAATACCTCCCCCAATTGTCCACGAACCACTACCATAACTAACTTTTTGTTCAATGCAGTACTGCGGATAGCGTTCTCTTTCTCTGTATACTTTGTTACTTCCGTCATTACCATAATGCATTATCTTACTCACTGTACTCACGTGCAAAGTTGAGGTGTCGGTTCTGCCGTTAATTTTGGTCCATTTGTAAGCTTGAGTGGTACCAGTCCACGTTCGTTCAATCTTCTCCTAATCGTAGAGTCACTCACTGCTATTTTTCTTATAACACGAACTTGTTGCTGCAGTTGAAATGCATTAGGACGTCGATTTCTTAAAGAAACTGTTGCAATGAATCGATCATCTCGCTCAAAAGTTACTCTGCTACCATGCTATATATACCAGATTATTTTTGAATGGGTAAAAAATCATATAATTTTTAATACACGTCTATTAGCTTCATCATCATTATCAGCCTTTCGCAGTCCTTTGCTCGTCATAGTCCTCTCCAATTGCACGCCACTTGATACGACCTTCGGCTACTCACATTTAGATCCCACCAGCCATCGTGTGTAAATCATCACTCTACCTGGCCTGTAGCTTCAATTGTAACTATGTCTATAAATCATAACTTCCCACTCTACTAAACGTATTTTTTTTGTATATATACGATGAATTTAATGAGATTGTAATGATTATAAATTTCCTTTTTATCTTTGTGAAATGTATACAGAACATTCTGGTTTACAGTAACCTAAAAATAGTAATAGCGATGTAGGTACAAGCGACCATATACGTACGACCAAGTCGTGCAAACTGTTAATAGTTAGAGTTTTTACAGACTCATTTATATCCGTTTAGCGCGGTCAGTCGGCCAATGGGACCGTACATCAATGGTGGGTTAGAAATATACCTGCCTAGATGTTAAATTTAATCGAATTCGCATTCTATTCTTTTGAATAAATGGTAGTGCCCGTTCGTAATATGGTACAAATGCTTTCTAGTAACTATGACTTTCATTGAAATTAATGCGATCCTGACAGGCATTAAGAATAAGCCTGTGTTGACCGGATAGTCCGTGGTTACAAGCTGACTTTAAAGTTTGTATTTGAATCTATATAAATAAAAATGAATCACAAAAATGTATTCGCACACAACTTTCGATGGTCTGCATCCAATTCGATAATTTTTTTTATGTGTTTGTTATGGCCAGGACATGGTTTGTATAGAAAATAAATAAAAGGAAACCGGAGGTGTTATATTTTCTTAGTCCCCTTAGTCGTATAACCTGCAGTCCTGCGGCAAGTTAACGTGGGCATGCTCACGGGGGGTTGCAGGGAGGGGCAGCTGTTAAGGCGCAGGTTCGCCTCATACGGAATACTGTTCTTACTTCTGCCCAATATTAGCTTAGCTTCTCCCTTGGGACCGCGTCCAACGGAGCGCATCTCGAATCGTTGACTGCCAAGATGTTTCAAATCGGTTAGACTCTAGCGCTGCGTAGCGACGTGGCCTCGCTATGCATTCTGTTGCTTTTACTGTAATTTTTTGAACTAATCCCTGCCGCCTCTTTCCGCCATCGTCCTAACTGACAGAAGTTTTATCCCATCATTTAAAAACTTGGTAGTCCAAAACTGTGTGCACACAAACACTACTTACAACTGTTTTTTTCTTGATAAAGTTGACCAGACTAAACAAATATTCCCGTGCAAACTTTTCACTTTCTTTCGCCATATTTTCGGAATTTTTTTTTTCACCTTCATTGAAACTTTGGAAAAAATTGAAATTATGTATAATGTCTTTGTTAATGAAACAAATCAGGAGAATTTAATTATACCAAAGAAAACTCGACTACGACCGATATGTTACATCTTTTTTAGTATAGATCAAAAACCAAACTGTATTTTAATATATAAGTTGGGCATATACATATACATAAATATGAAATCTTTTTCTTTGTCATTTCAAGGAATTGTTAGACACAGTTTATCTCAAAAAAATATCTTTATTTTATATGATATTCTACGGTCCGTACGTAAAGTCTAACGCTAAATTTCCTCCTCAAGCGCCTAAAGCCATCAACCTCTACAGAAAGAGCTACTCGAAAAACATAATCATACTAGAGAGACGCTGTTCAATAAATAATAAAAGTTCACTGCAATCTACAGCTAATCAACATTATAATATCAATGTACAATATAGCTTATACACTGAATGTATCTAATAATCACAAATTTCAAAAAATAAAAAAACAATTTCAAGATCTAGACCAAATTTACCGTGGGAGAGCCACGCTTCGGCATGAATGGGCCGGCTCGACCGGAGTGATACCACGGCCTCACAGAAAACCAGTGTGAAACAGCGCTTGCGCTGTGTTTCACCAAGTGAGTGAGGATACATACGCTAACCACTCCCCCCATCCCCCAAAGGCCGGCAACGCACTTGTGACGCCTCTGGTGTTGCAGATGTCCATGAGCGGAGGTAATCGCTTACCATCAGGCGATACGTCTGCCCGTTAGCCCGCGATTACATAAAAAAAATGAAATGGGACCACAAGCCATAAGAGAAGCACCAGCTTTCAAATAAAAAGAATCATCAAAATCGGTCCACCCAGTCGAAAGTTCTGAGGTAACAAACATAAAAAATGCAGTCGCATTGATAACCTCCTCCTTTATTGAAGTCAGTTCAAAAGNTGGTGGCATGTTACCATGAGCGTCTCCGTGATTCGGAGGTCACGTTAAGCAGTCGGTCCCGGTTGTTATCATACGATAACAGTCGTGAAGCTTAGTTGGAGGCCTTCGGGCGGCTTAAAAACATCCAACGGCAAGATTTACGTAGCCACAACGTATTCTTGCCAGTCCCCAACCCGCACTTGGCCAGCGTGGGGACGTATGGCCTTAACCCTCTCCTGAGAGGAGACCCGAGCCCAGCAGTGGGACATTATGGGTTGTTGTTTTTGTTTTTTAAATACTTAAGGAGCTTCGGGCAAAAGCTAATTATAAATACTCCTATTAAATACGAAAGCTTAATTTAGATACAACAAAGAGATAGGTTAAAATTGAGTACTGGAAAGTGTATTCGTAACTTTCGGCTTTTATATGCAAGTGTTATTTCAAAACTTGGGATCAATAGATGCTTAATAAAGGTAATATATTATTTCGAAATGGTTAGTCTACATATGAATGAAGCTGGGAGTATGTAATCCCATGGAATAATATATAGATATTTCAAAAATAACATTTTATAACAGTATGTATTTCTGTTCAATATAAAATCATATTTATCGATTTTGACTTTCTAAACCACACTTTGCAAAGCTTTCTGTGACATAATTTAGTAGAGGATGTAGAACATGAAAAAAACATGTTTTGATGGAATGTGCTCGAAACCAACAATTCTGAGATCGCTTGTTTAGTAATAAGTCAAGGATGTTGGAAGCTGTAACAGCATCCTGGTCAGTCCTCTGACAGATGTTATATAGAATATTTAAGACTCATGTAAAATAAAAAATGGCTATGATAGAGTGAAATGATCAAAATTGTGGTTAAACTCCGTAAATAAAGATTAGATTGGTTTGACAACAAACGGACGCTTCACTTTGGCGCCAAAATCTATAGAGCAGTCTACGCCCGCCAGGCTTCCTACGTGCATGTGTTGATGTGCGCCATCTTGCCGTTGCCATAGTAATGCGAATGTAATCAAATAAACGTAACTTATTTAAAATTTAGTACGAAGTTCGAACATTGTGTATACTGTGTATGTAGTTATACATTTTTATATTTACTGGGATTAAAATGGTGAGCTTTTGGTAAGATTTGAATTGTAAATTAAGTAGCTACTTACATATTGTCTCCTTGAGATGTTTTTTGCGAAGTAAGTTTATGCTAAGTTTATTGCGTTTCGGTATTGTTTACCGAACTTGTTTTACTTTTTAAAAGAACAATACGTTTCATTCGGTTTAAATTAATGGAATACTTAACTAAGTACCTGATAGTTAGGATAATTTAGTTACATCACCAAAATAGTTATGAAGCCTTTATTCAATCCTAATAAAAATTTGTAAGGTTTGAAACTTGCTATTTGGCACAAAAGCCAGAAAGGTCTTTACCATTTTATTTCTGAGTATATTAAAGTCGGCATATAGCCGATCTAAGGTGTCAATAAAATCAATCAGTCTTTCTTCTATCCTGCCTTACGATAAGCATAATAATCTCAATAACTCTGTAATTAAAACTAAAATTAGTAGTAAACTAAAAAGCTGATAATTAGTGACGCTAAACTTAAAAACGAATTGCACCGCTATCACAGCTAAGTAATAAATTACAAATACATACAGCATACACACACACACACACACTCACACACACACAAACGCACACACCACACACACACACTCACACACACACAAACGCACACACCACACACACACACACAGAACAAGTAGAACATTAATTAAATAATAATAAAAAGTTAAAAAACAACAAATACCACGTAAACAAATAAATTTAGCTTTAAAATGATAACTTACTAAAATTAATACGTTAGAAACGCAACCTTCTTTGCTAAAAAAGAGATTATTGCTTGTGTAGACATTTACACCTCTGTAATTAATTCCTTTAAGCTGCATATCCACTTTTATTTACCGCTACCAGTATAATATTTACCGTATTTTAATTTCACCGTGTATCTTTCGCTCTAAAATATGTATATTTAAAGGAGAATGTAAACATAAGATATTAATCTGTTTAACGTACCATTTTAACAGATTAAAAATAAAGGGGTGGTATTTATTTTGTTTGTTACTAAGCTATAAAATGTAGAGCTCCATAATTTCTGAGCAAACGAGTGGTTTACGTATATTCTCCTCATAGATGAAAAACGGTGACTGTCTATGATCCCATGTTCCATCTGATAATCAGTATAGGTACAGTTAAAAAATAAAGGAATACCTTTTTAATAAAGCGCATTGTTTCCAAAGAGTGATTTGCAAAAAGTTTTCATTGCAGGAAAGCATGAGTTTTTTTTATTTTCATTCAAGAACTCAAGATTTATATAAAACTATAGCATTTCTATTAAGCTGTTAAGTATAAAGTAATGCCGTCCATCGAAAGCTGTAAATCAAGAGTGAGTCTAGCGCTTTTTGAGCTCAACGCCCATCTAAATTGAACAGACCGGAGTTTGAGCCTCCGGGTACCTCATTTATTTTTAGCAACAAAAAAATATTACGAAATGGTTTCTCTCTGAAGGTTGAGAACCATGCTGACCTATGCCAAAGCGTGGCTCTTGATTGGACGATGATTCTTGTATTATTTGTCTACAAAACAATAAAAAAGTATGAACATACGCGTCTAAACATTCTAGAATAATACTCACTTGTACTTCTTCCATCATTTTTGTTGACTTTAATTCTGACCGATTTTACCTTATACCTTTTCATGAGGCCTTATCAAAGGTATATAGGGCGAAACAACAGAACTCTAAATAAGGTAATTACCATATTTAGATTTCAATTGGCGAAGCTAATAGAAACTGTGGAATAATTGGAAGTGAGTTTAATTCTAGAATGTAATATATTCAACGAGTTCCATTAAGTGCCGACAATCGAAAGTATTTTAATTTGAATATAAGCACATTGTTTGTTAGTTAGTACAATGTTAAAAGATCACTATATAAATAGATAATATTATCAATATAATTTTACAGACCATAAATGTAATATAATAATTGATTTCTAAAAGTACTTGTCAGAGGTACGTAGGTAATATGATACAAGTACTAGATTACTTGGGCCCAAACAAAAGATCATATCTCAATTTGTCTTTCATCATCATCATCATCAGAATCTCGCAGTCCACTGCTGGACCTAGGCTTCTTCAACCATACGTCGCTTTCTGTTTACCATAAAAAACTGAAGGTTAATTTTTTTGTAATAAACTTTAATCACTTTTTACATTTTTTTATATTTTTTTTTACGTTGGCAACCCATAGGTGATATAAGTGGTACGTCAGGTGGTCCAGCCTTGATTATTTGCTTGAGTTACATAAGAGTCTTTGTAGGTGGCCTTAATCTCGGCTGGGTGGTCCCGTGAGAACGTATTGTAATATTAGGAACATGTAGTGGGTCGAACAAACGAAAATATACTCTAAAACTGACAGATTACTATATTGTATTGCTATCATAAAAGAACGAGTAGCTCGCTTAAGGAATATATTGTTTTTTACCTAATGTAACATTTTTAAAAGGATTATTTAATGTTTGAGAATATTGTCATAAGGCGAAAAAAATAATGGTAGAGTTAAGAGCACCGAAACGTCAACTGATTGTTTTTTAATATATTTTCTCCGACAATAAGGTGGTGTTTATATGTATGAGAACTGTTAAGCTGTTATGAACGTCCATGGCAATCGTTAGTCGGAAGTCCCCTTAAATATACTGTTAACAATTTCAACCTTCGAATTCAGTTTACCCACAGGGTTGCGGTTCTGCAGGTCCGATTGTAATAAATACTAACAGTCCGTAACTCCACCGCATTTGTCGAACGTCTGACAAAACGTAACATATGTAGTGTGCGAAAGGGACAATGCTCTACAAAGCCGAAATTAGCTGAATATCTCTTTCTAGAGATCGATGTGCATTATTTCTTGCACAGTATTGTGCTTAACAGCACAAGTAAAGACATATAAAACATTGTAATATACATTCATTTAGGTTTACTTCTACGTAAAACGATCTAGTACTCTTGCGGATGTGGTTTTTATCAAGTAAGAACTACGTGTCTAAATTGTTCACCTTTCTAGAAAACCACTCGACAGATTCCGATGTGGTTTCATGACTTATCATTTGATACTTAAGCTTATATTTTTAAGTCCACAAATGTCTTAAAAGCGTCCTTTTTGTAGGAAGTTGAGTTGGCAGATGTTGTAGATAATGTTTCATAATTAGATAGTTTTAGCTGTGGAGGAACGGGTCACATATTCCCCCAACACAAAGGGAGGATCCTCCCACCAGGCGAGGTGATCATGCCTGGCGGGTTATTGCCCAATGGTTGATGTTGGGGAAGTTGTATATGTGTTAATCGGCGCGAGAAATTCTATTGCGCGATTTAGGATTGGTGGTTTCTTAGTTTTCTTCGTTGCTTCGTAGTTCGATGTTTCTTCGGTAGATGGCGCTGTCATATATTTTTATGTTGACGCTGTATGTGGAAGTCGCCACATTAGTTATAGGAGGAAAACGTGGATGTCTGTCACACAGTTTATACTAACACATACATGGACGTTAACTGCATCCTAAATTAGCCATGTATTAATTTAATTATATAACATTAGTAACTTTTCAACTTTTGCGTTTCATGATATAATAATTATTTTCACGGGAATTATCGTGATCACTTATTTAAAGGTATTACCATACAGCCAGCCTTTGACCACAGCCAGTGCAACCTGCTCGAAACGTCAGGCAAGTTTAGATGTAACGATTGCAGAAAGAAGAACACTTGCAACGTAGGTTAGGGGGCTGGTTACCGGAGAACCTAACTCTAGGTGAGCAGAGGCCCCTGTAAGATGATAGAAATAAATTATGTACCTTTTTATTAATCGATCAATCTGTTCGTTTGCTCTTTACACCTTCAAAAATACTTATAATACCACACCAAACCAACGCTCTTCCTAGTATAAAATGCGTGAAATTACAATATTAAAAATATACTCATAGAATAAAAATACTTACATAACTGCGAAACAAAAGATTATTTTAATGAAGTCATTACGTGCCTCAATACACACAATGACGCACCAACGATACGACCTTTTGGTATGTGTGAGTGCTGTGTAACGTAAACTACTATTCTGAACTCCCTCTCAATGTCCCTGTGGCGCAGAGGATAGCGCGTTGGACTTCTAATCCAAAGGTCGTGGGTTCGATCCCCACCAGGGATGCAATCTGAAAATATTTTCAGGATGTGAAAATCTTTTTGATTTTTTTATAAAAAATATTTTTGGCAATTGTTGTATATTTATTATGAGTATTGTTCTTTTTGCTTTGTTTTTTTTATAATTGATGATTTATGATGTTAAACGAGATTTTCATGTTATGTGTGAGATGGTTTGATTGTGAATCAATAATTATAGATAACATATTTCTAATTAATTTTATAGTTCATTATAATAATTATGGCATCTCGTCTTAATAAATGAAAGTAAATATTTATAAAGACATTTTCTTTTGAATTCATATTTTTAATTTATACTACCGGGAACGCTATGAGCTTTTTTAACTGTTGCAAACATATGCATTAATGTTTACATTGTTTTTTGAAAATATTAAATGTTAGCTTGATCGCCTTGATTGATTGATAAAAATGATGATTAAAAATGAAATAATTTAATTTAAACTACATTTACAAAAAGCTAATACTGTGTTTTTATTAGAAATAATGTATATATAATATAATCATTATCATCCCATTAAATACAATTACTACAATACAATTAAATATGTAGTATTAATTTTCGACTCCAGTTCATGTTATGAAGCTGAAAACAAATTTGTTGTTTGGATAGACGCTGTAATCTCAAGAGCTTCTTTTAGTGTTGTGCCTATTTATCGAGAAATCCTATAATCCTTTAAAGTATATAGCTGCCATCAATAGCAACCAATCATCATCAGTCTATCGCAGTCCACTGCTGGACATAGGCCTCTCCAATTGCACTTGACTGCACGGTTGGCCGAGTGGATTAAGTGGTTGGTCCAGATGGCGTATGAAAGCGGTTCCCGGATTCCTCCCGTCTCAGGCGCAGAGTGGCACACCGTGTGGTTTTTGTCGGTTCGATTCCGACACACCGCCCAGCCGCAAACCGCGGCGGATGAAGGCCCGAGGTAGTTTCCACACGTAAAAGATAAAAAAAGTAGTGGCCGCCCCGCCGCAAACCCCGAAGGGGTGAAGGCCCGAGGGGGTTTCCACACGTAAACACAAACACACACACACTCAGGGCGGCATGAGGCGCTGATAGGCGCGCCTCAGCCGCCAGTTCACCGGCGACGGATCGGGTTCGAGTGGAGGTCGTCCTCCCGGGCCTTCTCCGCCACCTCCTTCTGCGAGATGACTTCCTCGCAGAAGGTCGCGACCGCGGTAAAACTGCTCTCGCCACCGACCATGGAGCGTACGACGGCCAGTAGCGAGAGATCTCCTCCGATGACTGCAGTGAGGGCCCGTAAAATAACAATTTCAAGATCCAGACCAAATTGAAATGGGACCACAAGGAAAGCCGGGTGCTTTCCGAATTTTTTTTCAAATAATTTCAAAGAATAAAGAATCGTCGAAATTGGTTTACCTAGTCGAAATTTATGAGGTAACAAGCATAAAAAATATAGTCGAATTTTTAACCTCCTTCTTTTTTGAAGTCGATTCAAAAGAGTGCTGCATCCCTGGTGGGGATCGAACCCACGGCCTTTGGATTAGAAGTCCAACGCGCTATCCTCTGCGCCACAGGGACGATGAGTCGACAGTCGTTATCGACGTTCTAAAGTAAAGCATCATTTAAAAACTAACACCAATTAGTGTCATTATGTACCTTTGTTATACATACACGTTCAACATTCTTTTGATAAGGAAATAATTGTAAAAGGCTAAATTGTAGTCATAACTATAACTATTATATTCCTATTTACTATTATGTCATGCATAAAGCACATTACCATTTGAGTATTTTAGCTACCTGTCGTAATTTTGCATCCCCTTCCCAGGATCTCATTTACATCTTGTGAAGAACAATAACTGTTAAGTGTTTCATTAATACCTGCTCTTTTGAGCCCAATAAGGCCCAGAGACAATTCAGGACTCGGTACCTACATACTTTTACTGAGGCTCTCATCGAAGAGGTAACGTTACTCACTACATAGAGAAACAAATCTACAAACGTAATCAAGGAAAAAATGTTCTGATACCATAAATGTCAGACACTGGCCACTTACATTACGATTTTAAAAAGTGATCACTAATTTCGAACTATTCAACCATAGAGAATATTANCAATATTAATAAAAATATTTACAATTAAGAACTCAGAAGAAAGACATTATTTAATTTACTTGTACGTCATCGATTTTTTTTAATTTGTCATAATTCTCTGAATCCGTTTATGTGATTACGTTATCTCTTAATATACACTTATCTATTAAAAATGACGATTTATTAATACTCGGAAATATTACACTTAGGCAATGTTACATTTCAGTCAGTATTCCACAACGAAATTTTTCAAAACGTTAAGTTGTATATAAAACTGTACAGTTTTTGATGTCTCACTTTCCATCTTTTATAGGCCCATATATATATGGGCCTTTACTCTGCCTTTACTATATCATTGAGGCGCTCATAGCCCAGTTGCACTCGGTGATTAGAAACAATCACCGAGGGTAAGCAACGATGGCGCGGTCAGTACCTGGATGGGTGACCGCTAGTGGCATGTTACCATGAGCGTCTCCGTGATTCGGAGGTCACGTTAAGCAGTCGGTCCCGGTTGTTATCATATGATAACAGTCGTGAAGCTTAGTTGGAGGCCTTCGGGCGGCTTAAAAACATCCAACGGCAAGATTTACGTAGCCACAACGTATTCTTGCCAGTCCCCAACCCGCACTTGGCCAGCGTGGGGACGTATGGCCTTAACCCTCTCCCGAGAGGAGACCCGAGCCCAGCAGTGGGACATAATGGGTTGTTGTTTTGTTTGTTTTTTAGAGTAGTCATTTTGTCCGGCTCTCATATAAAACAATTCTGTCCTGCATAATACATTATTATTTATTTATAATGTTGTAATATAAATCTTTGGTTTTTTGTCGATTCGATAGTGAATTAGTCAGATTTAAACGATTTTATAACTGTATTCAGTCTTCATCTTTATAAAGGCTTCCTACTACAAAATAAAGTAGCTTTTAATATTCTCTATGGTNGCGGTCACCCATCTAGGTACTGACCGCGCCATCGTTGCTTACCCTCGATGATTGTTTCTAATCACCGAGTGCAACTGGGCTATGAGCGCCTTAAGTATTTAGTTTGACTCATATTAATATAATTGTATGTTTACTTATGTGTATTGTAATACTGCTCGGTTGACCTAGTGGTTTCAGCTTTCCGGATGGCGTAAGAAAGCGGTTCCCGGATCTCTCCCGTCTCAGGCGCAGAGTGGCACACCGTGGTGGTTTAGTGGGTTATCTGGCGAGTAAGTCAGGAGTCCCACACAAAGTGAACCCCCCTGGCCCCGCGGGGGGGGGGAGCGAAGAGCGTAAAGGCATTCCACCAAGTCAAAAAAAAAAAAAAGTGGTTTCAGCTTTGGCTGCTGCGCCTACTAAGCCGCGTTCTATTGCACAAAAAGTTTTGGATTCAAATACCACATGGGACAATCCTTTGTGTGATCCACTAAATGTTGTTCAAAGTCTGGGTGTTCTTTGTGTCCGTTTCATGTATGTTTGTAGAGTCCCCCATGACAGAGGATGTCTATTCCAAATGCGGGAGTTGTATGAATAAAAGACACTCCTTTTCTCTTTTCAGTTCATTACTTTAAAGCTGTTGAGATTTTTGTTTTTATATTTTTTTTTCTTTTAAGTCAAAGGACCTTATATATACATACTTATATATTAATATTATCTGTCTGTTACATTTCCACGCTTTCAGCGCTGCACCTATTTTAATGAATTACTTTGATTCTTGAAGAAGAATAGGCTACTTTTACAGCGATAATCAACAAATACGCGGGCGGAGCCACAGGCAACAGCTATTATTTAATACGATACAGTCTATCTCCCGCACCCATTTTAGTACCTCATTGCACAACACCCATCAATAGACCTCATGCCATTTAGAACAAGAATCGAGATAAAAATGATTGTTCTGAAATAATAAAGTTCGGGTATTGTCGGCGTCGTTCGGACCGGATCGTATGTCGGCCGTCCGGATTGTAGGTGTCCAACTGTGACCATCGTTTAGGAAAATGCGGGACAACCGAGGAACTTGATACCTTACGGAATATAACAATATGAAATTGTGGTGCGCCTGCGCGACGGGTGTGGTCTATTGAGTTATGGCGTAATGGGTACATTGTTTTGGTCTAATAATAAAGCGTTTACGTAAATGTAGCCTATCCAAGCTTTTGTGTTTATTACATGTTTTTATTTTGTGTATTACAAGTTTTTTTTATTGATGTAGGGAGTAAACTGAAGATGGTAAACAATTTTGGGATGGAAGGGAATTTGGGTCTCTGTTCTTTGAAGAAAACACGCTAGTGTCCATTAACAGCAGTAGTTACTTAAATGCTGCCTATTCGTTACACCCCTTGTGCCACAGAATTAAGGACAAAGTTGCTCGAACTGTTGCTAAATTCTTTTTACGACAGCTGTTAACCAACATTATTGTGATTTAATCACGATGATTTAGGCTGCCAAAGATAGTTAATGATTTAAAAAAAAATGAGGATAGCTGAGCGAACGGTAGATAAATACATGAATTAACACATGTCCATATAAAAATGGTAAATTAATTCATGGTCATCCTACAAACTGGTACACCTTTGAGCTTGTAAACAATGCGCCGGTATTACAGAGGTGTTGTGAGTAAGCTCAAATCCATCGTAGTGGAGCAGCCTTTATCTTTGACGCTTCACGCTTGCTATCAAAAGCGGGTTAAACAGATAAAGCAGAGAGAAAATTCATTAGTGACTATCGAAAGTTTTGATAAATTAATATATGTATATATTCCTCAATATTATGTAGGTATAGCTAAATCAACCCCTAATATTACATAATTGACTGCCTCGGTGGCGCAGTGGTAGCGTATGCGACTGCTGCGTTAGAGGTCTCGGGTTCAATTCCTGAGGCGGATGAAATGTTTGTTTGATCTGCAAATTTTTGTTTCGGAGTTTGGGTGTTTTTTTATGTATAATATGTTGTATTTACAAAATATATATATAGTATATATGTATTTATATCAGCAGTTTTAGTCCCCATAGTAGCTCTGCTTAATTTGGGACTAGATGGCATTGTGTGATAAAAATTTCCGAAAATATTAATTTATTTTATTTATATTTGAAAGTAGTTCTGTCTATCCATTACGTTTTCACGGCTAAACCACAGCACTGATTTTAATGAAATTTTTTTACTTGACTACTTTTGTCGCTAAAACCGATACATACGCAGGCGTAAGCGATGTCAAAAGTTAGTTATAATTAAAATTACATTCTTAGATACACAATATTATCAAAATATATGCAATACAGACACACATTTATTTCAATGACATTAAAGGAATCTAATTATGAGATCAGTGACTACTAAATTTAAAAAAGAAAGATTTTGAAAATAGAATGCTTTCAATATGTGATCTATACTACACATGAACAATGTTCTCGTTATAAAATCGCCATATTGGAAAATTATTTCAATTTGTTTGTTAAGAGCGAAAATATTTTTTGATCTGTTTAGGGAATAAAATTGCCTTCTGAGTTTATTTACGAATATCATAAACAACTCAAAACAAATTACAAAGTGACGAGTGTTGTCGTAGATTGCAAAACTTCAAAAAGTAGATTACATTTCTTCAAAGGTTTTTTCTCTTAGAACCATGTCACAGTGAAGTCTTCTCGAATACCCTATTGGATATACTCACCTACAAATTGGAAGGGAGGTTGAAGTAATGAGACACGGCAACATAAAGTATACCGACTTTGAAACATAAGTCAGATAAATATCTTCATTAAAAAATCGCCTGTCAAAAACGAAGTATAAATTGGCCGTCAGTGTTTGAAGCGAAATCGTATAGTCACGAATTTAAGACAGAGATAGCTTTATACAAAACTGTGTTAGGATGAAAGGGAGAAAGAGTGTGTGCCTTTCAACGCTTTGAAGTTCCCACGGTAGGCAGTGTCGTATTTTCTGTATTGTTATAATGATGTTACAGTTATCAAATGTAGGAGATATAAAGTTGCAGCTTCTAATTAGGTAACTATGTACATATGAGTACGTCGCAGCTATATTGTCAAAGCACACACACTACGCGCATGCGAAAAACTTGTTAATTTGAAATTGCAAACAGACACTTCAATTTTATTTTATTTGAATAGATATATTTTGATTGCCTCGTTGGTTTAGTGGTTAGCGTAAGCGACTGCAGATCAATAGGTCTCGGGTTCGATTCCTGGGTCGGGCTGCTGTTGGGTATTTCTTACAAGTAATTCTTTATAGCAGCCGGAGTATGGAATATAGCATCGCGAGAGCACGTTAAGCCATCGGTCCCGGTTGTCATGAAGATCTATGGCAATCGTTATTGGGAAGTCAGTGCCCTCGAATATGCTGACAACTAGTTCAACCTTCGAATTCAGTTTACCCTCAGGGTTGCGGAGGTCCGACGCCAGTCGCTCCGTCTAATACTGATATTCAGGTAAAGCCGGCTGAACTAGTAGCCGACCTCAAATCTTGGGTATAATAAAGGCTAGGAAGAAGAAGAAGTATAGATATATATTCAATATTGTAGAAAGCCAGCTAGTTTAGAGATAATTGTGTTAGGAACACATTCATTGGATCTATAAGGGTATGTATTTAGTTATATTTATGCATTTTAATTAACAACTTAGCTAAAACAACAAAGGGTCTGCCTAACTTGAAATAAGACCAACGTATAATGTATGATGTTTAAGTAACACTTTTTACAGCCCCTTTTCTCATAAGTCATATAAAAATACACCATCCTTTTTGTTCCTCGTAATAAAGGAAACTGTGTTATGTTAAACCAGTAATAAAAATATCACAAAGGAGTATTCACGAAAGTGGGTCAGCACAGATATAGTAAATGGTATGAATGATTGCTTTTGAGTTTATTAACACGTCTAGAATTTCCAACAATACGAATAGTTGAGAGAAAGAGGCCCTTTGTTTTACAAAACTGAAGACTTAAGAAACGGGTTGAAGTGTAGTTTTCTTGTATGATTGAGTAATATTTTGTTATATCCACTTGACTTAGCGAATTAGGGAGACGTGTTTCCTATACTTTATTAGTGTTCCATTAACGTTTATATTTGTAACAAGAGTGAACGTTGAATCTTCTAATTTTTAGTAAATATTACCAATAGGTTTGGCCCCCTAGAACTTTCTCTGTATTATCGCTGACAGCTACCAATCTTGAACAAATTTTGTTTCTAGAATATTATTTGGCAGGGGGGTTGGTAGCTGTCAGCTTGAATTATTAAATTGGGACTTCGGTAATCTTTGTATAAGTCACGCTTTGGAAGAGCCCTGCTTCGGCATGAATTCGGCTCGACCGGAGTGATACTACGGCTTCACAGAAAACCGGTGTTAAATTGCGCTTGCGCTGTGTTTCATCGAGTGAGTAAGAATACCGGAGGCCCAAATTCCTCCCCTGCCGCATCCCTCAAAGGCTTCTGTATAGTCGCGGAATAAATTTAGAACTCACGATGGTTAAGAATCGATTGGTGAGTTTCCGCCTGTTGAGTTTTTATCGAAATATCTACGAAATTATCCACAGTGCTTTTAGCTGTATACTAGATTACTAACAATACAAAGGCATTTCCTTAGAAAGGAGGAAAGCCAGACAAGTTAGTATATGTATATATACTTTGTCGGTTCTTACGACAAAGTATATGCATATGACATGGAATGCTCAACTTTGTATTCTTCATCTGTCACAACAAGGACAATGCATGAATATACATAAATTGGTATACAATCGTTTTTCTCCACACTGCCTTCTCACGAAAAAGGTTGATGTAATCCCGTAGACTTTATTATATACCTGAGTACAGTATTTTCGAGTCTTCTCAGAAAAAAATAAATAAAAATAATCTTTGTTTTCATAAGGTTTTGCTAAATAATTGCGACACGTTTAAACAATGGCAATGTCGATGATTTATCTTGAGAAGTTTTGCCACTTAGTGAATGAAATAATACTGACGCTAATGAGATGTAAGTCTGCTAAATATACCTGAGAGCAATTAATACAGGTCAAATACCTGAAAACCTAGTAAATTCATTGCCAAAGCTGACAATACAACACTGTAGTGGTCTATTGAGATGAATCTGCATCACTTGTACCTAAACATATTAGTATAATTAAATTAGTTGCATGTGCTAATAAATTATCTTTAAATAAAGTTAAAAAAATATAGTTCATTCTTTTAGAGACTGTCCATAGTGAATGAGATCTATGTAAAGATCTTTCCAACAAAAGCACATTCTAAATACGACGGTAATTCATTAATAACTGCGCGTGCGCCGCACGTAATGATAATTAATTATAGCGCTGTTTGTTTGTGACGATACGTTTGTTACTTTGTGTTGTTCCGACAAAGTACTTAATTTTGGACTTGGACTTTGGCTGTAAGCCTTTAGAAGTCTTTTGAAAACTGGCTAAAGCAACAGATTATTTACGTTTTTTTTAAATGATAGCTCATTAGGAATACACATTCCGTGCCTCGGAGAGAACGGAAAGCTGTCGGTCCCGCGCCTGATCTCCCTCCGGTCGTATTGGATAACCGTCCTATTGGATCATGAGAGTGAAGGAATAGAGAATGCACCTGTGTTGGCACACCTACTTGTGAACTATAATATCTCCAGCGTAGTTGGTTGGTCTCCGTTGTGGCCGAAATCGGCTTTGAAAACATCATCGTCATATACAAACATGTGTACATGTATACAACAAGATTTAAATCAAATCACAATACTTTCCTGTGTTCTTGTTGATCGTACCCTAAATCTCTATTAACAGCCAGTATCGTAGAATGACAGGCCAGATAAAAAAGGAAAAAAAATCAAGTTGCGGTGATGACGGGATTATATTCATCGTTATTTCTCAGCCCTAGGACTTAACTCATCAAACAATTGTCTCACTCCATCAAAGTTATGCCGCTTGTAATTGCATTATTTATGGGAAAATATACAAATTACTGTATTTAAATGGCCTTAGGAAACTGAATTATAGTGTTTAGTTAATAAAAGTCAGAATCGTGTGAAATACATTTGGTATTTTCAATGGATATGTTGCCGGCAATCTGTATAATCTGGTATTCTATACAATACCTAGTCAATGTGTACAATATCTAAAACATGTAGGTATTGTGTGAAATATCATTTATTTTATACTTTAACTAGGCATTCTATACAATGCCTAATGTGCAGCCGGTTATGTGCTATCTATGGAAACATGTCAAAAGCAATCCATTCAAACTTATCTAATCCAACTGAGTCAACAACACACAGGCCGAAATCTATAATTTTTACACATTACCGGTGGATCAGCAGGTGTTTTGTACAATCCCTAGGAATTGTAAAGAATATCTAGGCAAAGTATGTAATAATATTCGTATTATATCGTACATTGCCTAGACGCCGCATTGAATTCATTGATTAGGTATTGCATAGAATACCTGAATTATACAGATTACCGGTAACAGATACATTGTTTCAAAAGAGTACAAATAGATTTGTAGATATGACAAAATAACGTTTAGTTTTTACCTATGCGGCTACGTTCTTAAAAGCTCATTGAACTAGAAAAGTCCTGTTGGACTTTATATATATATATATATATATATAACATTTGTTAATGTTGTGTACCGTTTAAGTATAAATGTATTACTTAAATGATTCATGGTATCACTATTGGTAACAATTATAGAAATCTATATTTGCAGTGAGAATCATGCAATTGTAGAGATTGAAAATATGAGCACTAGCCTTGTCCGCGTGCCTGTACGTCGGATTTTGCGGTAAATAAATAAATAAATATAAATAAATATTTCGGACATCTAAACACACAACGCCATCTAGTCCCAAACTAAGCAAAGCTTGTACTATGGGTACTAGACAACTGATATTAATACATGTATACTTTTTTTTTTTTGTAAAATACATACATATTATACATAGAAAACATCCAAACACCGAAACAAATATTCGCAGATCATACAAACATTTGGTCCGACCCAAGATTCGAACCCGAGACCTCTTGGACAGCAGTCGCGTAAGCTACCACTGCGCCACCGAGGCAAATAATAGCCTATGTCTTTCAAAAATAAATTCAAAATGCCAAATTTCATTGAAATCAGTGCTGATTAGCTGTGAAAGGTGACAGACAGACAGAGCTACTTTCGAATTTATAATATTGATATGGATAGTACGAATTATGTTACTTAAGAGTACCTAACACTATTTGTACGGCTTTTAATAACACTAATAACACTACTATTTATGTAGTTATTGTGTTATAATTCTGAATGTTTTATGTAATATACGAATGTTTTTATTTATCTCAGGTTCAATACTGAAGTAACGACTGGAGACAAGTAAATGGATATCATTGTATTGAATTTAAATATAACTGACTTAATATAGCTCATCCTATGAGTTGGAAATGCTTTTAGACAGGAATGGAGTGAATTGGATTACACAAACACCGATATTATGATCTTTCCTGTATTTTGTAGAGTGGAAATAGAATGTTTTCAGAAATGATTATATTGAAAGGTGACATTCAGCGTTGCTATACATACATGCATACATAAAATAAGGCCTGTTTCAATGAAGGCGTAGGCAGAGGCATACTTGATGTTCATATTTTTTTTTTTTTTTTTTAATTATTTAACCACTCAATTCCAATACTACATGTCACACTTAGGTCTACTTAGTTGTTTAATAACATAAAACTACTTGACAATATTTTTTAGAGTACTCTAAAATCCTCAATACACAAATTATGAACAAAGTACTAAAACAAGTAATGAAGAAACATAAAAATATTTTCAGATCATCTGTTCTGTTCCTACTTTTATAATCTGTGGAACATTCTGTATGTTCCTTCATTTTAATGCCAGTATCCTATCATCTTCGCGGTCATTACAGTGATTGACCGCGTCCACGTAATTTCTTTTGTCTATGGAATGTACGGAATGGAGTACATAATAGGTCAGTTTGGCCGCAGTCGGAGAAAGTGATTTGTGTCCTGTGGCGGTAATATAATGTTTTTTTTATGAAGATGACCCTGTTTACGCTATTATTTTATAAATGAAATGCGTTGAGTGATTTGCTCATTACCTATAATATAAGATCAATTTGGAAAACTTGATGTTTTTGTTTGTATTAGTTTGAGACCACGTTGTTGAGTAAGACATACATAAGCACAGGATTTACGTGGAGCGACTGTCATCTGAGCTTAACAAATTACCCAAGTTTAATATTTCCAAGCACTTGATGTAGCGATATCGAAGTTCTATGCTTAATTTTACTTTTTATTGCTTGAATTGCAACTACCCGTAAACATTGACAAAGATATACGTACGCAAGACCGTCGTTAGATTAAGTTTTTTTTAAATGTAATTGGGGGCAAACGAGCGTATGTATCTCCTGATGGTAAGCGATTACCGCCGTCCATGGTTTAACTCTGTCTTTCACTTTCACAGCTAAACCACTGCACTGATATCAATGAAATTTATCTTTGATTCTTGAGGAAGGACATGTGTACTCTTTACCGCGTAACCGGCGTAACCGCGGGCAATACCTATTCATCTATAAACTGACCTAGTTAGGCTAACTATGATTGCTTGCTCTTGTAATGTGGTAACAGCGATTACCACTTTTACACGAGGTCTATAAATATATTGAAAAAAAAAATAGTTATAAACAAAGTATCATCATGTTCACAGGGCTTGTGTGTGGGATGCGTGTAATACCGTCGTAATTCCCACGCTACATGACCGCGGTCTTGTCATATGATGACGTGATTACGTCTGCGTCTAAGTTGCGCGTACGCAGACACGACGACGATGCACGAAGATAACCACTGTAACAATTCTAATATTTATATTCGAAGTAGGTTTTTTTATGCATGAGCCTGCCAAAGCGTCTCTGCTTTTTCTGATGGAAAGCATGAGCAATATTCAAAAGTAGTGGCCATTATACTCTTTGCGAATGTAGAAAATGTAACGTGACAGACAAAAGTTTTTGCATTTCGTTTCGTGTACCCTTAGGTACATGTACGTATGAATTAATTTGCCCTTTTGGATATGTGTTTATATTGACACGAACTACCCACGTTTATTGAGCTTTATTTTTACTAAGGTTCTATCTAATTACATTCTACCAATTGATTATTATAATCAGAAAGTAATGTCTTAGCAAAAATGTGAATCAAATTAAGCCTTATATTAGTTTAGAGAGTACGGACGGTGTACTGGTTTAAGCAGTCTCGTTATTTTCTGCTTCGCTTAGTATTGTTGGTTCAACTCCAAATGGGAAAACACTTTGTGCAACCCAAAAATTGGTGTTCTGAGTGTGGGTGTTATTTTTATCCGATTTAGGTATCTTTATTAAGTCCTAGGGACAATCAAAAACAAAAAAAGATCTTTATAATATCTACCTAATATATATATAGATTGAAGGATTATTCTGATAAGATCATACACTGAATAGAGCTAATTAACTTTTCAAACTGAAAACAAAACGTGACATTCGGAAAATGAAAAAGTAAACCAAAAAAAACTTTACCAATCTAATGTGTTATGGCCTTTTTTTTTACGTGTGGAAACTCCCTCGGGCTTTCACCCCACCGGTGTTTGCGGCGGGGCGGTGTGTCGGAATCGAACCGACTAAAGCCAAAGGAACCGCTTTCTTACGCCATCCGAACCCCTCCCAGAATGTGTTATGGCCTTACTTCAACCATTAGGATAGTCTTTTTCTAAAAAATATAGCATTTATTTATTTATTTAATCTTGATGCGCATTTTGCACAAAGGCGGACTTAATGCCATGGGGCATTCTCTACCAGTCAACCTTAAGGTGATGTAAAAATAATGTTTGGTGCGTAAGAGAACATAGTACTTATAATTTTACTTATATATTTGATGGACAGCGTTTCGATGGTTCCTGTTAACAATGTCGGATCTCTAAGTTCAATCACTGAAAATTTGAACATCCACATTTCTTTGTGATGTTTCTTTATCGTTAAAACAATATTTGTAGTGCTCTACTAAAAACCCATCCGTCATTGATTTGAATTTCACAAACGAGGTGTGGACTCACTCATGCTAAAAAGGTTACAGCGCATTCAACTATTAGCTCTGAAAGCACAAGAGCACAACGTTCAAAGGACGAAGAAACTAGGGCTCAAGTATCAAAGAAGCGCAAGTATCAAAACACCTCACTTCATGCTTTGTTTGTTCACATTAATCATTTTCGAGCATTCACAATCCAAAATCTAACAGACTCTGACACATCTGAGAGGAACGTATATTTTCTCATCCATTTTCATAATTCCTTCATAGTTCTATAACCTGTCATTCTGTCTGGCGCACATATTTATATATAGCGAGGTCAATTTTTCATTCCTAATTGCCAACATTATACTCGGTAATTAAATTAGAGCGCTTAAAGAAATGTCAGGTTTAAATTCCTAGTTGTAGTTAAGTGTTAACAGGATTGCTGTTCCGGAACGGAATCGGAAAAAAATATAAAATAATATTTATGTTCTTGTAATTTGTTAAATTTCATAACCGAAATGTTGTAATTTGAAATCTTGCTTAATATCATGAACCTGTAGGATTTCATTTGATAATCGAGTTTTTTAATTACTTTAACTCTGAATCTATTCTTAACTGCTTCAAGAGACCACTGCAAATGTTTTGCTTTTCTTATCAGAATGACGAACAAAGAAGACCGGATAGTAAAGAGTTAATTTTCGTGTTCGCGGTAGAGAACATCAAAAATAAAATTTTGTACAGTAGTACAGAATTTATAACAACGCCATCTATTTAAAACTATTGAAACAATTAAAACGTAATAACTAAGCAAGTTTGCCTGAGTATACCTTTCAAAAGTAACAGTGAAAGCCTGTAGATGGCGCTGTTTAACACTGCACAAAGTATTGGAATTTACTAAGCGACCCATATTCGAGTTGCGTTTGAGAGTTATATGAAATATTTGATGATGTCGATTTCTGCAAATTTCAGAATTTAAACGATATTGAGGCCAGTACCCTCCATACTGATATTTGTCTGTCTGTTACACTTTCACAATTAAACTGAATCGAACTGCATGAAATTTACAAAAGAGTTGCTTTTATTCTTGAGGAAGGGCATAGCTTACTATTTACCGCCATAACTGACATACAGGTGAGGCGGAGCCGCGGGCTAAAATTATGTGTTTATATAAAAACTGGACAACAGTTATGATAACTAATGATTGACTTTGTTATGAAGTCGCGTGTTTTGCTGTTCCTATCTGTTATACTTTTTAATTATTCACTTATTTGATGTATCGGTGAGACCACACAAAGTAGTGACCGGCTATTTTTATAAATACTAATCATTAAGTTCCTACGCGTTTCCCACTTTTAACTTTAGTTCGGCAGTGTATTATTGCAGAAGGATTTGAATTTTAATCGATCACCGGCCTGAAACTTTTAACTGAACTAAACTTCATGAAATTGAACTGAAGTTTAAGACGCCTGGTCACTTTTTATTGCACTGAAAGGGGTTGTGTGTTAATAAACTCCACATAAATAGATAAATAAAATAAGTAATTACATATTTCAGACATCTAACACACAACGCCATCTAGTCCCAAGCTAAGCAGAGCTTGTGTTATGGGTACTAGACAACTGATATAAATAGACATACTTTTTTGGTAAAAACATGATTATATTATACATAATACGTAGAAAACACCCAAACCTCGAAACAAATATTTGCAGATCATACAAACATTTGATCAAGCACAGCAGTAGCATATGCTAAAGTCAATACGATCACCAACATACACATGCGACAAAATTGTGTGATCCACAAATTGTTGCTCCGAGTTTCCATATTCTTTGTGTTCATTTCATGTACATATGTTTGTATTCCTAATGATGGAGATATGTATTTTTTTTGTAACGAAATACTCTGTCGGTTGCAGAGATAAATATACAGATTAATTTAAAGCGTAACAAAAAAGAAACAAAATGTTTTGAAACAGACAACAATTGGAAATAAATAATGATGCGAACATGACTCCTAAAAATCACAACGATCAAGCTGAACTGGTTCTGAAGAGTGTTTCGATTGCGTAACATTTTATTTTATTAATGAGATTTTTGATGACGTACAAAGGGGAGTTGAGTATGACGATTTAGTCGGCGGTTTTCGAAAGGGTTTCTAACAATCGATTGCACATGTAATTGAGTAGTTATCTCGATTATAAAACTTGTTATCTAATAAACCAATGGTTATCGATCTTTGTTCATTAATTATTGAATGCAGTAACTAATAAACACGCGGAGATTTGTTCTAACATGAAAAAGTTTTAACACGTCTCTACAAAGAATTCATTTGACTATTGTGTAAAATTCGCTCAACTTAACATTTGAATTGCAAGCCTATGTCTGTAATTGGACATAAACATGAAGAAGAACGGGTGTGATATGTCCAACACAAAGGGAGAATTCTCCGGCCAAGCGAGGTGATCATGTCAGGCGGGTCACGATGTTGGGAAGTTGTATTGTATGTTAATCGTGCTATTGCGCGATTTAGGATTGGTAGTTTCTTAATTTTTTTCACTATCCCATAGTTCAGCGTATCTTCGTACGCATATGTTTATATTGGCGCTGTATGTGAAGTCGCTCCATACATGTTATTCGACTGGTTGCCTAAGTGCAATACTGGACATAGGGCCTATGTCATAGGCGTTTCGAGCGGTAGCCAGAAAGGATATTGTTTCCAGTTTACCTTCTCTTTATTACATACTTCTGTTGTCCTGGGTTATATTTTTCTCTTTCACGAGATGAGTGGAGTGGTGAAGTTATCAAAATAATAATACGTCGTTAAATGAAAGAAGAACCAATTGCCTCCAATACTTGTATTGTAATTAGCTTGGGAACAAACAGATAAAAAAAACAGCACAAAAATATACAGTCATTTAATGCATATTGCTGGGCAAAATATTTGCACACCGCTCGACTACAAAATACAGATTAAATATAATCCTGACGTATCAATAACTACCCTCGCTTTTTTAATCTTTGTTTATTAGCTATTTTTGACAATGGCAATTCTTTACCAACATAAATAATAATGAGAGAACGAGAGAGTGATATGTATAACACGTGAGTATGCATTTGGGGTGATTATTTAAGGGAGCAATGGGGAAATTTCTATTTCATTATTTTTAGGGTCCGTATTTTTAAAGTTCTATTGCGTGATTAAACATGAACCTGGTTAGAGACTATACTTTAAGACTTCAATGAAATGTTCTTTGTAAAGGAACAATTCGAATCAGACAGAAATTGTCAAATTTTCATTTTTATTAGAAAACTAGTGTAAATCCGCGGCTCTATCTACGTGTAAGTGTGTTGGCTATCGCAGTAAAAATTAAAATAAAAAAACAGACAGAGGTACTTTCGAATCTATGCAATTAGTATGGGTACTTACACGTAAATGAATATAAAAGAAATGTCTAATTTAGAGCTCTAACAATCACAAACTTTTGTATTTAAAATGTTAGATTTTTTTTCAAAACTAAGGCTTTCGATAAATTCATAGTAAAAAAGAAAAAAATATGGCTTTCTAAAAACAGTTAGTGTCTCAAATAATTAGTAAGGCACAGGCAAATAAACCATTGAAAAAAAATTGTCGGTCACCGGTCCGAAATAATGAAAAGCCTACATCCTCCCCTGAGATACAGCATATATACAGCTACACAAACCAATTAAAACATAAAAACAATGTGTCTATCCCACATTCTCGGCAGGAAATCACCACTATTTGGACATTAAAAACTCTAATCTTCAATTTAAAAATAACAAACGGAACCTCCCGTTCTTCGCTTGGCTAAACATAATTCGTGGATGGATGACACTTTGATGTTTATTTATTCAGCCATGCAAAATAGTACACGAGGGTGAGCGAGGTAGTTTCGATTTTTAATCTGTGAATTATAAAAAAAATACACTTTAATGATGTCGGTATTCATTGTTACAAAACTATCTAGAACTAGCTGTTGCCCGTGGCTCCGCCCGCGTATATGTTGGTTATCGCGGCAAATAGTAGCCCATGTGTAATTCTGATATTTTTTCGACGGTAGGTGTGAAAAAAGTAAACACATACTTGATAGTCATAAAATTTATTTTAATTTATATATTTACATTCTGTGCATAAAACCGTCAATTATCATTAGTTAACAGTTTAAGTGTACACAATTTATGTTTGGGAAGGTTTATGCGTTGAATCCTAGAACTTGAAGAATACCACCCACCAGCAACACATACACGGTCAATATGTCGCAGTTGTCAAATATTGAGGCCGCACAAAAGACCCTGGAGGAGTGCTTCACTAGAAGGATGAAGGAGCTGGAGACACAACTTCAGTCCTCGGGAAATGCAAAGGACACTGTTGCGAGGGTGGNACCTTCGCTCTGCTAACAATCTCCCCCTCCTTTGTCCTTCACACACTACTTCTTTTATGGGCTCTTCGTTCTTTGTCCAGTCTGTTCTCTTGTGGAATGCGCTTTCTCTCGAGGTCAGAACGGCTAGAAACCGTTATACTTTTAAGTCCAAGATAAAGGAGCTTTTACTGGCTGAACTGGCGGAGTCAGTAGGGTCTTAGTTAGTCATCGGATAATAAATTTGTATCCTTTAGTAATAAATATATATGTATGTCTAAGTATGTATTACTGTATATATTTGTTATATATATGTATAATAAGTGTAAAGTGTAGTGTGTGTTTTGTTACTTATATTATTCTGTGTAATTTCATTGAATACATAAATAAATAAATAAATCTAAATCTCGGAAACGTCAAAAAAAAAAAAAAAAAAAGTATATATGTGTATGTGTATGTGTGTATATATTTATGCTACTTTAAACTTATTATAGTATTCATGAAAACCATATATATATATATAAATCTACCACTATAGCTATAATTTCTTTTAGGTGCACCTACCTCACTTTATCTCTGCATCGCTCAATCGGTCGACTGGCAGAGAATGCCTTAGGCATTAAGTCCGCCGATGCATGTAATTGTGCATAAAGTAATAAATAATAATATATAAGCTATATCACTGTAAAGTTTAATTAAATCCATTCAGTAGTTTTTACGTGAAAGAGTAACAAACATCCATCCATACTTACACTTTCGCGTTTATAAAATTAGTAGGATTTAATGTAATGTACAGTTTATATGCTATCATAATTAGGCTGCTATTACAGCTATATAAAATATGGTTATAGTTTTTAGAATAAGTAATATTCACAACAATTGGCTTTATTTCATCATCAACAACAGCCTTTACAAAATAGTAAATTGCTGTACATAGGCCTCTTTTAGAACGGAGGTTTTGTGCTCAGATACCACACCACACTGGCCTCTGTCCTAGTTACGTTATTATATATATATATATTTTTTTTTTCAGTGACGTCTTACGTAGTTTTGTAACTGTACTAAACGTCTCTTACGACACAGGAATAAGGGTGGTAGCACCCCATATTCAAATCCGTCACCACACAGATCTATTTTTTTCATTTAACGTCGTTCACTAGTCTTAACTAAAAGAGGAAAAAAAAAATTACATCCGAACTACCTGTACTAAGTGTGGCGACTTCCACATACAGCGCAACAGAAATATACTACAACGCCATCTACCAAAGATACGTCGAACTACGGAGTAACAAAAAAAAACGAAGAAACTACCAATCCTGAATGGCGCAATAGAAGTTCTCGCACCAATTAATATATATACAACTTCCGTCAATGTAATCGCCTGATCTGGTCGGAGAATCCTCCATTTGTGTTGGAGGGACACGGCACCCGACACAAATTTCTTCTCGGACATTCTTTTTTGGGCATACCGGTAGGTGTACTAGTGATATTGGTGGTGGGTCTGTTTTCCACGTTTAGGTAGATTCAGCAACGATTCTTTATATGCGTTGAGGTAAGGTTGTGTAATGTAATAAGATTAATTTAAAACTCAAAATGCAGTTTCTGGAAAAGCAGCTATAATGTCTTTAAAAATTGCACGTTTCTTTCTACAGCGCTGAGTATTGTGTGTTCAAACGTCCTAGGGGATAACGTTCACAAATGTCACTTAGAGTCTAAATTGAATAAATGATTTTGAATTAAAATTTTTGTATTTTGGGCTAGACGAGCCGAACAAGCTCCATCCAGAAATGCAAAAGACTCCTGGAGCGAGTAATTTTATATTAGGTATGTTTCTTACCGATGTGAGGCAGAGTGGCCTAAATAAAATCACATTTTAGAATTCGTCCATAAATAAGTGTTTACTAGAGAGCACTCCTTTGGACTACTCATAGACTTAGATTGATAATTTTACATATATTTTAATTGTGTGCCATTCCGATCAAATTGTACTATCAAAGATCACATATGGACTATTTTTATGAAGACTACTTCTATACCAGGAATATATGTAGCACGTATTCTCGCATCGTGGAGGACACTCCTCAAGCGTACATAAAATAAACACGAAGAACACCTAGACTCAGAAAAACAATTTGTTGATCTCACAAAGTGTTGTCTCACGTAGATATCGAGCCCATCAACCATTACGCCATATGTGCAGTCGAAACAAGGTAGGAGGTAGTGGAGTCACGCTGATTTCACCACGGTTGGGCCTTCTCAACGGGGGCGGTACTACCTTTGCACAGAAGATCAACGCAAAATAACAGCGTTCGTGCTATCGAGTTTCGTTGGTGCAGAAGCATCACTAGGCCGCCATGTTGCATTGTTGCATTGTCTGCATTCGCAATAAGTATGGTGACCACCACTCTGGACTTCTGCTTATGCTTTCCATCACGCAGAGTAGAGTCATTTTGGCAGGTCCACACATGAAAAAAAAAGACTAGCTTAGAGGTACACACTCTCTCAGTCAAAATAAGAGTTATATTATTTTAGACATGTCCATTTAGCTTATTTTGACGACTCAATATTCCAACACGGGACAAAAATAATAAAACCTACAAAAACATTGGTCACCCATCTGTTCACTGACCTTCCTTAAATCCATACTACGCTATTATCGCTTTAGGCTAAACAAACCTATTGATAATGCCGATGACCACTTAACTACCCTCTGATTTTGTAAGCGCTCTTTGTATTATATAAAATTATGGTGGATATTGTCCTCTTCATCCCCTATCGTAGGGATTATAGCTACGGGCGAAAAATTCTATTGTCGTTAGAAATCCCCATAAAAGGTGCAAAAATATTTTCTACATAATTGTTTAAATATAGACGCATGGACATTGAACATTTTTAATGTTTATATATGTATTTATATCGGTTGTCTAGTACGTATGGTCGTTTAGTTTGGCACTAGATGGCGTTGTGTTTTAGATGTCTGAAATATTAAATTATTATTACAGTTTGACTAAGAAATATTGCTGAAACGAATGAATTTTACTTTACTTTGATTTTTGAGGATCCTTCCCTATAGACTAAACTTCACCGCGATAACCGTCATACCGCGAAGCCACGGACAAAAGTTAATTCAGGAATATATAAGTACTAACTGTGACCTGCGGAGTTATCCATGGTTTTTATTTTCCTCATATGCTCATATTAATATTTTTTGCATCAAAAGCCTCTAGAGCCAAAAATATAAATATGAGTATGAGATAGCAATTTATGGTTGGTAATTAACGATAACTAATCTCATCGAGGACTGTCAACGGGATAACTAACTGTGCTGACTTATTTAATTCATTTTGTGTTGGGTCGTGGAAACTAGAATTTTGCCTTTCATCTTTATAATATTAGTGTGATAAGTTCACCTAAAGCCTATAATTTTATTAATTTTTAAAACAAACAGTTCCTATGGCTAAACCGTACTAACAGCTATAGTGCATTGAGAATGTTTTTGTAGATATTTTAAAGTTCTATAATTCCTTAGAACATTTTATGGTTCTGTCTATAACTGTTTTCGCAGCGTTCACTAGGAAAACTCCTTTTAATTTTCAAATATAAATGTTAATAAATAATTATTTGTATACAAAGCCTATGGGTTAATCCATTGTATCAGCTACCTACATACCACATTTTATCAAAATTGGTAAAGCCGTTTACACGTGAAGAAGTCACAAACATACACACACTCACAAACTTTCACCTTTATAATATTATATATTTTATAGTGTGATGTCATTAGTAATCTGTTCATAAGACAGGCCCTGCGTAATTTTAAATTAGGCTGCCGTGTGTGAGATTTAAAATTTAATTTAAAACTTTAAAATTACTTATAGTAGGATATTATGTTAGTTCCCTTAAGTCACTAACCATTATTCAATTCAGTAACTTCGATCTCAACTAACATTTTGGCTTACATTTGCTGTTAGTATAATTACAATTCAGTAAATACTTC
This sequence comes from Hyphantria cunea, assembly GCA_003709505.1. Classification (NCBI taxonomy): domain Eukaryota; kingdom Metazoa; phylum Arthropoda; class Insecta; order Lepidoptera; family Erebidae; genus Hyphantria; species Hyphantria cunea. The sequence goes on from PKRV01000493.1 coordinate 991,511, forward strand.
CGCAACAAGAAATTAGTTTAAACCCTTATTCTGCCGAAGAACATTATCTATTACTCAAGGGGTTAGTAGTACAGGGGCTGTGCGGTGTTAAGGGTGTCCGTAAGAATATGCCTCGCTCGATGAACGCAGTAATTGAAACTGGACAACTTGGATATATAGTTGTTGGATAGGACATACATTTCCATACTAATATTATAAATTGATTCATTGGCGTAGTGGTAGCGTATACGACTGATGTACTTGAGGTCTCGGGTTCCATTCCTGGGATGATCTGTAAATATTGGTTTCGGAGTTTGGGTGTTTTCTACCTATAGTATGTATTTATTTACGTAAAAATATATATGTGTGTATGTGCATATATGTATTTAGATCAGCTGTCTAGTGCCCACAACAGAAGCTCTGCTTAGCTTGGGCTTGCTTATTTGCATGGCGATATTTTGATTGTGATGTAGACTGCGATAGGCTGATGATGATGTTGATATTTTGATACTTGAGGAGGCACATAGATTACTTTTTAAAGGGATAATCGACATACACGCGAACGGAGCCACGGGCTATAGCTTGTATTTATTTAGATAGTAGTAATAAATTACGCGGAGTGAGACAAATGAACAGACAGATCACCTGATGGTAAGTGATCAACGTCGCCCATAGATACCTGCAGTTCAAGAGTCGCAGAATGCTTTGCCGCATTTTCCCTTTGATTTTTTCACTTTGGCTATGCCATAGTTAGTGGTCAAATATTACAGATCTTTCAATTGTATGATTCTCTGTTTAATGTAGTACCAAGGTTAAGCAACCCTAGTCAGATCAGTAAATGGATGGGTGACCATTATTAACACATTGAGATCCCTCCGTAATTCAAAAGTACATTTATCTGTGGGCGTCGGTCCCTATTGCGATCCGAAGTTCGTTGCAATCGACCCGGGTAATTGGAGCACTAAGAAGTCTTCTGCAGCTCTTTGATATTGTCTAGTACTTGGTCTAATGGCAGTTCCACGTAAAAAAGCGAAGTTCAACAGTATTTTAGTAGACTTAAAATTAATGTACATATACGTAGGTATAAATAAAAATGAATCACCGAAATGTATGTACGCGCATAACTTTTGATTTGCTGCACCAAATTGGATAGTTATTTTTTCTATGTGTTCGTTATTGTTTGGACAAAGTGTGTATAGAAGAAAACTAAAAGAGGGTATCCTTTACTTTTATTTTCACTACTTGTATGAAACTAAAGCATAGTATATGACATAGTCTCTAAAATAAGTTTTCAGAAATTAAGAAAATGTTTACGAAAGAAAAATATGGCGGTGCAAAGTTTACCGTGTCAGCAGTATTAATATTGTTAGTTTATTAATATTGTTTATTTTAGTAAAATCACACTTAAAATATAATTTAAAAAAGGAAGTTGTTATTCCCTATCTAATATTCTTTAATCCAGAATATGGTTCACACGTGCATGGTGAACGGTTCCGTAAGTAATTATTAATTGTCTTTGATATACTACAGATAAGATATAGTCATCAACGATACCCTTAATTGCATTTTAGGGTATACCACCATAGACAACTTAGGGTGAACCAGAATGATTAAGATAAATTACATTTTACAAAACACGTGTGCCGTCTTAGTATTTTAATAAGAGTCTCAAATATAATTACCAGCACTTATAATTCTTTGGTGATTAGTTTCACCGTTCCGATTCGATTCTTTCACAAGGGTGAGCCTAATTCTTTCCTTTTATTTAAAATATCTATGTTACTGCTCTACGGTAATCTATGTATACGAATAAGTAATCTTATTATGAACACGGTTTTTAAAGGGTAACTCGTGGCTCAGTGGAATAGGCATTTTTAAACAAGACGAGTTTTGAGTGGACTGTATTTTATTTGCTGGCTTTACAGTAAAATATCCGCGATGTTCGCTACAACTCGTGTCCACCGCCTCGCTCGCCCCGCACCCTGCGCTTTTGTATGTTCTGATCACATAGCTTAAAATATTACAAACCTAAGCGACGCCTACAATATTTGTAAATAACATCGATATCACCTGCATAATCGAAGATCACCTGTTTCGTAGTAGACATAAAAGCCGATCCCAATCTAATTCATTAAAAAAGATTGGAGAAAGTAAAAGTATAGTATGTTTGTTAGCAGACTGGCTACTGTAGTACACTTCTTAAAACAAGTTGAGCTATGCTGATTTCAGCGGGCCGGCTCTCACACAGAAGACTAACATAAAGTAACAGTATTAATGCTGATGTGTTTCGTTGGTGAGTGCGAGACCGGAGGCCCAATGAAGCGCCAGAATCAGCGCCAAATCTCAATGTACCGCCATAGTGTGCAACGCAGCATGGTGGTCACCATTGTCTACATTCTCAATGAGTATGGGAACCACTACTCTAGAATTCTGCTCATCCTTTCTATCAGGCAGAATAGTCGCTTTGGCAGACTCATACTTAAAACAACAAAAGTATAGGCTCTATTTAGCTATTATCAGATGGACGGCCGTCTAATCGTCTGCCATCCACACGAATACCAGACGCTAATTACAATAATATTTCATACATCTAACACCATATAGTCCCAAACTAAGCAACGCTTGTACGATGGGTAAAACTGATACAAATACACATATACTTTTTTGTAAATACATACATATTATACATAGAAAACCCAAACTCCGAAGCAGACATGTACAGATCATACAAACATTTGATCCCAACCGGGAGAGATGACAAGTTAACATTTTTATACATTTGTATTGCCTAGTCATTGTTTAAATGTAGCACATTTTTGCACCTACTTAAGTGAGAATAACTTACCATTTAAAACGGTCATTACATTAACATAAGTACAAACCCTAGGGATATTGTTCCCCCACGTCATGGTCGATTCACCGCCGCATCTGTTACTGCCTGATTTACTAGTAATACGTGTGTATGTTTGTGCATCATTATCAATTCATTGTAGTGTAATAAGTAGGAGTGAATAAGTGGTTATTATATCAAAGTTAGCGTAAACCGCGCGTATATCGTGTAATAAATGTCCCAGGTTCCCATAATACACCTTACACTAGGTCAAGGGCCGGACGATTCACATTATATACATTAAATAAATAAAAAAATAAAGTATTTGCAGTAAATGTATAGACTGCAATGTGTGATCTACAAATCAATGTTATGGTTTGGTTTGCATCCGTTTCACAGATATGTGAAGTCTCTCGCCACACAAGTTATATTCCTAATATTGTCTCATTAAAGTTTAAGTTTGCAAAATAATAAAAAGAGTATGAAAATCACATTACAAGAATTCCCTAAAATTATGTTAAGGTCATAAAACCTACGAGAGGTTAGAAAGGTGTAAGAGGAACGGGTGTCATGTCCTCTAAAACAAAGGGAGGATCCGTTTGACTCGAGGTGATCATTCCTGGTGAGCTGCAATTTGCATGAGAAGTTTCATATCGCGATACAGGACTAGTAGTTACTTTGTAGTTCAGTGTGACTTCCCTAGATGGCACTAAAATACATTTTTTGTTCACGGTATTTATAAGTCGCCTCACGGACATAGAATAAAGACTCGACGATGTGCGTTAACAATCAATTAACACTGCATTAATAAAAACATAATTAAAATATTCGGTCTTGGAATATACCTATTTTATATAGACAATAAACTGTTGCCGTATTGTGTTTCTACTTCGGTAATGACGAGTTTGTATAATGAAGTGAATCCTTATTTTGCACTCATAAAGAGTAAAATTCTTAAAAATCCTATCTAGTAACTTGAAAAGCAAAGCTCTGCTGATAAATCAGGTAACGTAATTTATATATAAATATAAATATAGATAGTCGTCGTTGCATTCGTGCTGTCGTGTTTTTTGGTGAGTGCAAGAGCTGTGGCTTAATGATGCAGAAACATCTCAATAGACCAAAATAATGTGGGTCACAATCGCAATGAGTATGGTCACCATCACTCTTTGATTCTGCTCATGCTTTCCATCAGGCTGAGTAGTCATCATGGCAGGCCCATCATCCCAACTTATAATGTCCCACTGCTGGGCTCGGGTCTCCTCTCAGGAGAAATTAAGGCCATACGTCCACACGCTGGCCAAGTGCGGGTTGGGGACTGGCAAGACAATGTTGTGGCTACGTAAATCTTGCCGTTGGATGTTTTTAAGCCGCCCAAAGGCCTCCAACTAAGCTTTACGACTGTTATCCTATGAAAACAACCGGGATCGACTGCTTAATGTGACTTTCGAATCACGGAGACGCTCATCCGTCCAGGTACTGACCCGTGCAGTCGTTGCTTACCCTCGGTGATTGTTTCTAATCACCTAGTGCAACTGGCCAGGGGGTCACCATCCGTAGAAAGTATGGTGACCACTGCTTTTGGAACCTGCTCATGCTTTCCTTTAGGAGAGTAGTCAGCACGCCCCAAATATAAAAAAAAATGAAAAGAACCATTCGGTCGGTTAACCCTTTAATATTAAAGTAATAAATTAAATTTACATTACGTATGTGGTACTAAGTACCATTAATGTGCCATAGTGCAGGAGCGACCACTGTGACGAGAACTCTGCGCACGCCATCCACCAGACGTTAACCCTTTTGTGAATTTCAAATTAACTATTTAGTTTTGTACGCGTTATATAGGATAACGCGACTGTGGTATATTATACAAACTCATTCACAATTCACTCAAGGTTGGTCTACTGTGAGAAGGTACTACCGCTCCGATCAAGCCGGCCCATTTTTTGCTGAAATCGGCGTGGCTCACTACCTTAAACATGAATAAGCGACGTTGAAAACTAAATATAGTCCAAATAGTTATCGTAGAAGAGTTGTACCTCGGTATATCAGTTGCACTCGGTGATTAGAAACAATCGCTCGTGACCGCTAGTGGCTTGTTACCATAAGCGTCTCCGTGATTCAGAGGATAACAGTCGTAAAGCTTAGTTGGAGGCCTTTGGGCGCCTTAAAAATATCCAACGGCAAGATTTACATAGCCACAACGTAGACTTGCCAGTCCCCAACCCGCACTTGGCCAGCGTGGGGACATATGGCCTTAACCCTCTCCTGAGAGGAGACTCGCGCCCAGCAGTGGGATATTATGGGTTGTTGATATGAGGGGTGTCGTGACAACAACCGGATAGCGTGATAAGCTTGTGTTAAGCATTTTTTTGTTGCTTTTAGTCGAGTCAGTGAGGTTACATCCCTAAACCACTCTTTTTTAAATACATTAGGAATATGTACATCCTATGTCACGGGGAACTTTAAAAACATACATGGTAGAGAAACAAAGAACACCCGAACTCAGAACAAGAATTTTTGGATCACACAAAGTGTTGCCCCGCGTGGACTTTGAACCCATAACACTCAGCGTAGTAGAAAGTGACGTGGCGACCGCTTCGGCCACTAGGCCAACCGCGGAGTCGTTTATTAAATGTTTTTTTTTTTTTAAAACTAACCATGGTCCCTCTAGCTCGTTATTCTCCTCATCAAAAGGTTTATTTCCAGTTGTCGATACTAAAATTGTAATTGTTAAAGAAACACGACTCCGACGCACGTGCGCCACCCTAAAATGAATATCAATTAACCAGTACGCCACATACATCTGTTCCGATTAGGTACTTATATGTAGAAAAATATTAGGGTAAAATTATGTATCTAGTAATATTTAGTTAGATCTTTATTATAGTTATACTAACTAGCGATGATAAATGGCTGGGTCATAAACAGCCGATAATCGAATCGTTGGATATCATTGGATTGACACAAGAGCGATATTTTACCTTTTTTGTTTAGCAATATTATATATATTGATCTTCAATTATGAAATTTTGTAAGCAAATAGATCTTACACATGAATCTATTTTAAGATTAAAAACTTATTATATACTTGGTCGTTGTAGTTGCTTCATGAGTACACACATGAAAGAGTTTATTAAAGAGAAACAAATAAATTGGTTAATATCAAGAACAAAAATGGACGGAGAGATGGGTCTTTTAAATGACGTTTAATACTGTTTTATATTATATAACATCTACATAAGAGATTAAAGTATTTTTTAAATATCAATTGTCTTAGCTATTCCGCATCATATTTCTGCAACACTGAAGGGAGACTCGTAGAAAATGCCTCATGGCACTAGGTCCGCCTTTATATGCGCTATATTTAAACAACTAGCTAAGCAACTGATTAAAGTTCCTCGTGACCAGAAGGCCGGAATTTTCTAGCACAGGGAATTAGCATTGCCATTCAACGTAGCATTTCTGCCAGCCTTTTGGGAATGCTACCAGTACGCGATGATGCGGCAGAAAAATTTTTTGACGCTTGTATGTAAACAATGTTTCCTTTTAATTATTATTTCCAATTATCGAAGTCCTACTTCTTTTTGCCGCGTTAGGGAAAATGATGGGAGTGATTTTTTACGATGCGCGCGCACACCGTCATGAAATACCGACACCCTGAAGTTACCAATAATCAACATTTTGGTTATTCAAATTTTTATCTTGTTACGCCAAAGAAGTATAACTTCTAACGTATGTACAGAAGTAAATTTTATTATGAAATTAATAATTTCAAACACTTTTTTAAACGACTATACTTAACCCTGAACTGCGTGGTAAGTATTCAGATCCCACTTAAGATACTAAATATTTGCATATAAAATTATTGTTTGGTGACTGTCCGTCTGTTTTTCCTCATAACAACGTAACGTACCGGTGCAGTATTTCATAGGTAACGGTCGATTAATTTTTATGTTGTGTTTGGTGTATTTTATTAGGAACTAAAAGGTTATTGATAGCTCATGAATGGCTACTCAATAAACGATTCTTGCACATGCCAGTTGCGGGGTATTTTTGAATATTGTTTAAGGGGCAGTGTTGAAGTATAAATAAACTGCTAGATATTTAAAAGACTAGTTTGCTAATTAAGGGTGAAATCGTCGTCAAAATGAAGCCTTGTATAAAATTAGTGACACCTCAATTTTAAGCAGGCCATAGGGTAGTTTTCTCCGTTATTGATAAAGCTTCAAATAGTTGTTTGCCATACATTGGTTACCAAATAGAAATCTTTTAATTTTTAATTTATATATGTGTATATACTACAATTATCACAGCAAGTTTACAGAATTCCCTTTACTATTTTTATTACATTAAATCCTATTTGAACATAAAAACTTAGCTTTCTCTATTGAGGTTAACCCGTGCCGACAAAATCCGAAAGTTTATGGTAAAGGGCATTGTTAACACTTTTTAAGATAGGTGTAAATCATCGTGAATGTGCATTATATCTAACATAAATGGTCACAAGCTGTACATTCTAAAATGAAACTCACTTGTACTTAATCAACTATCTCGCCCTGTGGCATAATCAAAGATTTGATGATGCCATAGGGCGAAACCGGCCATGATTATAGTGATTAATACAGTGGAACAAGTAGAAGTCAAGTGCCGACAATTTAGAGTATAAATTACGTCACAAGCTTTATTACTTATCCATATTTCCACGGAAGTCAAAATATGTTTAGCATTAATTCAATTTTATAAATGTAATACTTTCTGGCCTTTGAGAGGTTTGTCCCTGAAATTATTTTTATTATGTTGGCATAGCGAAATAAATAATAATAATAATAAGAAGAAATAAAACTGTTTTTCAAATATTGTGTTCCTTTTCCCGTAAGAGTTAACTTTGAAAGTTGCCTTAGTACCTGTACTACAATATAATTATGTTGATGAGCAGCAAATTTATAATAAGCACTTCAAAAGGGCTTATAAATTAGCTGATCCACAATGAATGATGATATATAAAGCTTATAGCCCTCCTCGATAGCAAACAATCTCTTCAACTTTATAGTTTTAAAAGAAGATTCAGCTTTAAAGTAGACAAGTTTATTATGAAATAGTTCCAGTGCACGTTTAGATTTCACAGTATCAGCTCCTCTTTCTTGTGCTGTACAGTCCAAAGCACAATGTTCTCTAGTCCCAAACTAAGCAGAGCTTGTACTATGGATACTAGATAACCGATATTAAAACATATATACATATATATTTTATATATATACAACAACTAAACTCGTAATCGATTCCGAGTCCTCAGGGATATATACGGTACCACTGCACCACCGAGGCAGTCAATGATATTTTAAGATGGATTCATCTGACACATAATTATGTGATTACACAATGTGTTTTCTGACATAAAGTTGAAATTACTTATACGTTTAATTTTTATAGAATATTGATTTGAATAAAAGGTAACCGAGAACAATACCGCAAGTTACATTATTTCACTCACTCATTAAAATACCCATCGTCATTTCCACAGCGATTAACCCTTCAAACCACAAGCGAACTGACCATAATTAGGCGAACGCATTCATACCCACGTACTATTGTAAACTAACAACCACATATCATTATTTTAATAAAATTATTAGCTCACACTTAATATTTAAATGGTCAACGGATCGTAACAATCGCGTATTGTGTAATGTAAATAATTTATACGATTAACAATGGACGCGTGCTTAAAAAATATGTGATTGGGATGAAAATGGACCTCGGGCGGTGGAGGGTTGGATGCATCTGCTTTATGACTGAAATTGTTAAAATTACACTTGATATACGAGTTTGTTTGCATAAAAAACACATAGTTTAAACCTGAAATAACCATAAATATTTTATATGAAAGGCCTGGATTAGTTAGCGGATAAATTTTATGTGAATTGATAGAATTAGTTCATACAGTACAAAATAAATTTGAGCTTGGTGTTCGTGACATTTTATTAAATATAGAATTGACTGTGACGTAATCTTCTAACATCTTTCTTAAGTTTTATTATAATGATCAACACGAATGTGTGAATGTTTTTCACGCAGTTAATATAATTTAATCACAATTGTAATTACTTTTTAATGGGACTGGCATACCCTAATAGGGTAAAAGCTCCTTAAAAATAAAGAAAAAAAAGCACTTATAATTTTTCAATTAGTTGAATGAATTTGGATATAGGTCAGGTGAAATGTTTACATCCTCTCGTCGTCATTGGTCGTCGTTATAGTTGTCGTCGTTGGTGATCGAAATTGGACAATAATTAATTTTCTTTTAGCCTTTTGCAGTTTTTAACTGTAACTGCGCCAAAATTCACACTCCTCCTTTGGCATTTTTTCGTAAACTATGTTACCAAGTTATTGCTTCACGTATTAATACAATAATACAATACAATATATTTATTTGGATGAATATTGTACACAGTTCTTCAAACATATATTAGGAATCACAACATATTCTGCCACAGGCGTACAAATTTTAAAACAAGTAAAATTATTTAAAAAAGATCCGACTGACGTTTATATCTGTCATTTTTATTAAATTTAGTTTTTTTTAATAAAGCATATAAATTAAATATATATTCGTAATCAATGTTAAAAAACCTTTAACCATATTTTTTTCGAGATTACTTTTTGGTGCTAAATATCCTTAATTTTGCTTTTTTTAAAATTTTAATGTGAGTTTAATAAGACGAATCTAATGATACCATTCGCATAGTAATTCGACAAGCCGTTTAGGCTCTAAGGCCAAAGGCCAAATATATATACTTACATACACTCGTAAGCATAAGACTCCTGCCACAATCGGGAAATAAAAAATCCATATTGTTTAAAGTCAGAGGATATCTAAAAAAACATTAACATCGTAATAACATTTCTAGAGTAGTTTTTTAGGTTCTTCTTAAAACTACTTATATTCATTGTTTATACTTATATTCAATTGTGGATAAACTTCAGAAAATTCATTAAATATTTTTGGAGCAAAATTTTTTTTACACCACACTTTTCTGCATGAGAGATGTGTTAGCTCTGCGTATACATTAAGCATCTTTTCGCCTATTGCGTACAACGATGTCCGATAAGGTAGGACATCTTTAGAAATAATGCGGCCTCAAATATATGTAGAGATGAAAGTGTTAGAATCTGATGTCTTAGAAAATAGTATCTACAACTATTGGTTGTCTGAAGCCCAAAAATAGCCCTGATACATCTTTTTTGACATTGGAAGGCGATTTCTTTACGCGTGGTGTTGCCCCAAAAACTTAGATCATACCTTGTCACGGATGCCATAGTGCCATGAATAGTGCTTCAGTGTTAACTACATGAGTCTGCTTATAAAAAGCCTAGGAGGAACTACTCACATTTTTACTGAAATCTCCCACCCTTCCAGTGCCTTCCAATTCAGCTGATTATCAATCGCTAAGCCAAGAAATTTCACTTCATTAAGTAGTCACTGATTTTAATATTTAGATATGAATGATATTTATTTAGATTCAATAACCAAGTGAACCTTGACCAAAAAATTGTCTTTGATTCGTTAGATACAGTAAAAATGTAATTACAGTCTCCGGAACAACCCTCAAGGGACACTTTAACATTGGGGACACTCTCGGTCAATTAAACAATACATTTATTGCTGCCGCTCTCGGAATGGGAAATTCCCACTGGAATATCTTTCTTTCCTTTTCCATTCTTATCGTTGAGGTCTACGTATTTAATTGGGACACGTTATAAAGGAAACTGTGTACTGTAATTATTTTTTTGTGTCTATAATTTGTCTATTTATCAAGTAGTTTTAAGGATGTGGTGGTATCCGGGTGTTTTTTGTATCTTGTAGATATCAGGTGAATTCAATGGCCCATAAAAATTAATTTTTATTAAATGTTTCCGTTAGTTTCTGTAGCAATGCAAAGAATCTAATTTAATGTTGTTTAGTGTTCACTATTTACGGGGTTAAAACAAAATGTCTCCTCACACATTTTTTTCATCTTATTGACTTAAATAAAAAAATAGCTTTTAAATTTTTTATCAAACAGTAACGATTCATAGTTAAAACATGAATACATGTAAAATAATAAGACGCAGAGAATCATAATAAAATAATAGGATGAATCACTGACACTAGGTTATGAAATTAGGTGTATTAAAATATTTTTATGGTATTACATACTTTCAGTAAGTTAAAATAAGACTTTAAATTTCTTCAGGAATTTCAATGCAATTATATGGGATTTTTACCCAGATATTCAAGTCTAACTCTAAAAATAAATAAATCGAAGGTTAAAGGTCTATTTTTCCTTATTCAATTACTAATTCAACTTTAAAATTAAAATTACAACAACCCCATTCACAGACTGTTTTTATCTATTTCTTGCGTCACTTTTGTTTCTCATTTCACAATGAGAAACAAACGACGCGTGACAGCATAGAGCTGGTAAGTTATAATCTAATCTAAACGAACTATATGTGTATAGTCTGAATTAATTCTCCAATGATTTTAGTATGCAGTGGGTTTGTGGGACGATAAGTCGGTCTAGGTAGGATTCATATTTAGTAAGTTAATCAAAAAACAAATAATTCTGAGTAATAATCGGTCCATCCAGGTACGTACTATACCTAAATATAATTAACCTGCCACTATTTCAACAACTGTACTAAACAACTACATAATCAACAACAGAGTTAACAAATTTACATTAATTAATCACTATACAAGTATTGTGACAATGATTATAATTTTAAAATACAATATTGATGAGTATCGTTTTCAATTTGTAACGGTTCTGGCAACCCTTGATTGATTACAGTACATGTGACGTTGGTTTCAATTTAGGATTGGTAATTCAGGATTGAGTGATATTAAGTTAAAAAGGTAATTTGTGGCGAAGTGGTGTAGGTTGGTAATGTAAATTTTTAGTGTCTGCTAGAGGATCCATCCAGCAGAGATACATCATCAACATAATCAGCTTTTAAAAGAATACTGCTGAGCATAAGCCTACCCTTTAAAAAAGGCTTTGATCTAGTATTTGAATTTGAGGTGCTCCAAGTATAGTTATATTGGTACGTCTGGTTACAAGTAAAATGAGACGAGGGTCACCTCCCAGGCCTCCGTCTGTATACCCAGTACTACAAAATGGTTGGTAGTGAGGTTAGGATACTGTTTAACTATGCGGTTTTCGTCAAAGATCGCGATAACCGACCTCACGGTACCCTCCCCACAGTTGGTATTTTGGTACAAACGTACTCCCTGACAACTCTTCATCTTTTTGGCTCCACCTACGTAAAGCCTAACGGGTTGGCATAAGGTTGGTTTTAAGTCCGGATGTCGTAAGCAAGCTGTTCCCGAAGCCCCCCTGTCTCAGGCGCAGAGTGGCACACCGTGTGGTTTTAGTCGGTTCGATTGCGACACACCGCCCCGCCGCAAACCCCGGTGGGGTGAAAGCCCGAGGAGGTTTCAACACGTAAAAAAAGAGTTGGTTTCAAGTTTTCCTTCTATTTGCAGTGATGTTGTTTTGGGTGATGTGGTTTTATAGCAGAGTTTGCGCTCAAATAATTTGTTTTGATAAGTCTTTGCAGTGATAGTATAATAAGTTAATAAATTCCTGTGTTTTTTGAGCTCTGAGCCATAAAAGCACTCAAAAAGACATAAGTTAAAAAGTAGACAAATATTATAATTGTGACAACACTGTAATTGTACTTATAGGCACAGGCAACACATCATAGCCGGAGATCGTTTTTTGTTTATTCGAAAGACGGTCCTATTTCATCTCATCCACATTTTTTATAGGTTTTATCATTATTTTCTTCCCGACTAAGACTTGAAGACTTAAAACTCTTGACATTGGCAGAAATAGCTGATTAGCTGGTTGCCATTTCATCAAAAGAAGAAAACACATTATAGTCAGACAGAGCGTATGTTCGTTTCCTAAATATATATTTTGGTTATAGACAAACTCCGATATATGAATACAGCTGTCAATCAGTCGATTTGCAGTAGGGGTGTCTATTCTATGTTTATACTTGATATTGTGCGATTTTTGAACTATTACCGTTTAATAGCAAGAGGTGTGATGCGGGCGGCAGATGTCTATCGATATTTAATGACTATTATGTGGTTTTGTTCAATATCATTTAAATAGAAACTACTCAAGTACGAATGGCAGTTTTTAGGGTTCTATATAGACATCATTTTGGTAAGTCGTGGTTCATCATTATGACAAATAGTTTTCTGCCTGTTCTTAATTTAATTTTAGTTGGTCACAATTTTACTCTTTGTATATGTTTTGGCTGGTTTCTCTTATGACCCTTCGAATGTATAGTTTAGGTAAAACACTAATAAGGCGAGAGACTGAAACTATAGCAGGTGAAAGAGGTCAGAAGTCAATCTTATCAAGACTTAAGAACCACATAAGTGTAGTCGCAATAAAAGATACTACAGAAATTTATATGTGCGGTATTTTTTTTTTATGAGATTGTCGTACGTATATCATATCATATCATATCATATCATATAGCTATATGATTCCTGCAGTGAGATAGTGGTATATGCGACGAAACAAACGAGTCTGAAAAAATGTTTGTATGACCTGCATAGTATAGGGACTGCTTAGTTGGAGGCTAGATGGCGTTGTGTGTTCGATGTCCAAACATTTATTTATTTACATACCATAGAGAACTGCCAATCAGACGCTAAACAGATATATATGGCCTTCATATAATTATTCGTTCTGAGTTCGAATCGAATTTAAGACTTAGAAATCAGGACAAGAAACTTATTATATAGCCAAAAAAAATTAAAAAAAAACGTCATATCTGTCATCGTTATTAAATTCAGTGTCTTTTTAATGAAACTTTTGTCAAGAAAAGACATATATACATCGTAAAAAAATCTTTATTTCGATACCACACTCAATGTATTTTGAGAACATAATTTTTATGCGATTACTTTTTGGCTCTAAAGATCGTTAATTTTGATTTTTTAAATATAGATGTACTGAGTGTCACTCTCACGACCAGGACGAACATATTTACACCACTCATATAAAAATACGATAAGCCGTTTAGGCTCTACGGCGTGCCAAATAAATATACATACATACATACATACGATCGAAAACAAACCCTCATTCGTTCGTAGTCGGGTAAAAAATAAAAAATGACTTTCGGCTGGAGTTGGTTTTGCAAAGGAAGTTTTAAAATTCTTGGATCTCCTGTACATAAATCTTCCTCTGGAATCACTCTATCTAATGCTAAGAATTGTGTTAAAATCCGTTGAATAGTTTGTGAGATCTAAGCGGACAGATAGTACAATTGACTTCATTTTATACTATGTAAATATTACAATACTTCTAAAAATCAAACACTAGCCAAACGAACACCACAAGTGAGGGTACAACCGGTTTCATTGAAAAGCGTATTAAAAGCAAATAACAACTAAACGATAATAAGATATCCGATTCTACAGAATAATAGAAAACAATTGTGTTTAATGGAATATACAATAGAAAACGAAAGTACTTTATGTTTCAATTGTTACTATGTACCGTATTTTTATGGAAATTAGATGGAAATTAGGTAAAAACTATGTTAATAAAGCTCTGCTTTATGAAATCAGTTGAATGGAGAGAGCTGCTCACATTTTGCGGAAATGAGTTATTTCTGTCACTGATATTAGATTACATTACTATTTCTGAAGGATAAAAAAAAATGTTACAGTTGGAAAATAGTCAAAAAGAAGATCATGAGGCCGTGACGGCGTTGTTAATGCTGCAGGTTAGTTTTTGAAACAAATCGAACAATCAAATCAATCAACAACCCATAATGTCCCACTGCTAGGCTCGGGTCGCCTCTCAGTAGAGGGTTACGGCCATACGTCCCCACGCTGGCCAAGTGCGGGTCGGGGACTGGTTTATCGAATACTATATATTATATCTAAGCAATCCTATAAAATAACCAGGGGGCAAAGTATACAATTGCTGTACTGTGATAGTTATTTTTACCAGACTACGGCGGAGCTAAAAGGAAGGAATTTAGAATATTAACACCGCAGCACTTAATGTACTGAACTGATTTTAATGAATATGATGTCAATAGATTCATATATTAACCCGAGTGAATAAAAAATATCTATTTTTGTAAAAAATTGTAATCGAGTTGAGAACCTCCTCCTTTTTGAAGTCGGTTGAAGATTACGTAGTCGTCCTTTGTTTTTTAAGCTTTATCTTGTCTTATTAACTTAGCTTTACCCATAAAAGTATTTTGTAACCTGATTGTTAACTAAATATTAGTCGATTTAATAAGTGGCTTAGTATATTTGTAAGTCAAACCCATTATATATTAATAGACGCAGTGCGTCACTCAATCGATTTAAAATAGATTGGCCTATAATAATACATTTAGATTTTTAAGCAGTCTAGTGTTTTACGTTTTATAACTTTTGAATTCTTATTTTGAAATGGTTGTATTTTATTACTATATTTGGATTGCCGGGAAAGATACTCACTCAATCTAGAAGAAGAAAAGCTATAATAGCTGGCAACATTAGAATTTATTGAATTTACTATCGCCATTATAGTTCTCTTTTGTGCTGAGATTGGAGAATATTTTGTACGTTGCTGACTACAGACAGTGCCACTATCAGATGTATGGACACTCTGTATGTAGATGTTAAACGAAGTACATTAAGCTTTCACAGTAATGATGATATCGGAGGCCCATACCCCAATCCCTCCCTCCATCCCCCCAAAGGCCGGTAACGTACTTTTAATGCTTCTTGTGTTGCGGGTATGTCCGTCTGCTCGATTGTCCACAATTATATTTTAAGAAAAAATTTTATACATTTTTACATACAATCTTTACTGATACCTAAACTCAACAAACAGATCGTATCTCCCCTCCCGAATGTCAACTCATTCTGACCACAGATCTCCTAAAAATACTTAAAAACAAACAAATTACGTACAATAATATGTCGCGCAATTAATTTTAAGTGACCAACTGTTGTGAGCGCGAGTCAATATTTTTACAATTGAATGACATAATTGTGACATGCGTGTACATTTAAAAGTCCATCAGGCTTTTAAATTGAAGCGCGCGTTCGTCATTATTGTCATTAAATTGCACATGTTGCTGTGCCGTACTGTTTTAAAGCTGTGAGCTTAGTGCGAGCAAACAGCGGGTGACATTCGTGATGCACGTTGTGGTATGCCAAATATACTTTACTGTTGTACTCATTGAATGTAAAAATAAGAGATGGAATAGGGACAGTAATTATTTTCTTACATTCAATAAAATGTATGTAACTGCGGCCTACTATTACTAGATACTTGCAGCGTACATCGACGGACTTAATGCTCTAGGCGTTCGCTACCAGCTAACATTGGGGAGGTGTAAAGATCTAGTAAGGAGGAGGAGAGATCTCCTGATGAAAGCTCACGCCTTTGATAAAAAGAAATACTGTAACACTTGTTGCCACGCTCGTATTTCCTTTAGAATGGCTTTCCAATCAGTATCAAAAATTATATGGACAAGTATTAAGTGTATATTAAGTTATAAGCTGTTTCATAAAATATAACAGGTTGTTAACTAATAACTGCTGTAGATTTAACTAAATGCGAATCATCGCTCTGCTAAGCTCTACCCACTGCCTTATACAGCATTTTATGAACGATAAAAAAACTTACACTTGTCAGGAATATAATGCTGTAGCTCATCCGTATGTTACTGCATAGCACATTAAATATACAAACAAACACGTACTTGGAGTTTTTATTGCCTGCCGTCTGCCTCGGTGATTGGGTGGTAGCGTATGCGACTGCAGTGCATACTGTCTCAGGTTTGAATCCCGTTGAGTACCAAATATTTTTATGATCTGTAAATATATGGTGGGTTATTTAGAGGTCGGATGTTTTCTATGTACAATGTGGTTAGAAAAATTTTCAACCTCAATGTGAAGATAGCAGAACTAGTTAATAAAATTTTAACAATGTAGTTGAGCATTTTTGCATTTGCATTGTGCATTGCTAGGAAAACTGTGTTGTGTTTAAAGAGACTATAAAATAAAAATATTTTGTATTATCGCTCTATCGAAATTTTTTCAGATAACCCACGTTTAATATATATTTGATTATATTCAACTGCCTAGTTGGTGCAGTGGTAACGTATGCGACTGCTGTGCTTAAGGTCTCGGGTTCGATTCCCGGGTCGGGCCGAATCTTTGTATAACCTGCAAATCTTTGTTTCGGAGCTTGGGTATTTTCTATGTATAATATGTATGTATTCACAAAAATATTTATGTATTTGTATCAGTTGTCTAGTACCCATCACACAATCTCTGCTTAGCTTGGGACTAGATGGCATTGTGTGTTAGATGTCAGAAATATTTATACCTACTTACAAAAGGGAACATAAGTATTCTATTGCCAATCTAGCTCCCGAAGCACGAGCAGTGCAAAGTTTGAATCTAAATAGAGTTGTGCGTGTCAGATTTCCGAAAATATAACTATAACATTTTATTTCGCGACTGTTAGTTTCTAGGAGAGATTAGTGTTTATTATAAACCACATTCGTATAACTAGGTGTGCTTCCTTGCAAAGCAACAATTTTTTCTAAGTTTTTACAACATTTTTCATAGCTGTTCGGCTATTTGGTGGTAGCAGTTTATCTATGGGCTAAAATATTTCAATTTGAAGTATTCTTTACATTAACGCGCCACAAGAGACTAAACTAAAGACTAAAGACACAAATTCTTTAGGTTTTAATATTAGAATAGGCACCATAAATACTTATAAAAGTGTTAAATATTCTCACGGGGCACATTACCTTTTTGGCAGTACAAGATATATGATAATGTTATACTCATACACATTTAATAAAGACATACATGTTTAAGGAGATTTTACCGCGAAAATGCGAAAATACCAGGAATAAAATATGGCCGCCTGGAGAGTCTTATTTTTTAGCTGGCAAGGTTTACATCGTGATAGATGGGCTGTCAGAAATACAATTTTTGTAGTGTTACTTTTTATGAAATAAAGTGAAGCACTCAATTTACTGTTTTGTTAGAGGAATGTTGTTTAATGTGCTCTGAAGAAAGCCATAGATAACAAATACCGAATTATACTTTTTTAAGATAAAAACCTATACGATAATTAATATTTAAATTGCGTATTTCTTGCAATTTTTATTGTTTCAACACTAAAACTGACTAATTTAAAAAATACTTTAGTAATATTCTATTTTTTTTTTATTTTAGTAGTTGATTAATATTTGCTTATGCTAGTTTTTTTTCTAGTAGCTTCGCTGAAGTTAATTTACATCTGTCAATCAATCGTGGTATCCCTTGGGAACGGAACTATTCAGCGTGAAACCTCTTTTGTATTCATGACAAAGTGTATGCAAAATTCCTTGACAGTCGGTTCAGTAGCTTGGACGTTAAAGTGCAACCACATACATACAATTTGGATTTTTTTATTATTTGTTTTGACACATTTCACACACGAACATTTTAACTGCCGTTAGTCTGGTAGCTATTGTAAGCCAGTGTCGATACCGAACCCGTTAGGGTTCGATTCCCGGACTACTGTTGGGTTTTTCTTACAAAAAATTCTCCACACTAGCCCGGAGTCTGGAATATGGCTGTGTTACCCGCCCATGCCTCGGAGACCACGTTAAACCGTCGGTAGTCACAAGCACCTATAAAAATCAGTTCACCTTTAGGGTTGCAGAGATCCGATGGCAGTCGATCCGAGGAAAAGTAAAATTCAGGTAAAAACGGTTGAACTTGTAGCCAACCCCAATTAATCTTGGGAGTAATAAAGGCGAGCAAGATGATGGTAGGCTATATATTTACCTAAAAAATAATTACAGCGATAAACATCGTGGTGAAGCCGCAGGCTAAAGCCAGTTATTAATAAATAAAAATATATTATTATAAAAAAATATAAGAAAAAATATAGTGCTTATTACACAATATTGGTTTTGGCTAGGATTCGGATCCACGACGTAATAATTAAGCTAACTTATCAGCCTAGCACCTTCTAGCCGATTTAGCCCCTTCAAACATTAACACTGGTGGTAGCCTGCAACTTTGTCGACCTAGAATTAGTACCTGAAATATTCTATTTTGTTTGAATGTATGCTTTTACCCTATTAAGGCGAAGTCTGTGTACATTATATATATGTTACACCATACCGCCTAAAACATTAAACTGATTTTAATGAATGAGGTGTCAATAGATCCGTAACAATATACCATGTGACGTAGGCTATATATTTTTTTATTAATAAGTTAATATAGTCAAGTTATGTTTTTTTTTTTAATTCTTGTTCTTTCCAAAAACATAGAAATTATTATTTTCTACACTAATAAACATTGAGTTCATATTAATTGAATGAAATTATTGGCCTTTTATCCCCTAAATCTTTTTTTTATTATTAATTTAATTTTATCATAATTAGATCTTTCTAGAAAGGATATACCTCAAAATTCCTAACAAATTGGTCCAGTAGTTTGGACGAGATTGATAGAGTTATATTCGCATAATATGGAATATATGTAAGTTATGATTTGGCATAACATAAAAAAATTGAGGAGTGACAAAGTCGTTGATAGAGCACATCTGCCACCCGTATCTCTATATACGTATAATTACGTGTACGCGTCAACATACAAACTAAATTACGCTATTTCATTCGCAGCCACATAGGGGTGGGTTGTTTGAACATGTCGCGATGTATTAAACGTTTTGTTTTTGTTTTGTAACTCTTTTTGTTTGTTATCTCTTTTTTGTTGGGAATTGAGCAAGTGTCTATTTAAATAGCTTTTGATAATTGTGTGTTTTGTGTATGATAAGGTTTTTCCGACTTGAGCGGTTCTGTGAAACAGCTAAAATGATAAATTTTAGCTATTTCGAGTTGGTCATAGTATTTTTTTAAGAAAAGGGGCAAATATCAATACTTACATGCACTTGTGTACATCGGCGGACTTAATCCCTAGGGCATTCTCTGCCAGTCCGGATGGCGTAAGAAAGCGGTTCTTGGATCCCTCCCATCTCAGGCGCATGGTGGCACACCGAGTGGTTTTAGTCGGTTCGATTCTAACACACCGCGGGGTTTCCACACGTAAAAAAGGGCATTCTCTACCAGCCAACCTTTGGAGGTGTAGATATCTGGTACGGTGGATGCAGCGAGGTTACAGTTGTAATCAGCTACATATAATGATGCAATTGCAATAATCAACATAAAAAAGCATTTAAATAATCCTACTAATATTATTAAGTTTGTAAGTAAGGATGGATGTTGGTTACTCTTTCACGTAATAACTACTGAATGGATTTTAATGGAACTATACAATGATCATATATCAGAATAACACATAGGCTACGATTTATAAGGATACAATTCACACAATATCTTTGTACCACAGGTAACACCGCGTGGCTCAGCTAGTACTTAATCATCGTATATTTTTGAAAGTAGACTATAAGGAGGAGTACTGCTAAATTAGATATTCGGTCACATGAACGTGACTTCACACGGTCTTTTTAAACATGTAACCGCTAGTGGACATCCTGATTAACCATACATACGTGGCCACATTTGCTATGATTCATTCTAAATTGCAATTAATTTTTTATTTATGCTTCAATTGACTGATCTGGTCTTAAATATTTTGTGGTAAGTTTACTCTCATATCAAATCATTAATCGGAAGTTATCCATAACATTTTCAATGAATCAATCAACAATCAATAACCCATAATGTCCCACTGCTGGGCTCGGGTCTTCTTTCAGGAGAGCGTTAAGGCCATACGTCCCCACACTGGCCAAGTGCGGGTTAAGGAATAGCAAGACTAAGTTGTGACTACATAATCTTACCGGTGGATGTTTCTAAGCCGCCCAAAGGCCTCTAACTAAGCTTTACGACTGTTATCATAACATAACAACCGGGACCGACTTAGCGTGACCTCCGAATCACGAAGACCAGCGGTCCAGGCATTGACCGCGTCGACGCTGCCTATCCTCGGTGATTGCTTCCAATCACCGAGTGCAACTGGGCTATGAACGCCTTTATCCATAACATTTTCAATTTTTACAACCCTCCAAACCATTATATTTTACAATCCCACAAAAAGAAAACAATTCCGTTATTTGCGATTATCACATACACAGATTTCAATGATATATGGCACGCAATTAGTCCCGCTGCGCATGCGCACGGCCTTATCTTAAATCGCGCACGCGTGTTGCGATATAATTATGCACAGCGGGATTTGATTGCTGTGCGATACTGATTAGTTGCTGTGGTGACAACTTCGCAAATATTGCGGGTTCTAAAATTAATAAAATAAAACTTTTGATTTTTTCATATCCATAGTACAGTTTAAATGTGTTAGTAAAAGGTAATTGTTGATCATTTTGTTTTCTTAAATCTCTAAATACTAGTAGTGTTAGTAGATGCTTACAATTAATTTAATTTTTGATATGAACTCTTCCTTGGGTGAATGCATCCTTCAGTTATTTCTTGTTGTCTCTATCTTTGTGGTATCTATCTATCTTCTTTGCTATCTTTGTGGAAATAGCAGGCAGCCAGTGGTTTACCCTTGGCTGCCTGCTATTTCTGTTATATCACTTGCCCATCTTCTTTTTATACTATCCACTCTTCACATAAATATTGCGGTCTATACACTGTTATGTGTTCGATCTCCATATGGGATAGCATTTATGTTACCCATTTTTGTTATTTTGAAGTGTTCTTTGTATCCGTTTTATGTATGTTTGTAAAGTCCAGATGATTCAAAATATACAAAGTCCAAACGAGGGAGTTGTACTTTGATAAAATAAAATCGGCAAATCAGACTTGCGCGTGGAGGATTCCGTACCATTGTCTATCCATTTCAACCGTCTACCTGTTGCCATCATCAATATCGAGCAGAAACGAGCAAACAATCACGGTGGAATAGGAATCCCCTTAGATATTTGTTTTATACTGCGGCAACATAATAAATTCATCTCTGAAAATTTTAACAGTCTAACTACTAAGGCGGTTCAAATATGATGGAGAAAAACGCTGTAGATGGCCATATGTATGTTTAGAAGGTGGTATGTGATAGCTGGGTCCCTTATGAACAGTGTGATATCACGTCGGGAGCGCACGTTTTACGCCCTTCCTACGACCACAAGTGAACGTCAAGTGCTGTCTGCCGTTGCGCAACATATTGCCACGCGGAAAGACTTTGAAAACGTGGATTTCGTGTTGTTGTGTTTAAGTGGGCCAAAGTATTCAAGAATGGTCGTGAAACCGTCGAGAATGACCCGCATGATCGGCGACCGCGAAATAACATCACACCAAACATCATTCATTTTGGAGGACCGTAGGATCGTTCAAGACATTTAGACTGAACTCGTCATCAGTATTGGTAATGTAAAGTCTATTATTCAGGAAAGCCTTCCATCTTGCAATATAACGGGGCGATGGGTCCGCAAACTGTTGAACTTCGAGCAAAAATTCGCCGCTAGACTCGCGCTCGATACAAGATCGGTACGTACTGGAATACCCGCCCTACAGTCCTGATTAATCACCCCACGATTACTACATATTTCGATTACTGAAAGAATATATAAAACGACTTGCCCTGACTGACTAATTCATCAACGGTGAATTTAAGCCATAGAGGCTACAAACTTGAAATTTTAGCAGCTGATGAGTAACCTGGTGAGAGGTGTTTATCCAACAGTAGACTAATAAAAGCTGTCAATGATGATGAAGCTCCCAATGAATACTTGGAAATTTCACCGATGTCTAGAAGGTTTGACATTTTTAAAGTCAGAGAAACATATAAAGAAATCATTTGATTAGGTGTATGCGAACAAAGCTGCGGGAAGTAGCAAGTACTATTTGAAAGCGTCACATGTTTTATTGACAAAAGGCGTAACCTTGTAGGACCTCCAATTTAACATTCAAGGCCTTCACTTAAGATTAAATATTAAAAGTTTGGACAGGCCAGTATCGATCTAAAACCCACATGTTGTATTTTGAGACCAAGTAGTGATTTTTATCTAGATATAATATTGATAAAATAATTTACTCAGCTGAGCTGATATTGTTATATACAACTAGAGTAAGCCCGTGATTTTTACCCGAGTTAAAATATATTTTTTTAGTACAGTCTGTGACTCGGAGAACAATAGATTAAATTCTGTGATTTGTGCTTGTTAATTTCTCTCTTAGTGGCTAATCATGACTTGATTGAAAATTTTCTAAGGATGTTTTACCCGCAAATAGAACTCTTTTCATAAATCAACAAACGTTTGTCCACCATTATATGTGTATTTAGGGTCTGCCCTGTCACGACAAATCGGATGTTAATTTTTACTAAACTAGAAAAAATACAGTGAATCTACTGTCAAAACAGTAGATTCACTGTATTTTTCATGAAAACCAAGCTGTGACGTCAGAATTCGTACTGTCAAAAATTTGACGTAAGTAATTTTAAGTCATAATATGTCTGAGAAAAAACATGTTCAGCTTATAAAATTATCCAAACCTTACAACTAATGCCGTTAGAACGCTACAAAGGAATCTTTTTATTTTTTAAATCGAAAATCTTTTTTGTAACTCTGTAGTTTATGCTTGAGTAACTTTTTAACAAAGAGACTTTCCTT
>PKRV01000493.1:1015216-1052789 GCA_003709505.1 Hyphantria cunea
GGAGCGCCTCCACGGTGGCGAAGCCAGCACGTGGAGCCTCCAGCCGCGACGACCATCGAGCCATAGTGGCTCGACGGGCGGCTTCACGCCACTCGCGTACCTCTTCGGGCGGAGGGCGCATGCCACTCTCCGCCCGGAATTCAGCCACCCGTCGATAAACTTCGGCGAGCACTTCCGCCTCCAAATCCCACGGGGGTGTACCGGCCAAGGCGCACGCCGCCTCGGTCGACACCGTGCGGTATCCGCGTATGGCAAGAGACTTTCCTAATCCAACCTTCCTTCCTTCAACCATTGCACAATTTGTTCATTATTATAGCCAATCGCAGCTGCCCCACGTGCCAAGAATTCTGCTCCAGATTATTTTGTGTCCACCCTCACTTCAACAAAAGACTTTTCAACCGTACAAATAATTACCTATTTCGTTTAAGCATTCACAAACTTACAAAACGCAACTGTCAAACAAGAAACGTCTTTTAAAATGTTCGGCACTGATGAAACACAACTGCAAAATTCAAAATTAGAAATAAGAACTGTCATTTCATAGAGTTTTTGAAAAGTATAACGCAGTCTCAAGAAAAATACTGATTTTCGATTTTGATCCATATCTGTTTGCCATAAGGTATTATGTGAACGTAAATAAATATAAAGTTGCATGTGACGATACAGCGTAAGATTATATCGCATTGTTAAGATGACAATATCACAAACGATTCCGTAATGTGTGGATTTATTGCTATACAAAAACGAATAAAGTAACAAATTATAGATGTACAGTGGCTGAGAATAGTACCAACCGCACTTACAACTTTTTTTTACAACTTTTTTAAGCTTATGTTTGAACATATCAAGACGAATTTCTTGTCCTTTTTGATTTCACATCTTCCGTATATTGGACTTATTTTTCCACTACCTGTAATAATGGAATAGTACACTATAATACTTGAATCTCCTTAGAATGGAAATGCCTGGTCAGCTGTGACTTATTCATGATGATAATAGGTAAATCTATGCTGTAGGCATATCTATGCTTTATGTTTTCCAAAATCTCAAATAACATGCTTTTATTTGGGTTTTCGAGGTCAATCTCAATTTCAAATCCAATCAATCTAACATTTTTTTTCTGTGAACGCCATACTATATATAAGTATGTAATTGCTAATATGATCTAGCCTACTGACTAATGAGTATTTTTACTTTGACCGAAATTAAGAAAAACCAATCTTGCATGCAGCCGAAATCTTCATATTTTCTTGAATTGGTAGATTTTTAGTGAAGCGTTTAAGCATGAATGTTATTTTATAGGTCTCAACGGATGCTCCAAGCCATCGCTATTGACCAAATTTAAAAAGTAAACACGACGCGTATGTGTGATATCCGTATTTGACATATCTTTTTTGAAACGTCTCGATTTATCACAAAGAACAAACACGTCCACGCGCTTCACCTGGCCACTAGTGTTGTGGTCTTTCGATGAGTTAACTGCAAATTTTTATCGAATGGGTGTCGATTTTAAGATGTAACGTGTGAGTTTTTACTTTCATTATCAAAGCTATTTCCGAAAAGAGTTAAACTCGATGTCACGACGTGACGTGACTCACTTCACATTTTCATATAGGGGTGCGATATTCAACGGATTTCTTGTCTTTGATCCTGACTGCTAAATTAGTGAACGTGGATTAGATTTCCAAAATCAATTTTGCATTTCTTAATCTATATACTCTATAATATGTTAATCAGTAATACGTATGTATTTAAAAGTATATAAGTATGCTTATCAGTACTCTGGTTACAATAGTACAGGCTTTGCTTACTTTGGGATCATACGAAAGTGTGTACTGTTATAATTCCTAAATGTTACCTACATATGCTTGCTAATCCCGAATTCCTGTCATGGTAATCATAATCCCCCTGTCCCCCCAAAGTGCCATAACAGCACTTTAGGGCATAACCACTCCTCAGTCAGTTGCTATCTTCCATTCTAGACGGTTGTCTTAAAAATCGTAATTTTTATTTCTTGTGATTTCTAATTAATAATTTAAATAATTAAACTGTATAATTTCTAATTCAATTTATATTTGTATTATTTTTAAAACTCCAAATTCAGTGACCCGTATAACAGTACGATGTGTTAGTATATTATTATTATTTAAATACATTATTATTACCTATACAATGAATACCATGACACGGCTTTAAAATATTTTAATGATAACTCGTTTGGTCAACGTAATAAAAGGAAATGTTGTGTAAGGAAAAGGCAGAAGATAATAGTTTACGAATGTTTATATTCCTATAACCTAATGTAAATAAAAGAGACAGTCACAAAAAATAAACACAAAAACAAAAAAGTTGAATCGAATTTTTTAAAGAGTGATAACGATTGTATTTAATTACTCAAAACACTAAAATTTTTAGTATTAAGTATACGCTTTAAAAATTGGCAAAATATGTTTGTCTATAATAATCTTCAAAAATGTATCAAAGGAATAAAAGTATTTATATCGATAAGCAAGTTGCAAGTTACCGATATTCAACTGCCCTAGCACTTTTTCTAACAAGCATTCAACCGCATTTCGTCTGCGAATTCCTTTGCACAAAACTCCTTCAAGATTATATTTATTCCGTTTTCAAACAAAAGAAGGACCCGGCAGCTGATTTCGTTTTTTGTATTAGCAACACCATATTATTTACGTGTGATGAAGATTCTTCTATATAAATTTAAACCTTATGCTTACCGCAGAAGACTCATAATGTAAAATTTTTCAGCATTTCGGTAAAATAGTCCACGCGCTCAAGAATTAGTACTCAAATTACTTGACTCTATCAAAAGAGATCTGATTACATAAAGGGGTACGTATTGCGGTACTTTATTGAGAAATTAAAATAAGTGTAAATGTCTTAAAAAAAATAAGGGAAGTAGGTTGAGGTTTGTACAATTTTGACAGCTAATTGTGACGTTTAATTAATAGTGTTGTTAGTATATTAAAAGGATATTGCAATTTGCTATGATTGCGTCATTGAGAACTTTAATTAAAGCTCCTTTTGTATAATAGTTCTGAACTGTTTTATTTGAAAAAAATGAGTAGTTATTACTACACATTTTTTTCAAATAAAACAGTACTATTGTACTAAGATTGCCTTAAATATTATAGTAAGAATTATTGTAAATAACGTAATTTTAAAATACGAATCATATCAATATTGAAAAGAAGGTATTTCTATTTTGTCGAAATGCTATGCAAGATATAGAAAACAATCAGCTGTTCATCAGGTCACGAAAACGTTTTAACCAATAATTTGTAAAAAGCTAAATAAAAAAAAATTAAAGTTAATTATAATACCGATCACTCGGTTATTTAGACTTTTCAAATTAGGTATCTTTGTATTCCCTTGTTCGTTTAAATTACAGTTACTGAACTGAAGCGATTAGTTTTTGAATTAAAAGGCAAAACTTAGATTATTTCAATTTCAAATTAAACTTTTTAATTTAATTATTAAGCATCACAAGCAATACCTAATAGATTATATTACCAAAAATGGGTCAAAGTTATACACCATTACGATGACAAAAAAGTACGATATGATGAACTTATGACTTATGTATTTCAAAACTTTTTAATATCTATTTAAGCAGTATTACAAATTTTATTCTGCTTTTTACCGTTTATTGTACATGTGTACATGCATGAACGAATATTGTATTTTTGCCTTTTTAAATGGCCGAACAAATGCTTGTCATTGCCTAACAATGACATCACTACCTCTGACAAAGTGACAACTTGGCCGCCCTATTCGTGTTTCTGAATGTCATTTTAGACATTTTTGTAAATTAAACTAGACCTCACTTGTAATTGTATTTTTTTTCTACTTGGAAGTTTATTAGGAAAATAAAGTTTATTTTGATGTTTATAGTCAAATGATTATGTTGAATAAATTATTTTGTTTTCATATTTGCTTAATATGTATTCCTTATATTTAGATATTGAGGGTCATCGCACACAATAATTAAGAATAGAATTCAAAATTAAACGGTTTTTTAATCGCGTGGATAAATAATAAACGCGTGGACAAAAATACCTGCCTTCTGTAGGCAGGTATTTTTGAAGTTAATAAAAGAAACTAATGCAGCTTTGAATAAATATGAGTTGATACGCAGATGAATGAAGAATAGCGAAATAACCCAGTTTCATGAAATAGACCCCATATAT
The DNA here is from genome assembly GCA_003709505.1 of Hyphantria cunea. Classification (NCBI taxonomy): domain Eukaryota; kingdom Metazoa; phylum Arthropoda; class Insecta; order Lepidoptera; family Erebidae; genus Hyphantria; species Hyphantria cunea. The sequence goes on from PKRV01000493.1 coordinate 1,019,425, forward strand.
ATTACCTGAGAAGTGGAATGATGGAGCCAATTGGTGTAGATCTTATTTGTGAAGTTCTCGGGTGTGACCATAGAGCGAAGAGCTGGTAGACCAACACCGAATACCGATAAAGATGCAAAGATGACTTTACGAAGGTGGAAGTCGAATGAACCGCTTCTAACCAACTGCAATAACTATCTCAAGTTGAAACTAGAGATATTCTATAGAATTTTTTCAATACGATTGATGCAATACTTTCGTGGATATACATATAGTCTTTATTTATGTAATAGGAGATAAACGAGCCGACGTATCGCCTGATGGTAACAATTACCACCGCCCAAAGACACTCGCAACGCCAGTGTCGTTACAAGTGTGTTGCCGGCCTTTGGGAGGGATTGGGGTATAAGCCTTCGGTATCCTTACTCACACCGGTTTTCTGCGAGGCCATGGTATCACTCCGGTCAGGCCCAAAAAAGTAAATAAACATCGTTTTGAGTAACCCATTTTATTTAAACTGGAGATGGGTAGTAAGAAACCTATGACGCCTTATAGCTGAAATAGTGACACCCAAATTATTACCTAAAACATTTTTTTACAAACACACAACTTTATTGTAAACTTAATTCCTTAAAACTAAAAAAGTTTAAATTATACACTCATTTACTTCAAAAATTTGACTTTGAAAAATGTTTTAAATTCATTTTATACCGATGTCGGCTTTTATTTAATTTACAAACTGGAAAAGCCGGTGGGGATTAAAAATGGCGGAACAATTAACCGGGATAACTTAACTCGAGTCCATATTTTTATTTAAAGAGAGCCTATTGTTCTGCGTTGTCTGTTTTAGGCAAGAGTACAAATTCCTAGGGATGACCTGAGGATTATGAAGGTAAATTGTATCTTTACATGTGTGTTTTATAATAGTAACTAGCCATTGCCCGCAGTTTCACTTGCGATTGCGAATTCTGTCGGGTCGTAGCTAGATATTTATAACGGTTTTTTTAGGTCCCGCTCTAGGAATAAATCCTACATTGTGGGGGTTTTACAACCATGTATGAAATAGATACAAAGAGCACCCAGACTGTAACAATAATTTATAGATCACAGTAAGTGTTGTCCCATCGTGGTTTGAAACCTCAACACTCAAGGCAGTAGAAAACGGTGCGTCGACTGCTTAAACCAATATTTATCCATCCACAAAGCTTGAAAAAATACTCTATACATATATATAATGCTAAAATAATCATTGGAATGCAGCTGTTAGTGCTAAAAATTTAGGCTGAAAACAAAAGTATCATCGATGAGTGTGTTTATAATAGCATAGCGACCCATAAAATAAGATTTGATGTATATATTTTATTGTCTAAATAGAAGGATTTCCTTACATACAAAGGTAAGTCTGGTTATCATCATTATCAGCCCGCTACAGCCTGCAGCTGGTCATAGATCTTAGGAGCTTATAATTTGCAAATCACATAGCTTAATGTCAGAAAGACCAAGAGAAAGGGTGAGGAATTCTGGCGACGCAAAACAAACATTTTAACCACCTTCAGGTTGTTAAGTAAACCCCGAATAGCGTAAAAAATTACGCTATTCTGGGTAAATCATTGGAGCCGTTTCCAACAATCAGATTACAAAATAAAGAAAACAAAAATAAAATCGCTTTTATTTGTGTTAAATTTCTTACAATGTATTACATACACAAATTCATTAAAATCAGTTCAGCCGTTTAGGAGAAGTTTAGTTACAAATACACGCAAGTAAAAATTACTTACATATTAGAGACTAGATGATGGCCACAGTGTTACCCGTGATATGACTTCACCCGCAGGTAACGCTGCGGGTCGAACCAAAGAAAAATAGGATTTTTAAAAAATCTAAACCAGTCTTGAATCTTCTGGAATAGACACAAAAAAATCTTTAAAATCGGTTCAGTCGTTAGGAGGAATTTAATCATATACACGCGCACAGAAGATTCATATATATTTAAAGATTACAAGATGAAGATTACAATGATGAGAAGAAGTTTATTTAAAGGATATTGTATTATGTAGAAGTAACTTTAGCTGTAAACTTAGATACTGTTATTTTCTGATTATTAACTGTTCAAAACCTTTTAATTTCCCTTTGGAAGTTGGAATTATATTGCCAAGTTATGGAAGTGCTTTTAGACTACAGGCACTCACAATCAATATTTATAAACGAGAAGTAAATTATTTCTACCCCTTTTAAAATACAAATGGCGGACGAAAGCAACTTGTATTTGAAATATCTAATATTTATATGTGAAAGCAAAGTTAGAACTTTGTTTATAAGCTGCTTAAGATTAAAAATTATTGACTTGTTGACTGCCTCGGTGGTGCAGTAGTGTAGTATGCGACTGCTGTGCTTTACGGTGGTGATTGATTTCAGGTCTGTCTGAATATTAGTACGTTTATATTTATATAATATAATTATTGTTTCGGGTTTGATTCCCGGGTCGGACCAAATGTTTGTATGATCTGCAAATATTTGTTTCGAAATTTTGATGTTTTCTAATATTATAATAATATTACGGACATCTAACACACAGCACGATCTAGTCCCAAGTTAAGCAAAGCTTGTATTAAGGATACTAGTCATCTTCTCTATAAACTGCACGGTTGGCCTGGCGGTTTAAGCGGTACCCACGCCGGTTTCGAATGTTATGTTGTGGGTTATATATATATCAAATACTTATAATACATAGAAAACATCCTAACGCCGAAACAAATATTTATTTGCAGATGACAAGTAAAAACAAGCAAACAGACCAAAAACACGTTAAGACTTCAATGGATTCTGTTCTCTGTTCTGTTCCTTCTAAATTTGTTAATACTCAAAAAAAATATGTTAAAACTTTAAATTATACTAATTGTAACGGCCAAAGTCAAGTGATGGGTGTAGGGGCCAGCTATACTAATACGATGCCAGGTGAAGCCAGGTGTCACCCGAGTGGTGGGTGTGACAATATGTAACACATGTAATGCATTGATTGACGAATATTAACATAGTGACCCCTCACTAATGACACGTTGTTGGTGTCACTGCGCCCGCGCATATCACCCGGAACGGAATCAGTTTACAGTTAAAATATTAATGGGTGACAATTTATGAAACTTTATTAGATTAATGGTGTTCATATTTTTTTTTATTTAATAGGCGGCAAACGGCGAGACTTATCGCCTGATGGTCAGCGATTACCGCCGCTCATGGACACCCGCAACACCAGAGGCGTCACTAAATTATTGGAAATTAACAATAAATTAGTTTAATTGTCGACAACTGTTGAAGTTCTTTAAAAGGGTAGTTATATCACATGTCGACTAACGCCGTCTACTGCTTAGTAAAGATCTCCCCCAAGGAAATCCCAACTATCCCGGTCTTGTTCAGTCCGCGTCCATTCGCTGACAGCCAATTTCTTCAAATCGTAAATTATCATCATAGAACTCCTAGACTTATGAATCAGCAGTCGCATACGTTAATTGCTACACCGACAAGTCAATTAATTCATCACACTTTGAAATATTATTGTTTTTAGTGTACTAGTCTTTTTTATGTATGACCAAAATGACTTCTCTGCCTGGTGGAAAACCTAAGCAGAATCCAAGAGTGGTTGTCACTATACTTATTGCGAATGCAGACAATGCAACAATGCAGTATAATGACCTACACCATGGCGGCTTAGTGATGCTTCTACGCCATTGGGCACTTACCAATGAAACACGACAGCACCAACGCTGTCAATTTACATTGATCTTCTATGCGGAATGGACCTGGAAATTTGATCGTCATTAGATCTCTAGTAAAAAGACTGATTGTGTCTTTTTTACCTCACATTTATTTGACTACGGCAATAGTTAACCATAATAGTTAGTAGGCATCGTAGCTCTCAAACGAACAGACCAAGTTCGATATAGATTTTTTTCACTTAAAAGCCAGTTTGCTTGAGGTGGTTCTTAGTCAGTGTTTGGTTAATATCGGTCCAGCCCTATAAGAGTATCAGCTATTTTCCAAAATGATTTAAAGCTTTTTTGGCGTATTATTACTCGATTAAGTGCTTGCGTAGGGGTATTTTTTATTTTTATTTATGCTTATTGATTATATATTTTCGCTTTTAATAGTTATAATTATTGATTTGATTGAATCCACTGTCAATAAAAATTTAAAAAGGACTTTGCCAAAATTCGTGTTCTATTTCACGTGTTCTATTTTAAAGATTGCATCTACCTATTTTAGACCATGTTTACCGAACTAGTTTTTGTCCCAATTTCTTTTCATTCACACACAAATAAATTATTTTAACTAACTTCCCAATAACTGGTCGTCCCTAAGGCGCGCTGACAAATAAATCAACTATGTTTTGACCCCTGACCTGCCTTGGTTTGGGGGATTACGGTTTTAAGCTTCGGTCTCACGTTAACGACTCTACGATGACTATGTTTAAAAAAAATATTAGTTATGGTTTCTGGTTCGCTGATTTAAGGCCCGTATTTTTTTCTTTAATATACAATTTAAGAATAATAAATTAAGGAATAAGATTTTGCTGATGTGATTGAGGGAGAGCCACGCTTCGGGACGAATGTGCCGGCTCGACCGTAGTAATACCACGGCCTCACAGAAAGACGGTGTGAAACAGCGCGTGAGCTGTATGAGTGAACGGAGTCAATAAAGATACCAGAGGCCTATTCCCCAACCTCTATGCCATCCCCCTCTCCATCCTCCAAAAGACGGCAACGCACGTGTGACGCCTCCGGTGTTGCGGGTGTCCATGGGCGGTGGTAATCGTATTCCATACAGCGATACATCTGCTTGTTTGCCACCTAACCCATAAAAAAAGGAAGAAGGCAAGTTGTTTCTAAAATCTGCTTTGATTACGCAGAACATTACAGTTATTTTTGGATAGGTTGAGGATTATAAGATAAGTAAATAAATTAAGATATGTATCAAGTGACGATATAAATGATAATTTATTCGATGATGAAATGTATTTAGACATATTACTTTATTTACTAAATCATGTTTAATTATTTTTTAATGTGGAGGTCGTAATCCCTGGATATCTTTTTCCAGAGGTCAGGATGGAGATGCAGAGCAATGCAAATGAACTTGCTGTGCACGCTCTGACTCAAATCAATAACAATTTTCATTACTTACCAAACATATTTGTTTTTAATCTTAAGAATTTCTGATGCCCCATTTCGTTTATATGTTAATGTCCATGGTTCCTATTACTAATATCGGATCTGTAAAAAGGCAACTTTCAACGATGTAATAAAAAGTCAGTGGACATTTTAACATTCACAGTTCTTTGATTGGTTTTTTTTAACTGCTCTACTAAACAATATTCTTTTTGCAGATCGGGCATAATTAACCTTTACCTTCTTTACATATGCATCTCAGTTCATCATCATCAACAACCCATAATGTCCCACTGCTGGGCTCGGGTCTCCTCTCAGGAGAGGGTTAAGGCCATACGTCCCCACGCTGGCCAAGTGCGGGTTGGGGACTGGGCATCTCAGTTAATAAACGTTATTTTATGTAAATATGTGTTAATTTTCTAATCTGAACTTCTTTATGAGTACTCTGTGTTTTTTATTGTTTTCAGTAAAAAAGTGCAGCTTGAAAACGAAAACTTGAAATTTATATATAAACAATATGGCTTTTATTTTCAGCATATTGCGTTCCAAAGCTGGACATAGGCGTCAACAATTACCACTTGGTTTTGTCCTGGACTTTTTGCATCCAGTTCCTGAGGAAAATTTAATTATATTGTATGATATTGTATATCATTATTATTTGTCTATGTTGATATATGTTGTAATTTCATACTTTTAATTATGCTAAAGTTTTACTACTCCTGTGGTTAATGTACTGTTAAGTTTGTTAGTAAAATATACCCTTTCCTAACACCAATATAGTTAGTTTACGAGAATTATGTCAGTATTAGTACCGTCTACCCACGATACCAGGAGACCGGTATTAGTTTTACCATTTAAAACTACACAAACCAGTTTTACTAAGTAATACTTGGGACTTTATATGCTCAAAACTAAAAGTGATCTAATCTAGTGACCCTTGAACTACAAGCAAAATATTTTCTTAGCAACAATAACATGTAAATCAAGTTCCTATTGCTAATTTCTTACTTCAATTCTCACTCATTGTAACATTTAATATAAAATACATGGCTACTCGCTACTCGTGTTAAGTTACGGCCCTCGGCAACAAACTGCTTGAGTGTTGAGCCAGTAAATTCCCATAACGGGGATGTATTGTTGACGAAAATAAATCAACATTTACATGTACAGAAAAAAAAACTAGTTTGGTGTTCAAAAAAATAAAAGGGCAAAGCATTGTCGTCTACGCTCCGTTTTCGCACACGGAAGTTCCCGTTGGAAGAACACGGATTTTTAGATAACAATGCAACAATGAACGGGCTGACAATAGGTTAGAACGAGAGCAGTCTCATTGTGCAAGAAGCAGCTGATTCTATCTTGCCTTGTTTAGAAATGGAAAGACGTAACGGTGATTCAATTTTCCGAATATTGGACGCTCCAGTTTTGCCTTCAGTTATGTGCAGTGTGGACCCACTTTCATGTTACATCTGCCTTTATTAACGCAATTTTACTTATTTCTTGAGTGATTTTTGTACGGATATTTGACGTAGAGATACAATAGAATATCGTTACGTTAATTTCATTGGTTTTAACTAAAGCAACATATATATATCGTTCATTTTCTGTAAGATATGTGTAGGATTGTTTCCAGTAAATCATTTTTATTTAGTAAATTTATAGTAGACTTAGGTGTTCACGCTTACCTGATAAACGAAATGAAGCGTTCATATTACTGCCTACCGTTAGGTATATTAATTTTAACCCTTCAATGTTCATATCCTTTAATATCCTACTTTATAAACATGAAAACAAAAGTGCAGAGACATTGCAAAAACAAGTCTTTAAAATGTGTCAGTTATCAAGTAAACTAACAATTTCAAGAGCTGTTTAACACGTTTATCTCATATGCATGATATCTAGGTATTAAAAAATGAGCTAGACTATAAATAGTAATTGCTGGCCGTTGGCAGATGTTGGCGATGGCACACGACTAACCTTTAGTGAAATGTCAAGTTCTTTATTCCAATTAACTTTATCGCCAATACTATTGTCTGGTTATAATACTTTTAAGTGCTTTCGCGTACAAGCGTTAACGAACTTTACTAAATTAGGAATATCATCTTTTATAAAATATTCATCACTTTCATTATAACTTATAGATATTATATACATCTACTTAATTATGTAAGTAGTGTACTTAATTATGTACTTAATTAAATTATTAATTTATCTGATTGATATTATGTTGTTTGATTATTGTGCTTAAAGATAAAATTATTAAATATTTTTTGTTTTTAACTATTTTATACTAGCATAAAATCATAATTGTAGTTTTTCAAGGTACAATACATGTTGCTCATGGTCTTTTGTAAAAGTACATTTGAAGTAAATATAACTTTATACTATAAGCATACTTTGGAAATTAGCGAAATGGGAACCGTCACCATCAATAGCTTGCGTATTAGTAAACCACACTTTTAATTCGTATATTATACTTCATTGTATATTACATAATAGTAATACTCCGAATATTGTAATGTATGACCGTTTCACTGATAGTAAATTTAATTCACAAAGATATACATTTTATAAGACATGCTATTAACGGCAAAAATATTCAAAACAGCACATAAAGGATTTGTACTTTTATCTTTAAAACCCAATTATCACGTCATACATACATCACAGACTCGAATCAAAAATTATCGTATCAATAAAATGCTATGGAATAATTATAATAGTTTGTCAACCTCATTTTGCTGACGGTTTTACTTTGCGAACGACTTACATTGTTAGCATAAGGGTTAAAGTCGTTCGCATATATATTATTCAGGGAATCAATAGAGCATTTAAGTCGTATATCTTTTATAACGCTTATTGGTGGGGCGTTTTCTAAGATCCAAACACAAAAGAAGTACTGCTCTAGATAGATGAATATTTTTTACCATAATGTATTATCACCCCCTTTAATGTGGGGTGATGTTGATAATTTTTTTAATGCTGTCTTCCGTGAATAAAAAAACGTGGGTACGTCTCCTTAAACAAAATAGCAAATAGTTAAATACGATTTTTTTATTGTATTCTTTAGTTAGGGTTTGATTTAGAGGCACATCGAAGAAAAAAATTGGCAGTGAAGTGTAAAATTGTGTTTAAAGCACAAGGGTTCTATAACTAAATTTAAAATTTAAGACAGGTAAATAAAAAATATAGCGTGTAAATCCACTACCTACAAAAAAAAAAACCTATGGCATAAGAACGACACAACGTCACGAGACATCCAAAGTTTTTCAAATATCGAATTTTATGCAACTCCCATTACTTTTGTTTTTTATAATAACAACATTATAAAATCTAATAGATTCTTGAGCTCATCGTTATTGAAGTGAAAATCTTTAGGCGCGTTTTTTTGGTGAACAAAAATCTATTTTCGGTAGGGGGGATCTTATGTGTTCACGTCACTGCGTCTCCGTCACCGACATGCTGACAACGCCACAAAACTTATTTAACTACGTCGAGCACTTTTTGGTAGGAAAAAATCTTATGAGTTCGCGTCACCAACATGCTAATGTTTGATATGGATAATTTTAATTTAAACATTACAAATTTCCAACTCTACAGAACTATTTTATAACCAACATCTTAAGTGATAAAATTTTACTTCTATCGGCCAATTTTTTTTCATCTTTTCAAGTGATTTTAAATGAGATTTTATGCTCCCATGTCTTCATAGTCTCTGCTCAAACTTAGGAAAGTGTTCTATGAGACGTCATTATAATTTGATTTTGGATTCCAGTGTCCACACAGTATTGTGGTTTTTCAGGGTATGCTTTGACCCAGGGATTCCAAAGTCTTTAACATACGTATATACGGATCACATCAGAAACGAGGTGATCCGACAAAGAACCAGGGTCATCGAAGTAGCCCACAGGATAAGCAAGCTGAAGTGGCAGTGGGCTGGCCACATTTGCCGAAGAACCGATAACCGTTGGGGTAAACGAGTTCGTGAGTAGAGATCGCGTCACGGCAAACGTAGTGTAGGACGTCCACAAGCCAGGTGGAGCGATAATTTGCGCAAGACGACTGGCAGGAGCTGGATGCGAGAAGCCATAGATCGAACTAAGTGGCGTGAAATTGGAGAGGCCTATGTCCAGCAGTGGACTGCGATAGGCTGATGATGCTGATTAACATACATGGATATTATACTTAATAATTAAGTGATAAAAGAAATATTTTGGCTACAAGTTGTAATGCAACACTGATCTGATCTTGATCTGTCATTAAAAAGCTGCTGTCATTTTACCTACTTTTACCTATTTTTCTGCACTTTTCTTACTCTTCTTCTAAATTTAATTATGTATTTCTGATTTTATTCTCTTCCATGGATTCAATCCTGAAAATATTTACTCAGTCATTCAAATCAGTTAAAGAAAATTAAAGCAATCACGTAATAGGTTCATCAAATTGTGTGAGAATTCCATCAGGTTATATTTTCTTTGATCGCAGTCTGACTTACACATTCTTAACAATATCTAGAAACATACAAAAAAAAGTACATAAATATGTACATGAAGGCTACCGGTTGCACTGTCGTGGAATTAATTAACACTAAACTGCAATAAGTTTCTGTCCACGCGCAAAGGTCACTGCTGAACGTTACATACCTTTGTTTTTAACCAACCGTTTCTATTTTTTTATGAAGGTCGAGAAGGCCATTTAAACAGCTAAGGGTTGAAACACATAATATTAAATTTAAATTCTTACAGTGAGCATTAAAAATAAATACCGGGAGTATTTATAAAATCTATCTTCTCTATAGAATGCACGGTTGGCTGGCTGGCTGGCTGGCTGGCTGGCATTATGGGTTCAAATCCACATAAGACAGGGACACAATACTTTGTGCAATCTAGAAATTGTTATTTTGAGTCAGGCGTTTTTTGTGTCCATGTATGTTTCTGTAATGTAATGTGAATTCCTAATGCGGGAATTGTATTATAATTAAGAAACATATCTAATAGCCACTAAATGACGTGATTTTAACTGACTGCACGGAAAGCGAAGGAGCTTAAACGGTCACCAAGCCATTTTGTATGTTCAAACCCCACGGGGGATAACATCTCGTGTGAGTCCCAAATTGTTATCTGGATGTTCTTTGTTTTCGGTTCATGCGTGTTTGTAAAATTTCTCGCAACACAGGATATATTCCTAGTGCGGGGGATGTCTTATTTAAAAAAACCGGCTAAGTGCGAGTTGGACTCGCGTACCGAGGGTTCCATTCAAACCTGTATATTACATGATGTAACTAAAAAATTATGCTTTTCAAAATGTTTCCTTTATCTGTGCTATAAGATGTTGCTTCGTACATTCTGATTTCACGGAAGTACCCTGTAGATTTTGATTCCCTTGTAAGTGTCGAAATTTGCAACATAAACGGCTCTATCTTTTGATGGCGTTGGCTTTGATTTTGTCACAGCTCCAAGGGACAGTAGATCTGAGTATTTGATATGAATTTTAACCATCTAAGATAGCAATATGCATTCCTGAAAAAAAGGGTCTTGATAGATAGGCGGACAACAAAATGATCCTACAATTCCGTTCCGTTTTATCTTTTTTAGGTAACCCTAAACAAATAGTTTAGTGTTTGTTTTAAAAGTATCCTGAGTTTTCTTAGCTTTAATTTAATGTATGTTCTTAATTTGTCGGTCAAATTAATGATGGAGTCTGTACAGAAGTAGTTGAGCATTCTATAGCCATTTATACTGTTTTGAAAATTTTAACGACTCTCAAATAAGAAATCTGTATGATTTTGTGCATTGAACCGAGTGATTTGTGTGTGATCATTTCATATTCTGTCAACCCTATTTTACTATAGGGGTTATAAGCTGCTTTCAATAGTATTTGTAAGAATTTTGCCATCGATACTATTAACAAACAACTAAGATTTAGCACATCATTATATTACATACTCATTCCATTTTATTATTACACATTATTTTTATTTTTCCAAGGCACTCTATTTCAGGGAAAAGCCGATACGCATCGATTCAGAACCTCACAACCTGACTCCTTGTCTAACTAAACCCCATTATCATTAGTTTATGCCTCTGTTTTTCTAGTGACTACTTTGATTACGGGGTAGACATACGGGAGATTTGACTTCTTCGATCTATTGTAATTATATTCCCGTCGTCAGTCCGAAACTTTCAGCATCCCTTACGTATCCCTTACCTCAGTTCATATAATTTCGTTTTTTGTCCCACCTAGAAAAAATCTATTAATATCCAGAAGGGTTATCATGAGGCCGACGATGGGAACAAAAAAGATCAGTACTCCTCAGTAAACAGAAGAAAGACGATAAAGACGACTCTGAATGCAAGACCACTTCTTGTAATAAGCTGCACATTTAATAAAAAACATGAAGTTCGTTGACCTATAAATTTCAGAAGCAAAAGCGAAATCCTTTGTATCGACATCGAAAAACTGTAGAAGCATACAATTAAAATGTCTATTTATTATATATATTCAATCATAGTCAACCCTTTGTCGCTGGGGTGTGGGCGATCCCCGCAGTGCCCAGCGTGCGCCTGCGCTGGACAATACAACCGCCGTGTAATGAACACACATTCAGTACACGTTAAATTTGTGACACGTGTACAAAGTATTGTGTTTGTTTTCTCGCCTGAAGCGTCAATACCAGCAGGATACATAAATTTTATTAATCTAACGAATATTTCATCAATGGCGAATATTTTGGATAATTGTAGATGGTTGTATCGCCCAGTATCGTTTTCTGACGGCTTTTCTTGTGAAAGTTAAAGATCAAACATACTTCTTTAGCACTTATTTAAGGGCCTTGACCACCCGCACTTGTTGGAAAACGATAAAGACGATGTATGAAACCTTTAAGAGATGAGTCAGAAGTGCGTTACATATTTTAAGGGTATCGTAAATTTGACTGTTAGCATAAAAAGTAGGTACGTATACTGTTCCTAGAAACTGAAAACTTGAGTTAGAAACACATTAATTTAAATCACTCAATTTCGTATAAAACGAAAACACATTTTGGTTTACAAGGGATAAACGCATAGCTCTTAAAATAGGAGTTAAGCTCGTCATTATCAAATTGGAAATAAATGGAGTCTTATTCAAACACTTTATTAGATTATGGTCAGCGTACGCCAGAGTTGCTATCAAACAATCCAAACACATCTGTTCTGAGACATCTGTTACAAACAGATAATCTAATTTGTTCAAATCGCTCGTAAACCGATCAAATAAAATTTTATATACCTTCAACGATAGAAAGAAGCTTAAACCGTAACAGTTGTTTATGACTAATAATAGTGATGTTCGTATAATAGAGTCCGGTTTAATTAACTTAACCCTGCGCCGTTGTACCGATTTATTTTTCGGTTATCATTATCCCCAAATAGTATAAGCGAATTTAATGGGTTAGTTGTGTACTTATAAAATTTTACAAGGTTATATTTTTGATTTTATAACGGTTTTACCTGAAGATTCGTTAATGTTGTGTGTCAATGTATAATAGTTATAAACAAAACATCATATGAGTCTTTTTGAACTCAACAAGGGGTTTGTTGGGAAGTCTTATCCCTATGTTACAAAATGTCAATTGGTATTTAGAATATGACGTCACTAGTGTGTCATGAAAACATTTCCTTTATATATCAGACGGATAATTCTAAACTGTGAAGATTCCTGAAAGGATTGTTGGGGCTTCGGCCTTTGGCTGTCACTTTCCTCTCGCCCCTGTGACGAGTTGAATTGCATAGAATGGGTTACTGATAACTAAAATACATTTAGGTGCAGAATCGTTAGGATAAAAAATTGGATGAAAACCACTTTTGTTGGTTCAGTATCTAGATTTAACGTATTCCTTATTATGTATGTACTACTATTTAATAATGTAAAAGTCTGATTATCACTAACCTAGTTGATACATTCCAAGCTCTGAATAATTTATAAGTCTCTGTACTTTAATGCAATATAGGTAATTGATAATAGTACAAATTTTCATGTTTCAGATTAAGTTTTTTACCCAACAATTGATATACAATAAGTACAGTACTGTGATAAAACATACATTCATCTTTGAAGAGATAGTGTTTCTATTAAGCACTTTACTTTTTACACCTGTAATTTATCTCCACTTAAGGAGGCCACTTCACCTGAGTCTCTTCAACAACTGAGTCATAGATATCATCAATCAATCATCAACAACCCATAATGTCCCACTGCTGGGCTCGGGTCTCCTCTCAGGAGAGGGTTAAGGCCATACGTCCCCACGCTGGCCACGTGCGGGTTGGGGACTGGCAAGAATACGTTGTGGCTACGTAAATCTTGCCGTTGGATGTTTTTAAGCCGCCCGAAGGCCTCCAACTAAGCTTCACGACTGCTATCGTATGATAACAACCGGGACCGACTGCTTAACGTGACCTCCGAATCACGGAGACGCTCATGGTAACATGCCACCAGCGGTCACCCATCCAGGTACTGACCGCGCCGTCGTTGCTTACCCTCGCTGATTGTTTCTGATCACCGAGTGCAACTGGGCTATGAGCGCCTATAGATATATCTACTGTATTTTAGACAAAAAATTGAGATTGTGTGAGGACTGTGAATATGGATGAACATTGAATATATGCAGCAGCTACAGTAAATCAAAAAACTATATATGCAGCTCATACTGACTCTTGTCATGGAGTTCAAAGAATAATTGAAAGAGCTTAATCGATGGTTAAAATGTATAAAAACAATAAGAACTGTGAAAAAACTAACTTTGTAAGCAAAACTAATCTATAAGATACACCATATCGCTAGATGATCACACGAATTGCTGATTTTGTTCATGGTAAATGTTTTTCACATACCACGCCCTAACCGTTAACTAAATTAAGTTTCAAATAATCCATTAGAACTCATATTCACAAGCAAGCAAGTTATGTTATCGTTTGAATAGGTTTAACTAGGTATTAATCTTACATATGGAACTTAATAAGTAAAACCAGCATTACTGTTACCACAGAGCTACTTCAATATGAGTTGAACGCTGAGTCCAATCTTAGTGCTTAATTGCCTAGGACTTGAAAATGTCACATCAAAATACGTGTAAAACGTAACTTACGTCTCTTTACAAATAAGTCCAGGTAAATAAGTGTGTAAGTATAGAATGACAAAGCGCTATCGACACCAAACTACGCGTAAAATGCCTATATAACCACCATTCGTCACACGCTTAATAAAGTATTCTTAACTGAATCATCTGTCAATTGTAGTACACTAGACATTGAGAGCAATCAATATCTTTTTCAAAATATAAATGCAGTTGTAAACACCAAAAAGAATTTTACAACTCTGTAATAAAACTCAAAATAAGTTTAGCAATAATCGGTGGCTGCAAAACTGTCCAATCATTACATTTAATACACTTTGGACATTTTCGACCCGGACCGGAATTTAACTGTTGACACATTTTTGTACGATGCGACGAAAGCTTTGTGACTTCATAGTTCAGTTTTGAATAGACATATCTTGATATTGATATGTAATGTCATAATTTATCATCAGATTTGAATTATTGAACTCCTGGTTCAATAATGACTGTTACTTAAGCCCATCACGAGACATGGATCTGAAGACGATTGCGTGCATGGGGCGAGTTTGGATAGTGACTGAAATATCGAAGTCGGGAAAGGTTACCAATGTTTTCCCATCTTACCTATTTATCTGGACCCATATAACGTCAATGAAAGTAAAATTACAGTTATGTGTAATTACGAGAATACTGCAGGCTTAGCCAAGTTGATATTCTACAAACACAAACGTTAGTAGAAAAATAACAAATGTATGGGAATGACGTCATCTCAACGCTATGTGACGTAGTCAAAACAATGTAATAGAAGAGAATAGAGGAATTAGCGATTGTGGAAAAAGATTCGATGAAGAATATTTGTATCTAGACTTAATTTCGAATGAATTTTTATGACGAGAACTGACCTTCTGTACTCTTCACTACAGTTCACGCCTCCCCCATGCCAACATGACGACATTATCACAACTTATCTATAAGTTACGTGTACACTGACGTCAACGGCCCCGTCACGGTATGCCCCTGCAGGTGCGCAAGCGCACTAATTACATACGGACGTGAGAAAACGACCAATTTGGTGCACTTTACCGAAATTATTGCTTTTATGGACTTTTGGAAAAATAATTCAATAAGAGTGGTGTGTTTATTTTAAAGTTATTAAGTTTAGTTAAGCAGGGGTTAAAATATGGAGAAAGTGATACCTAATATATAATTTAAGAAGGCATGTGTCATGTCTGTGGGAATAAATTTGTATTAGTTAAGTCATGAACTTGTATGAACATGAATTATGAAGTTTGTCTCTAAAACTAGTAGTCTGCATTGGATTTTTTATTTCCATTAACACAAGAGATGATAAAAAAAGTTAGTCGTGAGATCATACAAACATTTGGTCCGACCCAGGATTCGAACCCGAGACCTCATGGACAGCAGTCGCGTACGCTACCACTGCGCCACCGAGGCAGTCAAAGATATGAATGAGTCTAAATTTTTTGTAAAGACAAGTCCTGCTTTACGAATACACATCCTAAGTCGTGAGGATACAAAGAACACCCACTCTGAACTACAACTTGTGGAGCACAGTATGTGTTGTCTCTTGGCGCTGTAGAAAGCGACGTGGCGACATTGACCTAGCAGTTTAATTCATATTTAGGCTAATGGTCGACAGTAGGTATGACTGTTGTGCTTTGGTACGAATATTCCGTAAGCCCAGCATAAAAACAAACAACAATCTTAAATTGTTTTATCTAAATCTTATTGCAACATGTTGTACTGTGGTTATCGCAGTAAATAGTAGGTATATATCCTTCCTTAACAATCAAAGCTTCATGCTAAACTTCAGTGAACTCAGTGGAGTGGCTGAGCCAAGACGAAGTTACCTTCGAATTTACATATATATATATAATACGAATAAGTCTTTTCACTATTAGATGTCAGCCCACGTAATCTATGGTAACTGTTTTTTTAATTATGACCAAATTCACAAATCCAATTTTGAAGTTGATTAAAGTTCGTTATACAAAACCATAACTATTGTGTTTCTATAGAGTCGTATGCTACTTTTGGTCTACAAAATGTTTCGTTTGCTACAAATTTAATTAACAGATATTATCTCGTCTGATTTACGTCAAGGCACCTGTCGGCCAATATGGCGTTATCTGGCCGCTTAATATATTATTAACGTGTAACATGCTAATAGTCTATGGTCGTTTTAAATAGCAAGATACCAAAGTGAATGGAAACAAACATATAAAATATCTATATGCACAACTTGACTGAACAAAGGCCCAGTTGAAAGTCCGGGTACAGTGGGCTTACTAATCAGAAGATAGACACCGCGATCCCAAACTCTTTAAATCTCACAGCTCTGTTATCTTTATACTATCTCTTTAATTCCTTGAAATTATTTGCACTTTGTAGGTATTATATAGAAAAGAAATTAACCAAAACCTTTTGCCGAAGTATTGTGATTGGTGAACTGAAATGCTATGAAATGATAAATAGTGTCTTATATGAATGATCCAGAGCGTTTTTCAGTACTTGAACACTAGCAAAAATTCAAGTGCTTACAGAAAGAATGCTAAGAAAAGAACAATTTAATATTTTAAGAGAATACTGACTTTTTAATGAGTGTTTATTTAACTAACAATTCAGAACCTTCCTTTCTCATACTGGATTATGCGTTTTTAAGATTTCCTTTTAAAAATGCAATTGGGTGGAGGAAAGCAAGAAGCAGAAATCACAAGTTTCATTGGATTATTTTATAGAAAAAATTATATTCCCGCTAATTCTGACGACCCTGAATCTCTCATAAACTCTCTGTCTTATAAAAATATAACATAACATAAAATAATCTTTTGGCGTTTTGATTATTTACTGATTAAAAATTCTATTAAATGACCTCTATTATAGAAATAAGATTACGTCACATTAAAATATATCAGGCAACACCTACGATGACATTTAAGTATTGCCAATTTGAATTTCAATTAAATGGTTATCAAATATATCAGTATGTATTTGAATTTTTCTACTTTATATCTAGTACTAATAAATCTAATGAAAATTATTAATACACGAATAAAAATTACAGTTTATTTTAAAAGATTATAAAGAAAACAGTTAAAACGTATTAAGAAAACAGATCCTATGTATTTTTGTCTTGTTGTTTGTTTAAATAATATTCCTAAATCCCCTTAACCTTTTTTTAACACAGCGAATATATCTCGGTGGTAATGCAAATCAACGAAGAAAATGTCAAAATATATAAAGTGTTAACTGGATAATTTTTAAGGGAAATTTTTAAAGAATAACATGTGAATCAAGCCTGTTGTTGTCAATGATATTATACTATTTAAATAAACACAATAATTTAGCGTGGAAGAGCCACACTTTAGAAAACTGGTGCGAAAAAGCGCTTATGATGTGTATCACCGAGTAACTCATTTACTCGGTGATACAATACCAGAGGCACATACCAGAACCCCTCCCCGCATCCCCCTCCCCATCTCCCAAAGGCCGGGTAATGCACTTGTGACACCTCTGGTGTTGCGGATGTCCATGGGCGAGAAAGCGCAGTGGTTTTAGCAGTACTGCGCTGAATGTTATCAGTTCGAATTCTATCACTAACCAAAAGTCGTGGGGTCTATAAATTGTGATTCTGATGAACAACCACCACAATTTTAACATTAAAATTTGATATTCTTCGAGACTATTTCATGAATGCTTGTTAAGTTCTCTGCGAGCTTGGGTTATATTCCTAGTGCAAGAGACGTCTTCTTCTGAAAATCAAAATCAAATATAACTTTGAACATTATTTAATCTTTAGTTTAATTATTCAAGTTAATTTTAATATTTATAATACATTTATTCAAATTATTTATGACTATTGACAACCGTAAATTAACAAACTAACACCTCATAAAAACCTACGTAGAAACGTCCTCAAAGTTACGAACGATGAAGGAAGACAATTTAATATTACACCTGTCTCGTCCCCATAATTATAACGCATACATTTCAAAAACATAAATATTAGAGAAAAATGCTATAACAAACTACCCTCAAAGTTTGGTTTGGGAGAGCTATACCCCGAGAAAGCCACGCTTCAGCACGAACGGGCCGGCTCGACCAGAGTGATACCACGGCCTTACAGAAAACCGATGTAAAACAGCGCTTGTCGTGTATTTCACCGAGTGAGTAAAGATGCCGGAGGCCCATACCCCAAAGATATGTGTACTCGTTTGCCCCTTATTAAAAGAAATAACAGGTTTCTCCTTGGAAAAGAGGGTTTAGACTATACCAGCTGTCAGACGGTTTGGTATAAAGTTTGTATCGACAGTTCTCCATCTCCTTGTTTGCTCCCTTAATCAGTTCTTACGATACCCATATATGATACTTAGGGGTAGTGACATCCTTTATATCCGTCACCACACGGAGAGAGTCACACTTCGATACAAATAGACCAGAGTATAGTACATATACGAGCGTAAAGAGAACATGTGTGAAGTGTCAATCAGTCAAGTTTCTTCTTTCAAACTCAAACTCTCTGATTCTGAAGGTGATGGGAGCCGAAGGACTAAAAGCACTTGCAGATGTCCATGGACAATGATATTGAATTACTATCAGGTAATCCGTCTATTTGATTTCTAACTGAACCATAAAAATAAGTCTTACAACCACTTTGTATACTTATGACAACCTGCGTTAAGTTCGTTACCTAAGTACTTAAGAAGCATACTAATAAATTTCTTTTCTGTTGTAATTTCCTGTTCTTTTACGTCTTAACAGTTTGAGAACCGCATTGTTGTTGAACAGCAGGTGCTTAACATGCGCACGCGTCGATCTCGACGTTATAAATAAATACAAAAGTAACGTATACTAATTTGTTTTACTGACAAACTATTTTATTTCACCTTACGTGACAGCCGTGTGAGGGCGTACAATTTGTTTATATAGAATTAAATATTCATAGATAAACAACAGGTCGATGTTAGGATCGCACAATAATATGAAGCTTTTCCATGACGTGTACGTAAATGCAATAAATTTAACAACTTTAAAATCCATACAAATATTATGAATTGGAAACTAACTACTACGTTTTCACGGCTAAACCGCGAATTTCTAATAATATATTATATACAAAAAAATTGATTTATCTTATACTGTGTTTAATGCATTTTATACTGCAACATACATACCTAGTTTCATCACGTTTTTACCCAACTGCGAAAGAAGGAGGGTTATGTTTTTTGGGGAGGTTAGTACGTATGTGCATTTCTTTGGCACGCCCTAGAGTATAAACGGCTTGTCGTATTTTATGCAAGTAGTGTCAATAGATTCGTTTTAGTCGTGAGAGTGACACTGAGTACATCAAAATTAAAAAAAAAAGATTTTTGGCGTTAAAAAGTAATCTCAAAAAAATATATTTTCAAAATACGTCGAGTGTGATATCAAAATAAATAGTTTTTAACGGTGATTACGAATATAAGTTTTATTAACAAAACTGAATATAATAAAGATGACAGATATTTACGCAATCGGGTTTTTTTTAATAATTTTATAATTTACTTGTTAACGAATGTGAAAGCCTTGTTTTATCAATGTAGGTTATATCATTGCAAGAATCTATCTTTCATTTTTTGCAAAGATGTACCAGAACAGGTGTAAACACGTAGAAGATGTGTGACATAACGCTATTATATATATTATAAATCAACTAATATAAATATGTGCGTAGAAAAAACTGACTTAAATCCATACAAATAAATCAAATTGAAGTGTCTGTTCGTAATGTCACATGAACAGCTTTTCACTAAGTACATACGAAAATATATACAGGACTTACCTACAATAAAAAAAAAAAACAAATTTTAATCTTTGTGTCTGTCTCTGTGTGTGTTTGTTCCAGGTAGACCTATTTTAACGGGACTTTCACTGGCAGATAGCTAATGATATAGGGAGTAACTTAGCAACCTTTGTTTTAAACTAGCAATGTTTGTAATAAATACCCATTATACCTACTATCAACAAGTCTCATTTTGTAAGTATTTTGTAAAAGGAATACATGCCTCGGTGACGCAACGGTAGCATATGCGTCTGCTGTGCTTGAGAGTCGGAGTTTGGGTGTTTTCTATAGATAATAGGTATGTCTTTGAAAAAAAGTATATATGTATTTATATCAGTTGTCTAGTACCCATAATACAAGCTCTGCTTAGCTCGGGACTAGATGGCGTTGTGTGTTAGATATACGAAAAATTTATTTACTTGACATCTTCTTTTGATGAAATGGCAACATTTCTGCGAATGTCAAGTGTTTAAATTCTTTAAGTCTTAAGTCTTCGAGACTTCAAGTCTTAGTCGTGATGAAAACGATGATAAAAAATGTGGATGAGATGAAATGGGGACCGTCTTTCGAAAAATCAAAAAACGATCTCCTACTTTACATCTAGATATCAAAGGGAAAATCTGTGTTCCCAACTGCTTAAAATATAAAATTTAGACATGGATAAGTTTTCTTTATTTATTTTTTACCAAAAAGTTTTTAATAGCGTTACGGTAAAGTTAAGTAAAGCCATTCGTTCCAGTTGTATTGTAGTTTTGTCAATAATTTATGGTCATTTATTAAACATCTCTTGTTATCTTTTTCGATTCTCTACAAACAAGAATCCCTTATGTTAAAAAGAAATATGGATAATGAATAAAAGACATTTTTTATAAAAAAAATTTCCTATGACTATAAAATAATGGAGAATATTTTATATCTACACAGATAAATACATTTGGAGTATCTTTTTGTAATATTAAAATAACTGCTTGTTACTAAATGCATATGTATGTACACACGGTACGTATACCAAAATATAATTTTATTTAATTTTTACTGTCTGACTGTAGGTCTGTCTGTCTGGCTGTATGTTCCAGCTAATCTCTGCAATAACAGGACCGATTTTGACGGAGCTTTCACTAGCAGACAGCTGATGTACCTTTTTAGGACAATTTTTGGCCCGTGGTCTTACCCGCGGTTGTAAAGGTACAACTATAACAGCGAGTAGCACCGCACATATGCTTCAAATTTTTTTACTTAAAAAATACTGTGGGGGAACTAGTGTTATGCCAATTTCACGCAGAGATGTGGAAACCACAATTCGAAAGTAACTCTGCCTATCTTTTACGCTGAACTGATTTGAATGATTTTCAGTGCAGAAATAGATTGGACCTTGGAGAAGGATGCTACTTTTTTCGCGATATTTTGTAGGTAAACTTCTTACGGGAACTATCGTCTTATGGTATCACTGTTTTACGATCCTGAGGAGGAAAACACTGTCCGCAAAACTAGTTTATCATCAGAGAACACCTTAAGAAAGACTTATGTAATAAGAGATCAGTATAGGTACTAACAATACAAGCCCTAAAAAACTTTCCTAATTTTTGCGGTACGTTTTACGTAACATAAAACATAAGTTTTCTCATAAACTGGTTATTGCTGTCTGAATTTTTATACAACCGGACCATACAGACACAATCCTCACCCAAGAGCTCGGGAAATACTTTTTTTTATGGAATATTTGGCAAACGAGCAGACGCATCGCCTGATGGGAAGCGATTATCGCCGCCCATGGACACCAGAAGCGTCACTAGTGCGATGCCAGCTTTTGAGGGATGGGGAAGGGATTTAGAGTATGGGCCTCCGATATCATCACTCACTTGGTAAAACACAGCGCAAGCGCTGTTTCACACCGATTTTCTGTGAGGCCGTGGTATCACTCCGGTCGAGTCGACCCATTCATACGGAGGCGTGGCTCTCTAGGCAAAGAAATGTAAATAGGTAAGGTGGAAGGAGGGTGCAGATCAATCCTGGTTGGGATACTTTTGACGGCATGTAAAACTAAATTTTTAATATTCTGAACTGTGAACTGAATTAAGGCAATACATTTTTAAATACTTCTTTTTTATAAGTCAAATATACTGACAACTTGTTCAACCTTTGAATTCAATTCACCCTCAGGGTAGCGGAGGTCCGATGCCAGTCGCTCCGTGTAAAAAATGATACTCAGGTAACCTGGTTGAACTAGGAGCCGACTCCTCTGGGAGGGGTCCGGATGGCGTAAGAAAACGGTTCCCGGATCTCTCCCGTCTCAGGCGCAGAGTGGCACACCGTGTGGTTTTAGTCGATTCGATTCCGACACACCGCCCGCCGCAAACCCCGGTGGGGTGAAGGCCCGAGGAATTTCCACACGTAAAAAAAAAGGAGCCGACTTCAAATCTTAGGAATATCAAAGGAAGATAAGTCTGTACTCTTTTTTATAGGTAAGCCTGCCAGCATGACTTTTCTCCACCTGCTGGAAAGCATCAGCAGAATCCAAGTAGTGATGATTTTAGATTGGTCTTCTGTGAGAAGATCGGTCTAGCCAACCCGTTTGCGTTCCAGCGTGGTTCTAAAACTACCTACATATTTAAACAAACATGTTCTTAAATGAAGATAATTGCGATCTTGTAATGAATATTAGTGATACGTTTTTTTGAATTGAAAAGTCATTAACTATCTCTCTCAGTCAACCTGTCAGTCGACCTGTGTTGCTAGGAAACGTATATTACTTGCAATGTATGTAATGCTACAAGACGTGGAGATTTCTAATCATGGTAGAGCTTGTGATTATAAGAAATGGTTAAAAGGAATATGAGGGTTTGGGCGAATAGGTTTAATATACAGTTCGGCGGCGAATTCTTATCAGTACAGACTTAATAAAAAAAAATCCAATATAAAGAGTTCTTATTTCGACTTTCGGCAGATAATGTTTTCTCTAAGCTATATATGACTATAGAAAGTATAGTTATGTATATCACTAGAAAATCTAACTGCGGATTAATTGCTAATAACATTACTTTGTAAAGGTGTCTTTACCCGACTGCGAAAGAAGGTTATGTTTTTCGATTGTGAGTATGTATGTATATTTCTTTGGTACGCCCTAGAGCCTAAACGTCTTGTCGTATTTTTATGTGAGTGATGTCAATAGATTCGTTTTAGTCGTGAGAGTGACAATGGGTACATCAAACTAAAAAAAACAAAATTCAGGATTTCTGGAGCTAAAAAGTAATCTCAAAAAAAATGTTTTCAAAATACATCGAAGTGGTATCAAAATTAAGGATTTTTTAACAGTGATTACGAATATAATTATCTCTCTGTTTTTAATTAGATTTGCTATTGTCAATAAAAGTGCATTCACCGAGAATTCGTCATTCGCTCAAAATTTCAAATTTGTCTCAGTGTACGATGACCTTAATTTCGTAGTTGTAATTATCACCAGCAATGTAAAGTCTTAGAAACTAGCTGCACAGATCCGTTCAAGATACTTTAAAGACGTATCAAAACAGAATAATTACCGACAATAATGTCGTAGTAAGTATTTACGTCCATTTTTATACATACGTGTAAACGTTTCGATGTAATAGTGAAGAAAATTGTTCCAAGTCTAATTAGGTATCAATGTCAGATCGTGATAGGGTTAAAAAATCTCTGATTCAGGTTACGAGATCCTCATGTGTGGGAAATTAAAAGCTTTGAATTAAATCAGCAACATGATATTTCTCTCTTCCTGAATCCTGGTAAAGCACTTGACCAAGTTTTGTATATCCGGTGATCGGATATCCGGATATCCGGACGCATAGTAGTAACTATAGAAAATTACAAAACACTGAATGTTATATCTTTCTAAGCTCACAACAGGGAATTGAGCCTGAGAAATAGGCTTAGCAGTAGGGATAAATGGTTCTTTATACTCAATACGCGATCACTTAACAGTACAGTATTAATAATGTAATTAACTTTCGCCAAACAACTTCCACTTAGCAGTACAGTAAATGCCGCATATCATGCATGATGCTGCGCATTGTAGGTAGGTTATAAACAGTCGTAGCGGTGTCTTGAGAACAGATGCCAACGAACTTAAAATGAGGTTAGAAGGCTCGGATGACATTGACTAATTTGAGTTACAAGTATGTGACCTTCATCTCACCATAACGTTCCGTTTTTATCTAACTTTCCTTTTCGTTGATAAAAAGAAAAAGTCTATGGTATAAGTCCTTTAACACTCTCCCCCGTGTTTTGTATTAAGAACTAAAATTATAGTGGAAACAAATGCAATAGAATTCAAAACTTCCTCCTATTTCGTAGTCAATAAAAAAATTGATGTCTTAAACGCCTCTGCCCACTTCTTTGAGAATGTCCTTTTAATAAGGCTTTATTCTCCAGGTAAGCTAAAAATTATTACTTTTATTGAAAGTGAATTCACTTCGATAGTGTATTTGAGGTTCGAACCTGCAGACACTTAATCACAAGTCCTAAGGTTCATTTAAAGAATAAATACTATTTATATGTGTTTAATCTATTTTTAGTTAGTAACGCGGCAACCCAATTTAGTTATTTGTTAGGTTTATTAAATTTCGGACTTCTATAACACACAACGCCATCTAGTCACAGACTAAGCAGAGCTTCTACTATGGGTATTAGACAACTATCCTTTTTATTGAATACACACATATTATACATAGAAAACACAAAAACTCCGAAACAAAAATTTGCAGACTAAACAAACATTTGGTCCAACTCGGGTATCGAACTCGACACCTCAAGCTCAGAAGTCGTATAAGCTATCACTGCGCCACCGAAGCAGTATAAGTAAACTTACTTTTTTTGTTTTAATAAAATAAAAAATAACATGGTACCGCATGTTAAGTTTTAAATACATTAGTCATCTAATTAGGTACAATAATCATTATACATATCACGTTCTCTCATAATAACGCAAATAATTTATAATATTAAAACGAGTGGGTCATTCAATTGCACAGAACGGGACCGAACCCACTGACCAACATTACCACCGCTATTCACACAGTATAACGGAGACAGTGACTTGTTGTTTCAGCAATCGGCTCTTGTCCAATACCGTCTTTATGACACATTTCAAGCATATGACGGTGCTACTTTGAACAAACACTACACTGGTTTTAGAGAAAGTTAGCATCGAGAAATTTCTTTTGAATTTCGCTTACAAAATCTGGTACGAAAGGAGTATATAATGCGATGACATGGGCGTACCCAGGGTGGGGCAGGGGAGGCCAGCTGCTCCCTTAGAATTTTTCTAAGTTCCTAATATCTTCTTTTGTCGATAAAAGTCAAGAAAAATAACTTTTACTGGTATTGTCTTTTTCTACTGCCACAATTAAATTCTACTTACATTCAGTATACTTAGGCGCGTTAACCGTGGCTACGATCAACTATGGACAAAGATAGACTAAATGGACTTTTATGCTCAGTATACGAAGAAAATTTCTTAACGTTGTGGGAGATTTTTTCACGGAAAAAGTCTTAAACCATTTTGGTGAAGATCCTCGAAAGTTACTTTTAAAATAACTATTTTATTATTATTATATTTTAAGTTCATATATTTGACCCCTCCAACCAGATCCAGAACCTGTACCCGTGGCGATTTGATTTAATAGTTTTAAAAGATAACTCCCACACTGTAAATATATCTTTTGCAATGAGGGACTACAAACACACAAAAAGAATACCTAGGCTCAGGAGAACAAGTTGTAGATCACAAGTTGGACAACACGTCCCAGGTGGAGATCTGATTTGATATTTTTATTTCAGCCATATTATCAATACTTTCAAACTAATATAATAAACTCAAAAATAGCTCTGTCTGTCTTTCAGCTTGTTACGCTTTCACGGCTAAAGCGCTGCACCGAATTGAATGAAAATTGAAGAAGGACATACGCTCGTCTCTGCCGCGATAACAGACAAACACGCGAACGGAGCAGCAAGCAAAAGCTAGAAACTATAAAACTATGGAAGCAACTTACATAAATTAAAATAAAAAATCAAACCCACAACATTCAGCGGGTTAGAAGCGGAGAAGTATCCGCTTAAACCACTGTACCATATGTTTTATTTTTATTCGTCAAACAAATATTTAATTGCAGAAAACTAAAGTATTAATAAAATTCAATGATCATTGTAGTAAGGCCGAGTAGAAATACGACAAGGAAACCCATTCAACTGTTTTAATGGCTTTTTTATCAATGGCCCTTATCGAATACACAGTTATCATTCGACCGCCGAAGATAAGGCGCGAAAACAATGCACCGGTTGAAGAAAAAAAAAACTTTTAACATCTTTAGCGACTGTTCCACCTTCAATAAAACATTTCTTTCTCACTTACTCGTATCTATATTCGTATAGTTGAAATGAGATAGTCAAACATCATGTAGTGTCACACCGACCCTCAGGTAAACTTTCAGTTCCATCTATTCGAACGCGAGCTTTGCGCGCGAATACACGCGGCTGCGCGGGAGCTTGTCCATTTAAAAATAATTCGGCGGTATTATTCGAAAATGGAAGCGATTAAAATGTGTTATTATTTTTAAATGTCTATATTTCTAATTTGAGAACAGTGCGTTTTAAGGAGTTTTTAGTGTTAAGTGAAATGACAGTTGGTAATTTTTTTGTCGCCGGACCATCGTATTGTGCAATCGGGATTACTTTTTTTACCGGAGCTAAGGATACTGTGAGTCGGGTTCCTATTCAATAAGATATTCATGTCGCAACTGTTGCTTTTATAAAAATAAATATATTTTTGAATGAGTGTTTGGTATATTCGAAGTTCCCTAAATATTAGGGGACGTAGGAAGCTTTTCGAGCCAGAAAACTTTGGAGAGTTTCGAAGAAAACTTCGTTACGAGTATAGAAAATATTTAGATTTGGAACCGAAAAAGTATTTTAGCAGAAACCACGTATTATAATTTGAAACTTGCAAACTTAGTGAAGATTTAGTGTTGCGTTAAATATTTTCTATTTGCTTTATATTGGGTTTCCTTCATATTTGAAGCCAGTCGAATATATTTAAAATAACTGCCTAGCTGTAGCTAAATTACTTATGCTTAAAACTTTATGATATCAGCTCTATATACGATCTTGTATGTCATAAAATTGTTATACTTATAAGCTATTTCTAGCTACCAAAATAATATTTTAGTACAAACTTATTCGAATTTAAGTCTAAGGAATCTCCCATGTCACTAACGGCAACAATATATGAAACAAAAAAATTTAAACCATCACCTGCCTGCATTTTGCATTACAACATTCGTACATTAAGTAGGCATAGTATGTTATTTCTATTTCTCTAATAAACCTATACACTAATTATTTTCATTGAACAATATATTCAAAATATTTTTTTTAACATATTCTAAACCTGGAAAAAAAGGATAACTATTTTACATAACTAGAGAATTATAAATACTATGGCTTTGTATCAATTATAGACAAGTTTCATTCGGCTTTTCTGACACATTGTTTGACACTATTTATATGATAGATACGTCAAATTATCTGTATTATTAGATTTTTCTGTAATCATAGCTATAGATTGTTTTAAACGATAAATAGTCAGTAAGAGCTCCAAGCCCGCGACACCGACCTACTCAAGCTATTCCCAACACTCCCTAATCCTTTCCTCCGAGGAATTTCTCCTTCCTATCATTACCTTCTCTTCTTATATACTCCAAGCTTTCGTATCTACATCCCAAAGTGACGGTAAAAAGTTGGCCTTCTATTATTACCAATAACTGGGATCAAATAGTATGTATCATGTCTATTCGTCTACCAAATATATTAAAAATATGGAGTCAAACTAGATATCTTTATAGATCAATTATCGTCATTTACAAGCTTTGGCAATGTACTGTGTAAATAGGGATTTACGGGACTAAGCTCACCTGACTGGTAACTACTTCAGATGCAATATTATAGTAGCACCAAAAAAAATATGCTAGTATGTCCCAATTAGCATACATCTCTAACATCGGTATAATGCGAAATTATTTATTTTTACTACCAAATCTCCGAGTTCGTTCGTAGCAAATGGCCGATATTACGTCTAAATTAGAATTAAAATAGTAATGATATTTGTTTGCTTACTAAGATAATTAACCAATAAACAGACGGTTATTAAATTCGTCGGGAAGTAGGCCGAGACGGAGTTATCTAACTTTCCCTTTTAGTTTTTAATGGAGAACTCTTTATACTGATAGCGGAGTATACCATCCATGGAGTCTTTAACAATAAAACCTAATTTAATGTCAAAAAATTAATATGGTTTCACATGTATTCATTACCATTGATGACAACGGTTGAAGACTACACTCCTAGATAGGCTACTGAGAAGTCTGTAATGAGGAGTTACAGTGCCGACCCCTTGTTGGTATATCGGTTGCTTTGATGTTCTCCTAGCAGATCACGGCCGCAGCGGCCAGTCTCAACCAAAACCAGCCAACTACGCAGGAGATATAGTGCACAAGTATGTGCGCAAACACAGATGCACTCTCTGTTCCCTCTCTCTCATAATCCGATGGGACGGTTAACCTATACGACCGGGGAGAGATCGGGCGCAGGACCGACAGCTTTATGTGCTCTCCGAGGCACGTGATTTCAGACTCCAACTTCAAAACAGGTAATAAGTATTTCTAAAATCAGAAACTCAATAACACTTTTGAGTGGACCCGGGATTCGAACCTGCAACCTCTTGATAGGCAGTCGTTTACCCTTCTTTTTCTTTTTTTTACGTGTGGAAACCCTCTCGAGTCTTCACCCCACCGGGGTGTACGGCAGGGCGGTGTGTCGGAATCTAACAGACTAAAACCACACGGTGTGCCACTCTGTGCCTGAGACGGGAGAGATCTGGGAACCGCTTTCTTACGCCATCCGGACCCCTGCCAGCGTCTGCCCGCACTGAAGCGGGCTCCGCCGTCTGATGGTAAAACTCTCAATTTTGGTGACGTACGGCACACGCGTAACATCGCCTCCTCGCGGCTGGCCTCGTTTACCTACGTCAAGCGCTAGACCAACAAGATGGTTGCTTTAATTAGTACATGAGATGCATGTGTGTACCCATATACGAAATTAAACTAAATATCTTTATAGCTACAAAATCAAAGATAATATTTTTATTCCAAAACCAAGTCCTTACCCTCTGCTAATGTATCAAAGTATCCGGTTAGTTTGAATGAAGCAGATTTTATCTCCATGATATCTTCCGACCGTTGGTTTGGTGTTCCGGTGTTTCTTTTCTCAAATCCTTTATGGTACAGATAAAATCCGGCAGGAAAAGCTCATAGACAAACTACATAAAAAGGTTTTTGTCAAATTGCTCGCGTAAAAGAATATCACACACATATATACACGTATGCCTTTACCCCAAAGCGTTAGACTCTATAGATTTAATACATTTTGTTATTAAATTTAAAATAACACACACATATGCCTGATGGTAATAATATGTAATTTGCAGTTAAAATAAAACCCCTTTTACTTATATTAGGATTAGTTTAAATTGCTTATTATGTTATTCTGTTATTACACTTTAATATTATATATGTATATATAATCTACATGATTCGAAGAAAGAATGAAAGAAAATGTTCAAGGAATTTAGTGCGCCATTGTACAGTCACCACCAAAGCTGTTAGATAATAATCTATACATCTTTACATATAAATGAAATTGGAGTGTCTGTTTGTAATATTGTACATTAACCAAAATATTTTTCTTTCAATTTTTGACTATCTGTCCATCTGTTTGTTACATCTAATCTCTGGAAGGTCTGTACCGATTTTGACGAGACTTTCACAGGCAGATAGTTAGTGGCATAAGGAGTAACTCAGGCTATGTTTTACCGCGGTTCTTGTACCACGGGGCTCAGTTAGCTATAAATATATTTAAAAAAATAATAAACAGCACAGCACGAAACTTACAGTAACCGTACAAATTTGTACTTTTATAAATTATTCATTTACACATTTTCCATAACCCGCAACATAAAAATGTCCCCTTTCACTGATCAAATAATACATCTACATAACATAAATATTGATAGATACATACAGTATTATGTAAAATATTGCATAATTGGTCATAAATTGAACTGTGAAGTCGTTATAGTATTTGAAATAAGTTTTTATTAAGCTATTAGTATTAATATTTGAGATCTTCGTTTGTGAGTATAGAAATATACAGTCAGTAAATAAATTGGAATAAATATTTATAATTTTCTTTTGTTATAATACTAATAAATTGGTTATAGTAGAATATAGACGTTAGTTAAATTAATACGTTATTTAATTGATTTAGGACTTAACCGTTGACTTGCTTCTTAATGATTTAAATGTAACTGTGTAAACTATTACCATTATTTTGCAAATTTCAGTCGCATTCGATGATTAGCAACAATCACCGAGGGTAAGCAACAATGGTGCAGTCAGTACGTGGATAGGTGATCACTGGTAACATGATACCATGAGCGGCTCCGTGATTCGGAGATCACGTTAAGCAGTCTGTCCAGGTTGTTTGGGCGGCTGGAAAACATCTAATGGCAAGATTACGTAGCTACAACGGTGTCTTGCCAGTCCCCAACCCGCACTCGGTTAGCGTGGGGACGTCTGGTCTTAACCCTCTCTTAAGAGGAGAACCGAACACAGCAATCCATAATGGGTTGTTGATGATGATGATGACTTGCATTGTTAAAGTCTAAATAAACACCATGTTTAATTCAAGTCAAAGAGCGAAGTATATTAAATCACTAAACACATTGATATTTATCTATATCTAGCTGACCCAGTTTACGTCTCCTATTGATCGTAGCGTAAAAATTACCCCTTTTTTGTAACATTCTCATTGTAGCTCCATTTATATTGGCAAAATGATACATAGCCTATAATTTTTCTTGATAAATAGGCTATCCAATACAGAAAGAATTTTTCACATCGGATCAGTAGTTCCCGAGATTAACACGTTGAAGTAAACAAACTCTTCAGCTTTATATATTGAGCGGATATATTCAGTTTTATAGAGGAGCGAATTATATTAATGTACTTTTGTAGTACCTACCAAGTTTTCTTGTAAACCGTCTGGTACATCAAAGCGATGTACTTTTATTACAAACCAGTCTGTTATAAGATAACGTTGACACCTCTGTATGTTGGCGGATCTATGTCCAATAAAAATGTCAATTGATTCCTGAAGCAGTTATTTTATATGCTAACGGTACTAAATAAACGCAATATCAAACTACAAAAAGTCAAAATTTAGCCGCACTCCATGAGGACTCTTACACACTTAACAGGCACAATGAAACAAAAGATCAAAACAAGCACTTTTCAAGTACTTTCAGAGGTCAGTTATGCCCTTAATTACGAGTAGAAAGAGATCGAAATATATTCTTTTTGCATGTGGGAATGAGTCGGAAGAGTAAATAGATTATAATAAAGCACCCTTGCGATTCAACGGACCGTGCGCGCGGATTTTTTTGCACGAGTACAAACCTCTTACGAGTTTTTTTTTTATATTTAGTCTGTGAGAACTCGGCTTTTACAGTCTAGTGGTTTCGTTCAGTGGTGGATAAATATCACGATATCTGTTTATGGTAATATTTGTTTTTTTTTGTAGTTTAAACTTTTAGTTAATCTGTTATCGTATAACTTGGTGTAGTGTTGTTGGAGTTGGTTATGAATATTTTAGTTGGTAATCATTTTTGAAATTTAGTTTTATTGTCATGCTCGTCGATTACTCCGTTATCAACTTATTTTAGGCATTAAAATATTTTTACTTTTAAAGCTGTTTTTTTTCATTCCAATTTTAACACTTATAAATAATAAATAAATAAATAAATAATCTTTATTAACGTAAAATATAAATTACAATTATTTGAAGTCCCTGTCTCCCGTGCTAGGTATTACACCTGCATTACAGGAGCCAGTGCCCTCTCCTGTTTTATATGACCATTACATGTTTGATGTAACTTAACTTAAAAGTAGGTGAATATTTATTTTTTATAATTCAATTAAATGAGAGCAATCTCCTTCACAATATCAAAATCCGTTTACAAATTAGTGCAAACAACAAAATGCATTAGATTCTATTCATTTTATTGTTCCTCTGTTAAAAATTAAGGTTGTATGTACTTTTAATGCCACATTACAGAAAAAGAAAAACAAAAAACTTAGTCCAAAAATTTAAAAAGAAACGTTAATGGTGAAGAACCCTTATCACTTAGGCGTATGAAAAATAGATAGTAGATGATTCTCAAACCTACTGAATATGCATATAAAATTTGGTAAAAATCAGTAAAGCCGTTTCGGAGGAGTAAGGTAACTAACATTGTGACACGAGAATTTTATATATAACATAATACACCCTTTCTTGCTCCAAATAAAAGATACACAACCTCTTCACAAACGTCCCGTTGCAAAAAAAGTAAAAACAAATCATAGACATCGAAACAAAAGCTCGGAACCGCTTACTCCTTTAGAACGTCAACCAGACCATAAAGTATTTTATTATCATTATAATTTATTTGTTTAGCAATAAATGTGGAGTGCGCATTTAATTAATGGATTTAAAGGGTTTAGAAGTGAGATAATAGAAAAAAAGATTACTTGTTTGCTGCTAGAGGTGTTGAAATTATATATATATAATATACAATCTTATATTTTTTGAAAGTCCTTAAAGTTACTGCTAATAAGCATCCATTTTAGCTGTTTTTTTTCGTATGGTGTAAGGGCAAACGAACAGACGTATCGCCTGATGGCAAACGATTACCGCCGCCCATGGACACCCGTACCACCAGAGGTGTCACAAGTGCGTTGCCGGTCTTTGGAGGAGGGGGAGGGGGATGGGGAGGGATTGGGGTATGTGCCTCCGGTGTCCTCACTCACTCGAAGAAACACAGCGGAAGTGCTGTTTCACACTGGTTTTCGGTGAGGCTGTGGTATCACTCCGGTCGAGCCGGCCCATTCATGCGGAAGCGTGGCTCTCCCACTGCAAACTTTTAACTGTTTAACTGTAAAATATCTATTAAGTACCTATTTAATAATAAATTTCAATTGATGACTTTGAACATAACTGTGACATAAAAAAATTAGAGGAATTTTATGACATCGTACTCAGGTTGATTTTGTTTATTCTGTTCTGTTTTTATTTTATTTTATCTTAAATTATTGAGAGTCTTTAATTATTTGCAGGGCTTATTAAAATTATTACATTATTTAATTATTTTTTTTTTTATTTTTTTTTT